>VZTF01003351.1:77417-191564 GCA_013397755.1 Cnemophilus loriae
GGAAAGCTCCAAATTTTCATAATGTATGTACTTCTTCTCTATTACAGAGGGGGAAAAAACGTAGTAGATAATGATAATAATAATATGAAAGAAATACATATAATAGACACGATAGGTACATATAAATATAATGATAATATAAATTACAATCTTTGCCTCTTTAACACTTTGAATTTTCTGTCTTCACAACGATATCATTAGATATGAACAGCTTCAATCTATTTCTTCCCTTTCAATCCCTCAGCACCTCAAAAAGTTTTCTTTATATTCAATTAATCAGAGCACCTTCAAGTGCTTGTTTTCTTCATTGTTTTAGAGACTTTCTGCCAGGATTCCTCTGGCACTGGACCTCTCAGCAGTGGCCATTGCTGGTGGATGGAGCTCTTTAATCATTGGAGTTTAGCATATCACAGTGATCAGCATTATCCTCCTGTCAGCCCCACGACACTGGGCAAGATCGATGCCCCTTTCCTGCTGGCCTCTGCTCCTGGATTGCTCTTGATTTATTGTGTCTGGAGCTTGGCAAGGGGGTGCAGGTGGCTTTTAATCAATCAGAGGGTGGGGATGGAGTGTCCCCACTGTACACTTCTGGTCTATAAGACCACGTGTGTCAAGCACCAGAGGAATTTCAGTTATCAAAGGCAGAAGCAAGGAAAGCTTCCTGGGTCAAAACAACAGAATATGTTATTCACAGCTAAGCTGCAGAACCCCACAGGACGGGGGGAGTGTTGGTGGGGCAGTGATTGGCCTTTGATTTTGCAGCTCATGAAATGCCAAGACGCAGCAGAAGTGTGGATTACGACCGTAATGTGGTTTATGTCACAGGTTTTATAAAGCGACCCCGTCTCCAACATTTTCCAAGCCTACAGTATGGCAGCAACTTCAGAAGGAGGCATATAAAGCTGACATAATAATGAGTAGGTCTAACATATTTTTTAAATTGTAATCAATGTTAATTATAATGCAAATCTGATTATATAATGTAATAATGTTAATTCTGGGTGGTTTACTTTTATAATCCAATCGAAATAGGTAAAATATTCCAGCTGCTTGTCACACTTTTCTCAGGAAGCATTTGAAAACTGTAAGGATTGTTCCAGGGTGCACCACAGGAACGTGGAATACCCTGGTAAGTTCAAACATATTTTGGAGTATTTAACGCTTTCCTTCTAATGAGTTTTTGATTTTTACAAATCAGGTTGGAATTTTATTGTGACTTTTGTTGTGTCTCTTACACTGACTTTTCTAAAATATGGGAAGAGGGTAATTCCATTTTAAAAAGCTGGAGCTGTGGATGGTATTTACCAAAGGGAAGCATCCACACTTCAGAGCTAATCTTTATTCAAAACATGGCTTTGTTGGAGTTACTAGAGAGTTCTCAGTACCTTCCTAAGTTTCTTCAACATTTACAGCTTAACCCCACTTACTTTTTATACCCTTCAGGATGCTTCCCACTGTAATTGATGCGTCCAGGACTTGGTCTTCATTTGATTTGTAACAAACAATGGTCCAAACACATGAAAACCCATAAGGTGTGATTCAATTTGATTCACCCTCTCTTCCTCCCCTCGGTATGACATTGGCTCCATTTAAAAACTCAGCAGGGTGTACAAGACACAAAGCTAAACCTGACAAGCCAACTTCATCTCAGATGTTTAATACCTCTCTGCTCCCTGCCAACGTTGTCAGCTTCAACACAAATGGGTTTTATGTAAATGAACAGTAAATTATTTTAAAAGAAGATTCTAGACTAGACTTCTGCACCAGTATGGTGTGCAAAATGAAGCTCAATGTTACAGCCATTACAAATGTTCACAGGAAAAGGAACTTTCTTAAATAAATCGATCTTTTCTGAAGTTTTTAGAGGATGATGAAAATCCTTTTTAAAAAACTTTGAAACAAACCTTGAAAAAGAGCACTCACAACATCTGTACAGGACAAGATACAGGGAAAACAATGAAGACAAAGAGCCCACATATAAGGGAGAAAATATTTGATCTACTTCGGTTTGCCTTGTGTTCTGATTCAGCCATGAATGCCAGGGGTTCTCATGGAACTCACAGACTGGATTGGGATTCTCTCTCAGCATAGAAATATGAGGATAAACACCTGCAACTGAGCTTGATCTCTGAACTCCCTTTCTAACCAGTAGAGAGAAACAGGTCTTTCTTGGAAGCCATTTAGATCACCCATCTTAAATATCTTAGCACCTGTTTCTCTGTCCATTAGGGAAAAAAAAGAAAATGGATGAGTAGGCAGCAGGATCTTGTCTAAAGCTGAGTGCACAGCGTGCACCACTCTGATGCTAAACAAATCCATGAGGGGAATTTTCATCGGCAATTGAAAAACTTTTGAGAATACAAGGATAACTCAAATTCCACTCCAGCTTTCCTCCAGACAGGCTGGATTTGTTAGAAAAGTTTTATTCCCCCGTGTCCCTTCAACAGAAATGTTCTTGCTGTCATTAAAGTCCCTTTGCAAAAAGGTTGGTCATTATAATTGTATTTCTGCATGAAAAGTGGATCCATCTATAGATGGATAGATTGAAAAAGTCCAAAAACAACTGGAAAGAGACTCGACTAAAAGAGCAGGGATTTTGACTAGGTATTAGGGAGAAATTCTTCCCTATGAGGATGGTGAGGCCCTGGCACAGGTTGCCCAGGGAAGCTGTGGCTGCCCCATCCCTGGAAGCATTCAAGGGCAGGTTGAATGGGGTTCTGAGAAACCTGATCTAGTGCAGGGTGTCCCTGTCCATGGCAGGGGGGGCAGAACGTGTTTGTAAATGAGTGGAACTAGTTAAACTACCTCAGCAGTCAGCTGAGAAGCAGAAAAACTTAAATATTGTGCGCTGTGCCCCGCATGAAGAGCTGCGATGTGGGGCACGTGTCATCACTGTGCAAAGCCATTTCCCTGCTTGTTGGTCCTGTGAGATCACCAGGGACTGCACATGGTGGGTTGGACACTGCTGACAGCTACAGGGTGTTTGGCTGTCGAGCAGCTCTGGAGCTTCACTCACAGTTAATTCCAGCACGAGCTGCTGTCGATCCTCATCTCCAGGTGCGGTAGCTCAAATGCACGCTGTGCTTACAGTGAGATTTCTCACAGGTGGTTGCTCCTTTGTGCTTTGGTTGGCAGCCCTGGGCTAGCCTGGATGTTTCTGTCCGTGTGTCCGTCCATTGCTAGATCCACCAGTCCTCCGGGGGACTTCTGCAAGTGACAATGATGAATAAAAAAAAATATTGGGAAATGTAATGCAAGCATTTAAATCAAATGAAAAGAGGCTTAATGTGATGAGATAAAGTAGGAGGCACAGAGGTGGAGTCAGTGAACAATGAGCTGTCCCCAAAACGTCCACCATTGGATTTGATGACACAGGCAAAGAGAAAGCTCTGCTTGATCTTTTTATTGAGTTCCTTTAGGAGAATCAGAGAATCACACAGTAATCTGAGTTGGAAGGGACCCAGAAGGATCATCAAGTCCAACTCTTAAGTGAATGGCCCATACAGGGGTTGAACCCACAACCTTGGCATCATCAGCAAGCTTTAGGAGGTTTTTACAGATTGCAATGTAGAATAAAAATCATAGCATAGAATCATGGAATGGTTTAGGTTGGAAGGGACCTTAAAGACCGTCTAGTTCCTCCTCCCTGCCATGGTTACTCAGAGCCCAATCCAACCTGGCCTTGGACACTTGCAGGGATGGGGCAGCCACATCTCCTCTGGGCAAGCCAGGGCCTCACCACCCTCACAGCAAAGACCTTCCTCCTGATATCTGATTCCCTAATAAAAGAAACCGAGGTAGTCCATATTCAATACTTCTTAAGTTGAGTGAAATGAAATAATTTCGGACTCCACAGAAACTCTGTTGCTATGGGCTCTGTAACGGACCATCAGAAATGTTTCTGTGGGCTTAAATAAGGAAAATCTTTGGAGGAAGTGATAATATAACAAACTCACAGTGTGAGAAGAACACAATAACTCTGTGCCACCTCTGAAATAAGCTTGTTTCAGTGCTGACAGAAGAGAAGATTTGGCAAAAGCTAGTAACAGAGGAGTAAGTTTCATTGGCACTAATCTGGGAAAGATACTGAGAGAGTCAGATGCCTTCTGAACTACATTCTTGATAGTGTTGAAATCATTCCTTAGTGTAAAGTTTTTGCTGTGTACTCTGTGGTATCTCTGTCTGTCACAGAGGTAAAAATTAAATACAACCCTACTTGTCAGACACAGTTAGTTTTACATAGCAGCTGTATACACAATATTAATCTGCTGCCCAGAATACTGATCAGAGCATTTCTGGATCAGTACTTCTGATGAGTAAAAGGCTGCTTGTTCTGAAAGCACTGCTCATCACCAGCCAAAAGCAGTTTTCCCTAACGGGTGACATAAAATATAAATTCATAGAACCTGCAAACCTTATTTCTTCCAATCCACACCTCTTTTTCGGGCAGAAGAAAGAATTACACTCAGCACTAAGTAGCTCTAGACCAGCACCACTGAGGTTAGGGCAGTGGGTAAACATTCTACTATGAAAACTTCACCAGTGCAACACTTCTGAGAGCAATTTCACTGAAGTCCAGGATGTTCATCTTTCATCTGTTACAGTGCTCTTCTGGCCTGGTTGTAATTTGGGTGCAATGTATCAGAACCACTACATTACTATAAATTCAAAATTAAAAAAAAAAAAAAATCCACATTAAGTATACTCACTTACATGTGCTGCTCAGAACTAACAATTTATTCACATGATTGCTCTGTAAAGTGCCAAGGGATTTCTAATCAGTCAACTTAATTTAAACAGCGGATTCCCTTGCTCTACCTCTTCATGTATTTCTGAACCAGAACTAACATCACGTAAGTCATGTTCTGGAAGAAATAAACTCATTTCACTCAGCTTATTTTTGCAGCTATTGCCACAGTCTCCTATTTATAAGTGCTTAATGGTGGTGTAAGGTACAGGAACACATTATCACTCGTGCTGGTTACACAACGGTTACAATAAAAATTGGTGCTTTTCCTAATATCCTGGTTATTTTTATAATACGGGGAAGAGGAAAGCCCTCAAATCTAAATACTGTTTAAATGAAAATTTAGTTCTTTCTAGATGTTTTTCCTTGATGTCCCTTCTGTTCATAGAGCATATCACTTAGAGAAACGTAGAGAAATAGTGATATCATCAGAAACACAGAATATTCTTAGCTGGAAGGGACCCACAAGGATCACCAAGTCCAACTCGTAAGTGAATGGCCCACAGAGGGATTGAACCCACAGCCTTGGTGATATTAGCACCATGCTCTAACCAACTGAGCTCGTCTCAGACCACTTCTCCATTTAGTTTTCCTTGTTCCATTAGCATAAGTTGTTCCTCAAGGCTTCGTTGTTTTTCAGAGTTTTTTCTTCTGTCAGGTAATCTGACTTAATTCAGATTTCCACAGGAGCTGTGCTCCTTTCCCTTCAGAGAGCATTGATCCAGCATGCATGAGCAGTAGTTGATTTGTTCCATCAACAGGGTAGTATGTTCACAGGCTTTAAGGACAAAAGAAGACAAAAGAAGAAGTTTTGCTAAACAAATCTGTTTTATTGTACAGTGCATAATATCTTCTGTACCTATCTTGCTCTTTAACTGTGCCGCTCTCTGTATTATACAAGCTTCTACTTCAGCCTTTTCATTTCAATCCTCTACTTTGCCTGGTTTCCCCATTCATTGTGTGGGAACCAGAGGCTCCCTAAATTTGGTTGGACAATGAAAACAAATAGTGTGAAAACTTTGTAATGATACCACCAGCACATATCAGGTGAATGTTTTAGTAATTTTGAACTCTGTGGTCATTTCTTTCACGTGAATTGCCAACCATTCTGCTTTCAAAAAGCTGCTTTGTCCATCCTTCCCTTAGTACATCTACTGACCAGGGCAAGTGCCTCTAATTTCCAAATGTCTATTTCTACATCCCAGCATTTTTAATACATATATTAATCTGTAAAAGTACAGAATGGGAAAATGTCTTTGAAAACTCTCAGGATTTTCTGTCACTCATGCTCTTTGCTGTTGACAACAATCACTTTTTTTTCATATTTACTCCAAAAGAAATATGCATTGTGTTTTGTTTTATGTGTGGTTTCTGGTTTTTGTTGTGTTGTTGCTTGTTTATAAAGGAGACGTGGGAATTCTTGATTCAACTGTGTATAGAATAAAACATCAAACAATAAGTTAAAAAACTTGTAGACAAAAAAATAATAAAAGTAGAGGAAAACAGATTATGCGGTAGATAATGGATAAACAAAGAGTGGAGGAAAGCAAGAACAAGAATTTGAAATATTAAGAATAAATCTGGGAAAAAGGTACCATATAAGAAATCCAAATTATGGAAGAAATTAGAAATGTATGTAAGGAATAAGGAATCACTCACAATCAGATCTCAAAATATGGGACCTATTAAAAAAACAAAGAAAAAAATAATTGCTTTTCTTGCCCCCATATTTCATGCTCAGAGCATTCCCATCTCAAATCATAGTGGCCAAAAATATGCCAGGGTTCATGAAGTGGTTATTGAAAACAATGAAATTTGGGTAAGTTGAGTATTACAGTGATCCTAATGTAACCTCTGGCCAAAAAGATCCTGAAACAGCAATTACAAAATAATTGAGAAGGTTTCAAGAACAAACCACATTCCCTGTTTCTAATATTAATCCCAAGGATATCTAAAGCTGTATCTGTAACTAGATCTGAAAATTATTTCCAATACCTTTGGTCATAAATACAGTATGTTAGAAAACTTCATTTATTACTCACCACAGACATTCCAGTGCATTTCCTGAATCAATCACTCCAAAACCTGGGGTTTAAAGTGCCAGAATTATATAAATGGGTGTGTTAATTTAATGAGCATGGCATGAGAATGAAGTGGGACCAAACTCTGTCAGAGGCATATTTTGTGGATTCAGTCATGACTGAAATTTTATTTCCATGTGGCTTCCTGGAGAAGCATCCACACAGCCTTTTAAAGAATTAATTAAATCAGAATCAGACTAACATCTTAACCACTGGACATTTCTTCCTTTATAGACGGAGCTTTTGGGAAAGTAGAATAAATAGCCTCCTGGAGGGACCAGAGCTCTCTCCAGCATGAAAGTGATGTACAGCTGCAAACCAATTAGGCTGAAAAGTTCCCATATGTTTAGCCAAAAAGAACTCACTCCAGCAACTAAACAAAGCCATTGACTTAAAAACTCCCAGGATCTTAACTTGAAAGCATCCACACCTAGGGATCTCTTAAAACATATTCAATCAGTGATCTTTAAACACTGCACATCCCTTCCAAATGCCAGCCATTTTTCTGCAAGCTGTAAATACTTCAGCTGAAGATCAGCTGCCCAAACCCACCACAGCTGCCTCCAGTCAGCCAAAACACAAATGAGGCTCAAATCTCACCTGACTCCACAGTTATTCTGCACAGATACCACCAAAGCAGGTGGAAACAACCCAATAGATTTATTCCAGATATTCCAAGTAATTTAATGCCTCAGTGTCACGACCCATGGACACAGGGCACAATGTTCATTATAAATTATCCTAAGGCTAACAAATACTCCAGCCCAGTGCCAGGGAGCTCTTATGCTTTTATGATAAAGTTGCCTTAACTCCAGCAACCAGCCCACAATTTAGTCTCAAGGAGGCTGGCCAACCTTAATTTTACAAGAACTTCATCAGGCTCCCCACTCCTCACTACAACCTTCTCGAAAGTTCTGGCTAACAAGCCCTCAATCTTTTACAACACACTTCCACAGGGGACCCAAGTTACTTCTCACCACAGTTTTACTGGTGCAACAGTCAGAATGTTTGAGACAAAATATTCTTGTGCCTGGCACTCCACACTCAGCACATTTTCATTGCCTTGCAGCAGCAGCAGCAGAGGCACAACCAAAGGGGTTCAATTTACAAACTCACTTTTCTTGGTCTGGCAGTGAGAATTGGCATTCAGTTCTTGAGGTCTCTCAGAGAATTATTCCTTTCAAAAAAGAAAATCCACACAGTTTTCAGCTGCCTTTAGAAAGTGCTGGTGGACGAAATTATTGCTTTTACGGAGTGAAATCCACAATCATGGAGACAGGGATTCTAGGAAAGCATTGCTTATTTTGATCCACAACTCCTTGGGCCAAGGGAGAGTGAAGTTATGTCATGCTGGTGCTTTATGTGTGCTAATAGTAGAGCTTCTTGTCCTTTAATCACCCAAAACATCTGGGGGAAAAAAAATTATCTTGTTGAAAACTTAACTTCCAAATGAAAATATACACAAAGACATTATTTTGAGCAAGTTAAAAGGCTTAGATTTCAAATAAGCTTTCAAAATCAAAATTTTTGTCTGAATTAAGCTGATTTTTTATTTAATTCCTTATGTGCTAAACCAGTTCTGGTGTGAAACTGGAAGACAAAAAACTGTAGGGTATGTAGTTTGCTTCTTTCCCCTCAGTCTTTGGTTTCTGCATTTTGTTTCCTGGAGGGTGTGCAGGGAAGAGTCGGAAAAGTCTGTGGCTTCTAAATAGAATAAAATGGAAAACTAAGAAAATGTGAAAGATTCAGGAGGATAGATGTCAACAGGAAAGAAATTAATATAGTAAAAATTCATGATATTGAAGGTCCAAGTGCCATAAAGAGAAAAGTACCTGCTTCCTCAGAGCGTAGTGGCTGGAAAAATAGAGGCATTGTTCTGCTTCCTTTGGCCAAAGGTGCTGCTCCAAGGACTCTGATTTGATTTGTTAAGGAGTTCCCACTCCTGCTGGATTCATCCTAGGACACACAGGTCCTTCCTCTGGATTCATCCTAGGACACACAGGTCCTTCCTCTGCAGACGTGGGTGACACAGAGCTCCCAAGGCTTCCAGTGACTGGCTCAATTTCTCTGTCTGGAGCACAGCTAACACAGCACAAGGGCCCTGGAAGCCTCTGCAAGAGTCATCCATAAAGCTTTATTCTCATTTACAGTGCACTCAGCTTTAGAAAACTGAAATGGTGGAGGAAGGAACCAGCCCACCAACACGCCCAGGCAGAAAACAACAATGAGTCTCCTTCCTCTCTCATTATTGCTCACACAGGAAAACATTCCTTTCGTTCTCACTTGCCCTTGGAGTGATGGTGAATGTGCTGAAGCAGTCCTACAGTAGCTTAATTACTTATCACAAATCTTTTAAATGAGTTTATTCTCATTAATGTGGCATCTGGGAAATGGGCATTAAACCATCAATGACCTTTTTGCTAATAAAAGGCCTCAAAGCTTGTTATTTGGAGGGTACTTCTCATACAGAGCTTTACCTCCACAGCACGCTAATCAGACCAGTTTTTCCTGCTGAATTTGAAACTGCTAGAAATGAGCATGCAGAGGCTTTATTTAGAAGATGCTGTGCTGCTGCTTTATTCTGCTGGTGTATTTTGCCATAGGTGACCCCTCTCTACAAAATTTGGGTGTATCTATGCTGCTATTCAGGAAGTAACTGCAAGAGGCAGGTGGCAGGAGTAGTGATGTTGTAGAGGAATTGGGCAGAAAATTCAGCTCAGTGTAGCTGCTGAGGCGTGCAGGTAGGCTTGGGAACGGTGCTGAACCCTTGGGTTGTCAGTCACAGCTCTGTCCCAGCTGACTCAGGTGTGCCTGAACCCACCACTGAACCTAGACCTCAGCCGTGCAGGCCTGGCTCGGGTCACAGTCTGTTTAAACAATCACAACCCATCAGGTTCTAAAGTTTATCTGTTTTTAGCTTGTCAAGGTAACTAGCACACTTCTGGGTCGCTTCCTGTCTAGTGGGAAATTAAAAGGCATTTACTGCAGGAATCTCTCCCGTGACACAATGAATTCATTTTATTTATTTTTCTAATAATTTCTAATAAATAAGAAGGAGACCAGAGCACCCTGCAGCAACCTCCAGAGAGCACTGCTTAAAACAAGGAAAAGAGTTCCTGGTCAGCCAGCCCACGGTTACATCCAAGGTTTCCTGTGATTCCTGTACAGCCTCCTTAAATTAAGTAAGGAAATCTGTCTCTTTTTGTAACCATTTGCACTCTGTCAGGACAAGGGTTCACAGATAGGTGGGATCTGTTTTGAGACATTCAGCTTCTTCTTCCCTTACATTCATACAAAGTTGCAAAATTTACACAAATTCAGCGCAAATTCAATGACAATGTCAAGCAAATAAACTGGGTTTTTTCTTTGTGTGAATACAAAAATGGAAAGGGAAATTGTGCTGGAATCTGCTTTCTAGCCATCCATTGCCAGGTTAAGCTTGTCTTCATGCACTGAAAGAAATTACTTAAAAATTTTAACAAGGAAGCTAGTGGCAATGGAACAGGATTTATGCCCTGGTGTCTTTCTCCTGAGATGGACCAGGCGCAGGTGAGCCCTCACCACCTCAGCCTTCAGCTGTAAGCACAATTCTCTTGATTTATTTCAGAATATTGAGACAGTGTATCCATCATTTGTGTTAGCCTTAGGCCCAGTTTTATGCTTCATGGCACTGATGGTGTCAGGTTGAAGAGTGTGTTGGTGACTTGAAATCCAGATCTCAGGAATGGGATTAATCTGAGCAAAAGCAGACATTCCTGGTGTAGATAAATGCACTGTATCTTGTTGTCCTGCACTCCCTTAATAGGCAACAGAGAGGAGGAGGAGACACTAACAGTGCAATTCGTCCTGTGCTAAAACAGGCATCTAAACCTGGGCAGATAAATCACTGTTTAGAAATGTTTCTTTTTCACACTGGAGGCTGGGGGAGCTCAGGTGGGCAAGTGAAAATACCTAGAAAGGGGATAAGGGTCTCAGCCCTGGAGTGCACTCGGTACTTCTTGCAGAACAGCATTTTTTCCACACTGTTGTCCATATCTTCAAACATCCTGTCTTCCTTCCTGTGTAACAAGGGCTGTGGAAAAGGCAATAAACCTGCTTAGGGACAGCTGTAACAGAGCAGAACAAGTGTGACCACGTTATTCCAGGTATTCTTCAAAGGCAGTGCTGGATAAATCAAGTTTATGATGAACACAAGGTATCTCATTGCCGCAGCAATTCTTTCCTGTTACACAGAAGAAAAGTTTGGTGAAAACCTGTCGATAAAATTATTAATTGTAAGGCAAAGCTGCCTTCAGGCAATGCATTCTTCTCCATCTGCACAGTGATTTCATCTTTCCCATTACCTGTGATTGACAAGCTACAGTGAAGAAATGAGTAGATGTCCTAAAATGTCTAGAAAATTCCTTTCCAAAATTCCATTTCTGATGACAGCAAAGTTCAGAGGGGAAAGGAAATAAAAATCAGAATTGAAGTGCGTGTTCCTGTTGTGACAGCCGTTAAAGGTACACTTATCAAACGCATCGACTGTCATCAAAAATCAGACTTCCAGTCTAAACTTGTAGTTCCTTCTGCAAAAGGAGGCTTTGTCTAGGAATCCCAGTAGGCTCAGACTGACTAAGTGAAGGAGGCTGTATGGCAGACACATTTAGTTGGCTAAACTGATAGAAAATGTTGTGAAATGGGAGTTAAAAAATACTCCTGGTTTTTCGATTTCCTGGCAGAATCTGCTACTTTAATGGCTTTGGACAATCCTGATAGTCTTGGAAATAAAGTATCAACGTGCAGAAGGAGAAAAGGACTACTAATGAATACCAAAATATTAAAATGCGTGTTTGCTATTCCTGGTGCAAGCAATAACAAGTATTTCAGTGCAAGGAAAATGCCAGCCAAATAGGAAGCAGTCTTAATGAAGTGTTGACAGTGTCCTAGCTAACCCCCAGACATCCATCCTTTGGCACAAATGCATAAAATTCCAGAGACATTTTGAAAGAACTGGCCTCCCCTGGCTCAGATTTGCAGCTCACCCAGAATGAGGCACAGGTCCATTGAAATGCAAGTGGTGGGAAAGAGTCTGAGCCACTGATGGGAAAAGTGGTAACCCAAGGTAAAGCATTGCTGCATTGCAATTCTCACCCTGAGGGCTCTCCAAGGGATTTTCTTTCCTGTGTGAGGTCTGCATCTCAATCTAAACCCACCCAGTCAGTGAACACACTGAACAGTGCTTACATTAACACATGGCATCAGTAATGGCTTTATTTTGACAATATTTAATTAGGTATCAAGCTGGAAGTAAACATCAAACCCAGGGAACAACCGTAGAGATTAATGTGAGCAATAACTGGAGATGGGACTTATTTACAACAACAGACTATAACAAATCCACAACTGCCACGTTGCTGCACACCTGTTATTTTGCTGCAGGTCATAATATTTGGGAATTTCCTGGGCCTAAGCTAAAAGAGAATTACTATTAGTTGCTCGTATCCTAAAGCTCTTGAAGCATATCTCAGCCATTCCAATAGTTCCTGCAGGGAACAAGGAGATGCCCCAGGTTATTTCCTTTGCTGACCCTCTGGATCTGCAGAGGCTTTATAACAGGTATTTACTGTGAGCCTGGTGCTTGCCAGGTTAGGATGGCTCGTGTTCGTTCCATCTGAAGGGTGGAACAAGGTGTTTGCTGCTCATGATATCTCCTCACCACAGCTTCATTTTGGAGCTGGAGCATGAAATACTCTAATGCCAGCATTCAACCCCAAAGAAGCAAAGAACTGGGCATTATAGATTCATGTGTTACAGGGAAAAGAAGACAAAATAAAACACGAGAGGAAATACAGCAGTTGTGCTGAGACTTGGAGCCAGGTGTGGGGTGTGTGTGCCTGGAGGGACAGGACCAAAGCATTTTGTCCTCCACTGCTCTCTGGAGGGGGTAGTGCCCAGGGAACTGCAGCTGATTCACACACATCCCACAAAGGGATAAGCTGGAATTGTCGAGGTTAAATCCATTTATCTGTCTCACCTGTGTACAGGGTGTTGTTAGGGAGGGGGCTGGCAGTCTGGGACAGCTGGAAAGGTGGCGGGGCAGTTTCCAGACTGCAGTTAATGCAGATCAGCACTGACTTCAGTGTGCACTGCCGGCAGGAAGTTTGATTTTTTTAAGGGTTTATCCCCACTCATCCTCCTTATTCTTGTCAGATGAATCAAAAAAAGGAGAGGCGTAGTACTTAAGATGAACGACTGGAAAATTGTCGGGTCATGGGCCTCTGCTGAGTGAAAATACAGATAAACAAATGCTGTGTCTCACCCAGAGAGGAGCATCCACAGCATGTCTCACTGCCTATAGCACCACTGAGAGATCATTTCCCTCTCTTCTTTGCCATTGGACATTTGATTTCTCAAAACACAGTGGCCACATTGCCTGTGGGTGACACATTATTCCTCTACACACACACTCAGGAACTTTTTTGATCCTCTAACCCACCCCAGCCCTCAGACATCCATGGAGTTACTGCATACAGGGCACAGATCCACAGTGGGATTGCATGATCCTGATTGTTCAAAATGCATAATGCCTTTTTGTCTCTTTTTTTAGAGCTGGATCATTGATTTCAATAATTAATGTGTGTCTCACATCTGTCACAGACCCATATACCTGTGTTCTTTCTCTTCAGCTTAAGGGTTTATTTTTGATTGGGTACTTTAATATGTGTGCCCTGATTAATCCGAATTTTCTTATTTGATTCGATTGCCTTGCACAGCAATCTCTGCAACTTCAGATTTTTAATAATTTTTCTTGTGCCTTTACCTCTGTCTGTTGTATTTGTTTGATTGTGTTGTGTAAGGAGAGTAGAACTGCCCCATTCTCTAACACATCTTCCTGAGCATGGATTGATCCTGAGAGGCTGGAAGTAACCACTCCAAAAATGAGAAGAAATGAAAGAAAGTCACACTGCATATCCATTCGGATATAGAAACGTGGATAGATCAGCAGCAAATACATATCAGTATATATTTGTATTATTTTATCACATTAAATAGGCTTTGAAGAGTTGCTGCACCCACTCTGGTTACCTGCAGTTCCAGGGTGAATTAGTGTCCCTGTATGCAGTTTATGCATTTGTTTTATATTACACATCCATAAAAGCATATCAAATTCAAAACCATTCTCATTTATGGATGGAAACTTCCAGGCAAAACAGTGCAGCAGCTGCCTTGTTATGAGTTATAGGGCAGTCATTTGTTCAAGTCAAAGAAAATACTGCTGCACCTCCAGCAAAGCAAGTACAGAATGTGACCCCACACTGCACCAGACTCCTGGCTTAAAAGTAGATGGAAAATTGATGAAATTATCCATTCTTTTGGGGGCAATCTGAAAAGGCAGCAGCCCATTACATCTGGTGTGGCTCTTCAGCCCTGCTACAAAGGGAGAACTGTTAATGGGAGCTGGAAATCCAGAGCACAATCACATTGTATTGGCTGGCCAGGACAGACGTGGCGCTGTCAGAGACAGGTAAAAACAAATCCACCAACTTCCTGCAGGACAACATCTCTCACAGGGGGGCAGAAAGGAGGATATTGTCTCTCCTCTCCTTTGTTCTCCTCAAATCATAAACTTGGCATTCTCCTGACAGAATAAGGGATTTTAGCCTTTTGAATTCAGCCCATTGGAATTCTGTGCACACAGGTACAGCCTGCTCTGATTGTGGCTAACTTTTAGGGAAGGGCATCCACAGACAGCAGCTGCCCTCTGAAGCACAGCGTGGACTCTCAGAAGAGGAAAATGTTTTGCATAACTCTTTCCCCATCTCTGATCTTGGAATTGTGGAATAGAGGCACCTGTGGGACCTCTCACTGAGAGCCTCGTTGCTACAGGGAGATAAAAGGCTGCAGTCATGCCTTCCCTGGACATAGACATGGTGACCCACCAGAATATTTTTGACACAGAATGTCACAGGGAAAAAAAAAGAAAAAAACAAACAAACAAAAAACCAAAAAACCAACCACACACACACCAAAAAAAAAAAAAATTATAGAGCTGGAGCACCTCTCCAATGAAAACAAGCTATGAGAGTTGGGGTTGTTCAGCCTGGAGAAGAGGTGTGAAAAAAGTGGCTTTGCAGAATGAAATAAAATTAAAATTAAAGTTAAAACTAAAGTTAAAATTAAACTTAAAATTAAAATTAAATGGCTTTAAGCTGAGGGAGAATAGATTTAGATTGGATATCAGGAAGGAATTCTTCCCTGTGAGGGTGGGGAGGCCCTGGCACAGGGTGCCCAGAGAAGCTGTGGCTGCCCCTGGATCCCTGGAAGAGTTCAAGGCCAGGTTGGACGGGGCTTGGAGCACTCTGGGATAGTGGAAGATGTCCCTGCCCATGGCAGGGGGGTGGAACTGGATGATCTTTGAGATCCTTCCAACCCAAACCATTTATGACTTTATGATTTAAATGAATAACCAATTTTTTTAAAAAGCAATTGGAATAGCAAGAGCAAATAAAAGAAAATGTTGCCCTTCAAGGCTTCAAAATACTTTGCAAGTGTTATCTCATTAACATTAAGTAAGGTAAATGCACACTGTTCTTAGGCTTGTTTAATGCATTTGGAAGGGGGGTTCTTTTTCCCCCTGTGTCTAGCAATTAGCATAATTTTACAAATGCACTCTAATTACACATAAAAATAGAATAAATATTTTTGCAGCATTTTGATTTAAACAAGCACTTAATTAAGCCTTATTAAGACCTGCCATATGCTTTGCATACCACAGGCTATTCTAAGTGCACCTCTTCTGGAAGTGTTCAGCTTTGGAGGAAATTACATTATTTGACACGGGCAGCCTGGTATGTAATTGACTCAAAATTACAGATGCAATAAATAATTATTATTAAAGACACATTAACACTGTAATAACTGGGTGGGTGTTTTGATGGCTCCTAATAAGCCGCTGTGGCTGAAAGGGCATCAAGCAGCACTTGTGGAGTGCTGAGGATCTGGCAGGACTGCAAGTTCAGTGGTAGTTTAAAAGTGTATTATTCAAGTTACTGCCAATTTTTGAGGCTAGGATGAGGTTCCTTGCCACTACTCAGCTCGCTCTGTGCCAGCTGTCACAGTGAAATCTTCTGAATTTATTTGCTTCAATCCTAAAACTTTCTAAGTTATAGGTCCCAAAAGATCAGTAGCTCAAAAAGATGATTTTTCTTCCCTTTAATTTCACCCAGTTCCTCTGAGTTTTAACCTAGTACTCATGCTTGACTTTGTGCTTGACTAAAGCATAGATTGTTTTTGACAGAGCAGATAGAAGGAAATCTAGAGGTTTTTTTCTGAAGGGAACTGGGGATGCTGCTCTTCCTGAGAGGGAATGAATTAAGTCCAAGTTTTGGCATTATGTAATAATCAATTAGTATTGCTTTTCCTTTCATCTATCATTTTTCTTTTCTTTTTCTGAATGTTCACCAAGCTTATTTTAATTTCTTTTTGCTTTCTGTCCATTGAAGGAAAAAAAAATAATAAACAGTTGCTTTCATTTGAACTGAAAAATTAAGCCAATTTTAAAGACTTGTATAGACACATTTTTGCCAACATTATGAGTTTCTTGAATCAGTACGGATCATATCTTCTTTCTTATCAACATTTTTACAACATTTACTGTGTCCAAATTTTAGCAGAGGTAATGTTAGAGCTCTGCCTCCTTTTCCATAGGGACAAAGACAGCACACAAACTTAGAATTTCAAGTCGAGCAATGAAACTGCAAAGGAAAATTCTCTCCACCCATTCTGTGTGTTAAACTCTTTCTGGGATGATTCTGTTCGCCACTCTGTTTGTATGAGTACCTCTCCAAATTGTATTAAACAAATGCAGTGGGATCAGGTTAAACAGTTCAAATCTTTTAGGCTGGCTATTAGGAAGAATTTCTTCACCAGAAGGGTTGTCAAGACCTGGCAGTGGTGGAGTCCCCATCCCTGGAGGGATTTAAAAGCCGTGTGGATGTGGCACCTGGGGACGTGGGTCGGTGGTGGCCTTGGCAGTGCTGGGGGAATGGTTGGACTTGATGATCTTAGGGGTCTTTTCCAGCTGAAGTGATTCTATGAATTCTCTGCCAAACAGGATGATTTACCCCTGTGATTGGATCCACGCCCAGAGCTGCCTGTCAGCAGAGGTGTGAAGCCAAGCACGTAAGAAACCTTCCCTGCTGGCCCCTCTGGACTATCTTGGGCCACAGCTTGAATCCTTCACTTCTCCTAACTGACCTTGAGTGCACACCTTGGGCTTTAAACGGCATCGAGCTCACTTAGCAATTGCAGCTGCTTCATGCACTGGCCTCTGTCCCTCGTGTTTTCTTCCTCCGAATTTCTCCGTAACGTGACCTGGTAAATCTCAGCTGGTAATTCCTGAGTGCGGGTTTGTGAGAGCACTGATTTTCCTAAACCTGCCCAGGGGCATTATGGAGAGGAGCAGCTTGGTTTGGATATTTCAGCTCATTGAAAGGGAATCGTACCAGGCAATGTCACATCTGCTGAAGACATCCGTCTCACCAAGAAAAATGAGTGGAAAAGGATTAATACAACAGATGAATGTTCACCTAAATACTTACTATCTTTCCATAGAATAAAGTCTTGTGCATGCATTTGCCAGGAACTCACCCTCTGGAAAATCCTTGGCTTGTCAGAGGCTGCAAGTCCTCTCAATACCTTTCAAGCCCTCAAGCTCGAAATGGGACCTGATAAATTACCATCTGGGTCACAGGCTTTGGAGTGACATCCCACTGATCAAAATCTGTTCACCCGTCCAGGAAAAATGCTACAGAAGTGCATCTGGACAGACACATGGGAGAAGATTAATTTTAAGGACAGATAAAGAACACTTTCAAGGTCTTGTAAAGGTAAAATCATTGGCCTGTTTGCCTTTAGATTAATTTATTTAAAGGATTTTTAGCCCCATGTTGCTTGCCCAGGGAATATTTTATTTTGCATTTATATATTAACCTACAGACTGCAGTTGTTTGGAGTCACATCAGTAGTGGGGAAAGAGAAAAACATTTTCTTTAAAACAATCAGCAGCAGATAGAGTTTGTTGAACAAGGCTTATATCACATAGAGCAGCTCAGCCTTATTAAAATCATCTCAGTTCCCACAAGCAGCAAGAAATGTCTTGCTTTTGGGGACAGCCAATCTATGGTGTGACTTTTGAAAGAGAATCAGCTCAGTGCAGAGGGTCTCTGGGATCTGACAAAATAATGATTCACTTCAGCTAACTAGTATGCAATTGTTCTGAGCTTAACTAGGAAAAAACACACAGATGATCACAGGCTTCGAGTCCTAAAGTGGCATAATGTGGTGCATAACTGAGAGCTTCTCAGAACTGCAAGCATCACAAAAATGGGTAACTAATTACTGCTTTCTTAAAAAATAAATAAATATATAAAAATAAAGTGGCTTTTCGCTAGAGGCAATTCCTTTAAAAGCAAAGAAACACTTTTTCTTTGTAAATGTAGCCGACGTTCTATAACTTCACAAACGCCACTGAGTGCAGCATGGAGTGGAACATGAGTGAAATTCTACTGTCACTGCACCAGCATAAATCAAGGAAGATTTTACTTAAGTAAGAGAAGTTTCAGCTGTTTATGTCACAACTAAGCTGTAGATAACGTTCTCTAAACAGTCCATTGCCCCGTAATGCTTGGCTGGTATAAATCAGTGCAGCTTTCCTAGCTGCAGCAGGAGAGCTCCCAGTTTGTACCAGAAGACATAGGGAGAGTGGAAGAGGTTAAAAGCAGTCAGCTGCATGACTTTGAACCTGGTTCTAATCGTGATCATATTTTCAGCATTTTAACTCCTGCTGGCTGTGCTGCATGGCCACTGGAAATGTCTGAGTGTCTCAAGAGACAGGTGTTCACAATAGCTACCCAGAGAAACTGAGATCAGAATAGAAATCAGGAAAAATAGGCTTCAGATAACAAATGGCTTTGATATAGGTCCTGAACAGTGATCCAACCCCTAAAAAAAGGGGATGTGTAGGTATTTTATTCTAAATCCTTCTGTCTGTGCTGAAAGCAGATGCACTTCCGTGGAACACCACAAAAGTTCACTCAGCTGAAGCTTTTGTTTGTTCAAAAGTCAGTTGAACAAATCTTAAAGACTGTATGTGTGACACCAAACCCCACATCTCTCAAACGGGAACACTTTGCAAGGGCCCTCTTGGAACTGCATCGGGTTGATTTGCAGTCCTTGTCTTCAATAATATCTTTATTTGCTCATGAAACTGCAAAATTCTTCAAAAGAAGGATCATGTCTAGAGGAAGATGCACAGCTCAGGCACTTCCTACCTGGATCCCAGGGGTGTTCTGGTAACAGGAAACTCACACTGACACTGACTGAGTATTTCTACCCCACGCTGTGAAATACTTGCGGTGTTCATTCTGTAGGAATTCTCAATTTGACGTCAGAACAGATTATTTGACCTATGCTAATTTGAAAGTCGTGTACCGCTGTATTCTGTCTTGACAGTGTTGTACCGCTCTGAGTCTAATCAGAACCATGGGGACATCAATATGAGAGGATGCTTTTTGTCTTACATGTGCTTTCATGTACTGAATTCCTATTTTCCATAAAAAATGGGTTTTTTCCAGAGCTTTAATACACATGAACAAGGGCAGAAAAGACAATGTCAGAGGTTTAAAAACCAAAATGTCACTTGTGTATTATTCTGAAGAAGTGTGAGCATTTTTTTTAAGACTGCACACCATATATGTTTTCCCAGAAGAATATCAGGAAGACAGTCTCAATAGTTTTATTTTGAAAGTGTCATGAATTATCTTTTTCTTTGAAGAGAGAAAAATTAAAAGAAAGTACTGTATTTTTGTAGTGCTGAAAAGGGTTTCTGCTGAAAAGAAAGGCCCTGTGAATGAGAAAAACCTGGACTTGCTGCAGGCTAATTGCCTCACAGACAAGCCAGACAAAAGAGAGTCATTTTTGAAGAACACTATCATAGGTTTCTGATAGCAGGTCTGAAGAAGTGCCGCCAGATTATTCAACATTCATTCAACAGATAAAATTGGTTTTTGCAGAAAACCTTTAAATCTAAAGCAAGGGAAAGAGAAAAAGACTCGCTGAGCTTGTTGATGTACGGGAAAAACAGGTAGCAAACAAATCCAGATTTTAACAGATCGTGGTGTGGAACTATCTGATTAGCAACAGTGGGGATTCATGTTCATGTTGCATGTGTGGCCATTGTAAGAGAAAGTGATTATAGCCCTAATATTTTGAAGGAGTTAATGCTTCAAGCACACAATTCTTTTCCTTTTTTTTTTTTTCCTTTTTTTTTTTATTTGAATACAATCGTTTGAAACTGGTCATGGATTGACACATCCTCCAATCTCATGTGATACCCGAAAGGTCAGTAATATACCTGGCTGTGTGGAGTGTGTGCTCATAATTGAGGCACACCCAAGCACTTGAGTGCTTCCTCCAGGGGACATTTAATGGAATCATTTCATTGTGTACCTCTCAGCAGCACCAAACAGTGCTTTGAATTCACAGGAAATTTTTTTAAGTATTGCTTGTTAACAGCAAAGTTACTATGGGAACCGTATCAGTTTAAATCCTGTCAGATTTGAGTTAGATTCTGTTTTTATTTATCTGCCATTTAGGCTTGATACCTCTTGTTAAAACATTCAGAGGCCGGGCTCCCCAATAATGTTTTTGGGCTTTTTTTTAATATGCCAATCCTTACCATGTTTCCTTGTAGTTCCAAGGGAGTCAGTGTTGCTACTTTGAACCGGCCCCTGACTCTAAGACTCCTGTGCAAAGACTATTAATAATTAATTCAGGTGCACACTGGAAAGCATCTAGTGGCATTTGAAATTTTCTAGGATATATTTTTGGTCCTTCAATCAACTGTCCTGCCACAATTTGTGTTGCTGCTTCCTTTCACTCTTCCTCTGCCCTGGTGTGGGTACCCACATCCACAGGGGCTGCAGCCCCTTCAGGGATATCTGCCCCACCCTGAAGCATCTCCTACTCCTCTGACCTTGGTGTTCCCTCCATTGTTTCTCTGTGATTCCCTCCCACTCTCCCAGTATTTTCTACTCTTGTTCAAATACATTTCCAGAGAGGCGCCACAAAATTCCCTGATGGGCTCAGCTCTGTCCTGCCGTGGCTCCATGGGCTGTAGTGTTTGCCACAGGGCAGCCCTTGACCTCTTCTCACAGAGACTAATCCTAGAGCCTCCCATTACCGAGACCTTACAACCTACTCCCAGTATTGTAGGATCTGAAATGTGCCTGTAAATAATTTCTATCCTCTACAATATAGACTTTGCTCTTCCTGGGACGTGATGCAGGATGTGTTAGAACTCTGTGCAAATGATCTTGTTTCTGGTATCACCTTCTGACCTGCAGCATGTCCCAAAACAAAGCAAGGTAACAATTCTAAATCCCTGTAAAGGTGGCCTAGGCAGTGCGTAGATCATCTGCCTTCAGCCCGCTAATGGCTAAGACATGAGGGTGAGATCCAGCTTGAAATCAAACCTGCTCAGAGATGTCCCCATGTGAGACGGGGCAGTTGATTTGTCTGCCCTGTGTCTCCACAGGAGATGAATATTATATCTCTTATGAGGATCTGGACAACTACCTCACGTTCACAGGAGATGCTATTTAAATAGATGCCCTGTGGACAGTAGAAGTGAGAGATTTTCACAGGGCAGCCCAACACGCCCAAAAATGAATGCCTGAGACAGCTGGAATGAGTCAGATACTGTAAGCGAATCCCTTCTCAATGACTGTGGAGACGAGCAGCTTTAAAACCACTTCCAAATTTCTTCTGGCTCAAGTTCAGATGGACCCGAGCCCTTGAGCTGACACACAGAGATGTTCACTACATGACAAATTCCTGGCATTCTGAGGCAAGTGAACTGGCAGAAGACATGGCAGTGTGGCTAAATCAAGAGACAGAAACTCCCTAATTGAAACAGACTGGCAGTCCACAGCTCCATGTTTAGAAACAAAGAGATACTAGAGAATTGAGTGCGATGTTTGTGTCTTCATTGCAGGGTAGTTCTTATCCAGAGTGCTTCCAAGCAGTTCCTCAGTTAGGACACACAGTTTGGTTAGGTCCTGACATAACGTCAGGGTGATTCAATAGATATCATCCCCTTTTCACCTGGTCCCTTGCTAGAAAACCTAAGCACAGAGACAAGGTACACCTCAGGAAAGCTTCCCAAGAGACAGAGCAGGGAAGGGCATTAGGGGCACACCAGACCCCACACTCAGTGTGTGTCAGGTGTATTCCTGCAGAGAGGTTAGTACAGGTCAATAGCATGTGCTCATGATCATGCTGGAGTGCAGAATTAAATATCAGTTCAGTGAGAGGACTTACCGGCTAGCATTCCCTTCGGGAGCCATCTGTACTCAAAACACAGAAAGGAGTTCATGGTATCGTGTAAAGATCTTTTTTTATTGCGCGGTTTGAAAGCCAAAGTCAGAGGAAGATATTTTCTTGACGGCAGTGGGTGGAACTGAACCAAATCTGCCTCCTTTGCACCATTTCATGTCAGGAGTTAATGGGGAGAGGTGCCTCATTCCTTGGCAGTGTGGTCTGTTTTGCTCTACATCTCTGGTACATGAAATAGAATTGCTGAGGAGATCATGATGCGCTGAACTAGAAACAGGTGAAACTCAGAGCCACGGGGACATTGGAAACCACCAATGTCTGCTGAAGTCCTCTTGTCCTTGGTAAATCACAGAACCATTGAAATGCTTAGGTTGGAACGGATCAAAAGATCACCCAGTTCCAAGCCCCTGCTGTGGGCAGATGCCACCCACTAGATCAGGTTGCTCCAAGCCCCATCCAACCCGGCACTGAACAAGTCCAGGGATGGGACAGCCACAGCTTCTCTGGGCAACCAGTGCCAGGGCCTCACCCCTGTCTGGGCAAACAGCTCCTTCCTAGCATCTAATCTGCACCTCTCCTCTTTAGTTCAAAACCATTCCCTCCTGTCCTGTGTAAATCTACTGCATCTGCTGAAAGCATTGTAAGTGCAGACACTTGGGAAATACACACAGAGATTTGCAATTTACACCGAGTTCTTTCTGCTCTAGAAAGCTCTTTCCAAGCCATTAAAACTTTTACAACAATGGTCTGTGACCGACTGTAGATAACAGATGAGCAATAGCCAACTATCAGTACCTCCTAATAACATCCCTGAGTTAGGAGAGAGTCCCAAGAAAATTATGACACTGAACTGGACAAAAAAGGTGAGGATATTGCTTGTATAAAATTAATATTCTGTGTAAAAGCCTACTTTATCGTTCTTAATTGAAAAGCTCCATTAACTTAAAAGGCAAAAACAATGGGCGGTAAATTATTTTTTTTCAGGGTTAATATTCCATTGAGTGGAAAGGGCACATTATTCGGCTTCCATTAAAGCGATATTAAAGTTATATTTCTAAATGTTTGCACAAAAGCGATGTGGCGTGAAAGATGAGGCAGGACTTGATACCCTTTAACTGGGAATTTATTTTGCATAGCTTGCCTTGATATGGATCACCAGGGTTGCCTCCCCAGCACGGGCAATATTTTGAGGTAATTCAAAATTGACACCCTATGAATGAAAACATCATGTGCTGCAACTTCATTTCTCTTTAGAGTATTCGTGCAGCCGTTCTTGATACAAAATTCTGGTTTTTCATGGAGTTTCCCCCATAGCAAGTCTAGCAAGGAAAAACCAGAACCACAGGTCAATTTGTAATTTACCCAAGGTCACTCAAGAAATGTCTCTTCAGTAATCGAACTCAAGCTTCTAAATTCCCTATCTAAGCTATTGACTATTTAATTCCTTACCTAGCAGCAATTTTAGATAAAGAGAAAATGCAAACTGGATCGTGTTTTCAGGGGATTTGCACAGAATGTGAGACTACAAAGGTTTGACAAGCTGCCATGTGCCGATGGAGCTGTGCAAATTATTTTCCTGAATCCTTGTTACCTGCACCAAATCTGATACTGGATTTAGTTTGGCCTGTTACAAAAGGGGATTACACTAAATTATTGCCATCAGGTAAGAGTGTGTATGTGGGAACTATTACGCTCCCTCACCTAACACGTGCTGACTTCTTTGCAAGTCTCCTGGAAACCTGTGGTCCCTGTTGCTGGAACAAAAGTTCATAAGGATTATTGTAAATGTGACAGTTGAGAGCAGACAGGCTTCAAGTCCCAGTTGCACAAATAATGCAGCAAGGGATTCTCCATGCCTGAATTGCTTCACAACAGACAAACCACACTGAGGACAGAGCTATCGTGCGAGTAAAGCTGCCAGGAGCAGGGATTTCAAATCATAAGTGTGCTACGGGCATTGAGATTGGGAATAAAAATGTGCCTCTTTAATTTCAGTATTTATGTATTAATTCAGTATTTGTGTTTATTTAATATGTAACTGCAACACATGCTTTGAAGCGAAGAGAGGACGTGAGAAGCAGAAGAGAATGTGAAGGGAAGGATAGAGATCATGTTTGGTGAGGAAGAGGGTGGAGAAGAACAGAGCTGAGAAGAGAGTAGAGGGCATTGAGAATGAGAATAACATAGCACAAAGAAGCAGAGCAGAAAGCTTACACAAGAGCCAAAAGGTTCTTGATGACACTGGTGATCAGTGCTGTGGTCACTCTAACCCCTGCCTGTCCCATCTGAGATGTTCCTTCGTGAAAAGTGTCTTTGTTGGCAAAGGTGGAAGAGGAAGTAGTAATAAATTAATAACTGCTCTAGAGTTTGAAATTTTGAGACCTTGTCATCACTGGGACCTGATGATCTGAGATCCGTCACGGAGATGGATGAAGACAAGCACAAGATCTGAAGACAAAAGACCATCTGATGAAGCATTCCTTCATGCACTGACTCCAGCGGGAAACTAGAGCAGCTGAGTGTCTAAGACAGGTGTATGCAATAAATGCCTTAAAGTATTTGTGTAATTGCTGACTTCAGTTTTCTTGACGTTCTCTTCTCTGATCACATCACATACGGGTACTTTTTAAAGTTCACTTTATTTTTCCCCTCAAGAATTGTTCTTCCAAGTGGTATGGGTGAGAATCATCGTGTCAGCTGGCGAAGTTTATATTGCCACCTGCTGAGTTTGATGTACCCTAAGGAGAAGGAATGAAAATCTGCTTTTAGGAATTTCCTTTTAAACTGTCACTAAAAATAGAAAAGAAAGAGATGCCAGGTTACCCAAGCTTTTGTTCCACACAAACCTCTAGAGTCAAATTTGACAGTGACTTCTTTCTCTACAAAAAGAAGAGAAAGTCTGCATTTACTAGCTAAAATCAAAGGGATTTTTTTCCCCTTCTTTTTAAGATGTTGAACAAACACCTCAAAATGTGAACTCGTGTCTTTTCTTATCTGAGACACACAAGGCAGAACAAGATAGTGGGGACTCTGAAAGCAAGGTGAGAGTGCTTACTTGTCCTGCAATAGCTGCTCTGTCTCAGGTGTGAAGGATGCCAACTTCATGTCCTTCCTGGGAGGCTGCTCAGTTACCTCTACAGCATGTGCAGTGCAGAAATTGGTGTAGTAGATTATATCTGTTGCCTTCTCCATTCATCAAATTTAAGGGGAAGGTCAACATCACTAATGTTCTCTTTCCACTAGAACAAAACTTGGACAGCAAAGCAGAGAAACTCAGCAGAACAAAAAGAAAAACAACCGTTGTTGAAAGGATTTAGGCCGAAGTTTTGGAGATGACAAGAAATTGAAGTCATTAAAAGAAGAAAGTTTTTCTTGTGCTGAAATGCGTAAATGAGAGGGCAGAAATTTCATTCATAATCCAAATGCCAGACCTTTCTCCTGGCAACAGTTACTGATTTGATTTACCTGCTTTGTAAAATACACATAATTTTCAAGAATGAAATCACTCCAGTAATGAATGGAAATAAACAATAGGAAAGCATTAGACACAGAAATGGTACCTCAAATAGAACATAAAAATGTCAGTACCACTTTTTCTTGATCTGTTGCCAGGGTATAGGGACAATACTTGTCTTACATTACCTAAAGCATCTCATCTATTTCGTTCTGGTTTATTGGCTACACAAATCAAAGGTGTTTCAGTAATTAACAACAAGCCATGTTCCTTTCCCTGCCTCCATGTATTGCTTTCATATTTTAAATCAATATGTTTTACAAAGAGTTGGCTTTCTTTTCTGTCCGCTTTAAATAGTTTTATGGAACATCATAATATTATAATAATTTTTTTGTTAAAAGTTTCATATTTCTTTTTCAGAGAGCAGGAAAAATACCTCAGCATTTTTTCAGTTATCTTGACACAGTGCAGTTTCATAGTGGAAAGACTGTGAAAAAAAGATTCTGTTCTTGGTTCGGTTCACTCCTTCCTTCACACACTCAGTTTAAAACCTGCCATGTGCTGACTTATTCTGTCAGCATCCACTGTCAGCTTTGCCATCTCTGTCACTCAGGGCTGATCCAAAGGCAGTGATTTGCCATTTGGCTTCCGTTGGACTGACGAGAGCTGTGGAGCTGCCCGTTTCTTCCAGCTCCTACCACAAGCTGCAAATGTGGAGATTTTGGGCAGGACAAGTCACTTATTCATTGAAAGTGCAGTGTTGGGACAGCCTAAACAAATTATGATTTAGGGTTGAACCATCCATGGGGTTTTGAATGAAATAAGACAGACAGAGTATTTCAGATGTGTCAAAGCAGTTCACTCCCCGAATCAAAAATGTCATGCAGCTCAGATCTGTAACCCCTCAAGTGTTTGGTGCTCTCAGTCAGCAAATTCCAGCTCTGTAATGGTGCATAGAGATCACTGCACAACTGGATTTATCACTGTGCCAGATGTGACAAAATGGAGCACAGCCTTTTATTCTTTTCCCCTTCTCTTTATACTGCCAAGTCATAGGGGGAAAGAAAAGGAAAAGTCAAATTATTGGAGCGAGATTTTTCAAAAGCACTCAGCGTTTTTCTGAGTCATCACCCCCAGAACTTGATGATTAAACTCTTGCTGATTTCCATGGCAGCAGTTATGCTAATTCCTACTACTCCTGGACATGCCATGCTTAAATGCATCTGTGACATGTGCTTTCTTTTCAGCTGGGGTTATTTAGCACCCATTGATTCCTTTTTGCTTTCCCTTTCTTTCCCTGCATTCTGGTTTTCGAGCTAGTGAGTCAGCTGGGTGTCTCAGTATAACAATTCCTGATCAAAGTGCTTTAGGAAATAACAGCAATTCTGCCATTCATTAAAAAAAAATTCAAAATTGGGAAGTAGTGCACCGTAGAAAAATGTTATATAGCTTGCTAACAGCATGCTGATTTTTAAACAAGTTTCATACGAATAATAGCTCCTACCTTGCCATTCACTACATTGTAAAACTCTTTACTTTTATTTTTCAGCTGGCTTGTTTGTTGTTTCTTGAGCTGCAATAAATCTGAATAGTTTTATTTTATTTACTAAAATGCACTTCAGGGGTTGTTTGTTTTTTTAATGCAAGCTATTTATAAGCTGGGTAGGGATAAAAACATACCCAAAGGACCATTTTTACTAATTTATCATTCTTTCTAAGTTCTCTGGATCTATTGGAAAAATGGTGCAATAATATTTTTTTAAAGACAGAAGTTTGTTTTACGTTTTGGGGATGTGGGAATGGCTAATTGTAATGCATTACATTTTAAAGCTTTGAATCATGGCAGAATTAAGTGCAGAAAAAAAATTGATTTTTAGGTAGGTAGCACATGAAATTTAGGGCAAATGGGTACTTATGAATCTGCAGAGATTGACTACAAGAATCTCAAGGCACTTTGTGGTATCCCAAGTGCACTATGGCAGTCAGAAATCCTAATGCTAAAGCATTCTACATTAAACATGGTGACATAGGGCTGTAAGGGGTTGGGATTCCCTTGTCACACCAGTGTCCTGGAGCACCAAATGAGCCCCTGACCTTCTTTCTCACATCTCACCAGAGCAGGTGTAACACACAGAGCCAGGCTGACTGCCTCAGAAGGGAAAAAGGCTGGGGACAAAGAGACCCAGGAAGGTGAATTTAATTGTTTGTAGTCGTAAAGAAAGGCAGTGACAGAGAATGGGCTCCAAACCACGGGAAATAGGACCAGTATTGAAGTCAGTTCCCACATCTCAGGCACTCAGATTCCCCAGCCAAGACTGGCCACACTTCAGTGACCAGCTAAGGATTGCCTAAAGTTCAGTGCTTCCTCAGCATTCTTGAGAGTTCCATTGTGCCTGATCTGAAGGGTTTAGCTGTGCCCAGGAAATCTCCTCTCTGAGGAATCTGTAGCCTGGGGTGAAACACGTGGAAATTCTCAGGTGTCCATCACAAAACGTGGACAGGCTGTGCCCACCCAAGCCCAGGAGGTGCCCCAGCCTCCCCTGGCCCAGAAGCCACCTCCTGCACTGTCTGGTGGTGTCCTGACCTTCTCCTTCCATGTACTCCTAGAGCTATTTCCTGAGAACCTGAGAGGCTCTGGAAAGGACCAACAGCTCAGGAATTTTCCCGCTTACCCTCCTCAGAAAACGCATCTTAAATACTTGCACGTCAACAGCTGTGAGCTCATGAAAGGCTACGGCCCCAGCATTTTGTTCCCTGTGGCTGGAGGAGAAAGGAGTGGGACCCGCCTTGAACTGGGAACCCAGAACAGCAAGCAAGGGACCAAATTCACAGGTGTCCTCATCCCTGAGACGCACCAGTCCATGTGTCCCGCCTCTGAACACCAGATCTGGCCACCAAGCGACCTCTTTCCACAGCTCCAGGTGGAAATGCTTGTGGAGTTCCTACACCAGGAACCAGCATTCAGCTTCACTCCGCCTGCAAAGCACACCAATATCTATATATCTTTAAAAACTTGGATCTAAATCACCTCACAGGATGTCTGTCTTGGTCTTAAGACTACCTTCCACAGATCAGATAAATTTCCAAACCTGTTTGAAATTTTTGTGGCCCTATTTTTCTCTTTTGTCAAGCCTGCTGAGGCAGGGGGACCATATTTCTGTCTGCACTGTATTTCACAGGAACAGTGCAATAAAATATGTACGTGTGAATTGTCATGTCTCTGGAATATATGAATCCTCATAAACTCACCAGATGTTTTGAAGAAAGCACTAGGTTTTAATTGGGACATTTAAACTCAAAAAGGCCAATCTCCAAAGACACTCTACTTCTTATTTATTTCAGCCTATTTACATTTTATAAAGGAAGGAATAGAAAGTTTTTGATCCGATTTCAGAGAAAAAAAAAAGGAACATAGTAGTCACTCCATTAATATTTCTTAATAGAAAGATGAAAGTAATAGAAAAATGAAAATGAAAGATTTCAAAGAACTTTAGCCCTACAAAGGCAAAATTCCTGAGAGAAATCCACCATAAACTTAATCACAAAATATTTATGGCCACAAAGTAAGGATATAATTTCTTTTCTGAATGGAGGATACACTCTTGAGAACAAAATATTTGTAAATCAAAAGCATTAGGATAAAGGTCTCTCCTGACTGGGCTGGATTGATTATAACCATATCAGCACAGCAGAATTAAAACAGTTAAAATTGCATTTTCAAAATTGCAATAGCAAAGTGGCACCTGTACATCTGCTGGAGTTCAAAACAAGTCACTGAGTACTTTAGGATATCTAAAACAGCACTTGGCACTTTTCTTCAATCATGTGAACCCATCTCCAGGGCTCTGGCAGTCATGATGAGAGTGGAGGCAAAATGTTTATCTGCAGATATCTGTGCCTTAATTTTGACCCAATTCCACGCAAGGAATCTCATTTATTCTGTAAAACCACAGCCCATAGCACTAAGCAGCATGTAAATTCAATGTAAATTCAACGTAAATTCAATGTGGATGCTGGTCACTGAACCTGAAAATCGCAAGGAATAGGGCTTGAAGAGCTCTTGGAAGATGAATGACCTTGTCCTTTTCCCCTGTGACATGGGCTCAACCCCACCCGTGATATTTTTCACCAGTGTTTAGCCAACCTCCCATTACATAAGATACCAAATGTGAAAATAAGTTCCCAAAATCTTCTTTTACACAGAAGTCTGTTGTGATCTGAAGACACTGATGACCAAATTGAAATGCTTTTTTTTTTTACCCAGACCTGTCAGAGATTCATGTTCACAGCACCATTGCAGAAGCAGATTGAGCACCAATTGCAGGAGCAAAAGAGGAAAATTGAAATTCTTTTGCATCACTCGGCCCAGTGAGTGGCACAAGGTCCATTCAAACAAGAGTCACAGAGCCTCTGCATCCATCTGATCTGACTCCACCCACACTGCTGCCTTTCCAGTGTAATTGCCTTGGCAAAAGGAATTGGGAAAATCCTGCAGAGACGTTGGCCATCCCTGGATATGCAATTTGAGCTTGGCAGAAGAACAAAATATTTCATTAAGATCAAACAGACACTATATTGCTGCACAGATAAAGGTAAAAGTGCTAGAAACTGTCTAGGAACAGAGGATATTTCATGTCCTTCATGGATGGGTGGCTGGATTGATGGATGGACAGACAGATACTGTACAACATATTCCCATAACTGGATTTAAGAAAACCCATAATAGTAAAATACAACCTCCAAGTAACAAGAAATACCAGAATTAAAGCAAGACCAAATTTCTGTGCACTAAACTGGAGAATAACATTCCTAAACCATGGCAGTGATCCTTCTGGACCTCAGTGTAGCATCAGAACTAGGCTGGAAAGGTACTTTCCATGTCCTGCTTGGCTCAAAATCAATCTAGGGCTAAAATGTCAGGATATTATTTCCTTGTCAACAGCTACTCTCAGCAGGAACATGCTCTATGTGGATATTTTGGTAGCGGGTTTTTTGCAAGTCCATCCCAAACTGTGCTTTTAAAAAGGCACAATAACCATTTTTAAGTGGTTGATCACAAAACACTGATAAACAGAAAAGACCTCCCAACAAACTTTGAGCAATTCTTCTGCATGGACGTGTTTCTGCTTAGGAGTTAAAAAAAAAATTGTCCCTATTTTCACTAAGAATAAAACAGTATTTTTTCCTTGCCTTATACTTGAAAAACATTAAACTTTCCTTGACATAATTCCCTCGCAGAATTAATTCTGAGGCAGACACCTGGCATGAGATATTTCAGTCCAAACAGTTCACATTTGTCAAAGGTATGAGTGTCTGAAAACAGGTCCTTGTAATGGAAAGTGTCAGGCAACCTTAAATACACAGACCTCTCGGCCTGCCCGCAATGCAGCTTTTAAATGAAACAATCATTTCATCGCAGAGATTAAAAAACCCAGCCTGTGTTCACTGTAAAACTTCCTCCCAGTCTTTCAGACAGGCAGGTTTTGTTCTTTAACCATAGGTCATGCCTGTTAAAAACACAGTTCTTTTTCTCCAACTTTATGTCTCATAATTACTGAACTGTGAAGTTTTAGTGGGAGAAACGCACAGACCCAGAGTATTCTTTGGTAACAGCTTTGTCCAAAGCAGGAGATATCTTGAAGATGTCTCTTCCACTGGCTAAAATTATACACTCAGATTATTTAAATCAGCTTTTTCTCAAATTCTTCCTGCTTGCTTTCCTCTCCTGCTAAAAAGCAGATGACCTACTCCATAAGGACTGAAAGCAAATTCTCATGCTACTTCAATGCTAGGCAATGCTTGCATTTAATGCTTGCTCCTTGTCTTTAGAGTTAAATAACAAGATTCTTCAAAGGCTCTTACTCTGACTGGGACATTTTTCATCTTCTGGAAATTAAATAATCTTAGCATCTAAAATGTGTTCTAAATTATAGCCACGAATATCAAAGCATGGCCTAAAATTTTAACATTATTTCAGAGGTGAAACATTCTGTATTGACTTAATCTTGCTCCAGGTGAGCTGCCCTTTCCCTACAAGAGGATTTGAAAGACAAAAACTTCTTCCTTTACCTACAGACATTGTTTTAATGATTCATCTCCACTTTGCCCAGTAAATACGACAGAGGCATAACCCACAGTGGTCTGTGCAGGTCAGCATTTATAGGTTCTGCTCTCCAGAACAGGTTTATGGAGCTGAACTTTCTGTAAGCACATAAACCTGTGCCTTGCCATAAGTCTGTAAAGCAACAGCTGAGTCGTTGTGCTACAAGGGGGAGGAAAAGCAAAGCATAAAAATTAAAAAAAAAAAAAAGTAGCTACAATGGTTTTCACACTAGAGGAATCTTTAAAGTAGAAATGATGCACAGCAGTTGTTGGAGAAGATCAGACAATGCTGTCACAAGTTTGAGAAAAGTTTTCTCTGATAATTTATGCAAAACTTAAGCCTGCTGTGTAAACTATGTGGGAACTTATTTGAAATATTAATGTTTAAAATGGCACTCTCGGTCCTTCATTTTCTTCCTTTCTTTCTTTCTTTTTTTGAGAACACTTACTGAAATTTATGTTGACAAGCTGCAGACAGAATGATGGAGTGGCCCTTTTCTGATCTGCAGTTAGAAGTCATTTGCATCCCTCCACCTCACTCTCTTTTTTCCATGAAAGGAAGTTTCTTTAACTCAGTTATCAATCAACAAAAGCTCTGAACGGCTATTTCATACAACAATTTGTTAAAGTGACGCCAGTGGTATCAAACACACAGCTCTTCAGTAATAGCCTGAAAAGATCCATGTCACTGGGTTATTAATTGTAGAAGGAAAAGATTTTAAAGCCATTAACACTGACTGCCTTTGCTTCCAAAATGAATATTTTTTTTGTCTGAAATTACTATTCCTTCTTCTATTTTCATTGCTGTTCCAAAAGCTGAAAAGTTTAGTCATCTATATTATCAAAACTCATTTTTGCAAGTGACGCCTATCAATACAAATTTTTAAAACAAAACATCAAACAGCAATAAACAAGCTGGAGAAACAAATAAATTTTAAAATTGTGTGCCCATTGACCAGGCAGTATGGTTTTGTATTTATTACAAGACAAATACAAGCAGTAGAATATGACTTGTATAAAAGTTAGAGGTACAGAGGAATTTAGGACTGCATTTTTTAGGCATTGTGAAAATGTATAAAGTGCTGATTTGTTTTTAAGCTTCCATTAAGTAATGGTTGAGGCAGTCCAGGTGTGCTTTTGGTGAGATTTGCTCCCAGAGACAGGTTAGTTGTTCACATGCTGTGTTAGTGATGGAGACAGAGGTTTTGAGCTGGCAGACTGCTCCACAGCCTAAATCCCTTCTCCATGCCAGTAAATCCAAGTGTGCATTGACCCACATTGTACTCACAGAATCAAAGAATCAGAAGGTGGTTTGGGTTGGAAGGGATCTTAAAAACTATGTCATTCCATGGGCAGGGACACCTTCCACTATCCCAGGTTGCTCCAAGCCCCGTCCAACCTGGCCTCGGACACTTCCAGGGATCCAGGGGCAGCCACAGCTTCTCTGGGCACCCTGTGCCAGTGTCTCCCAACCCTCACAGAGACCATTTTTTTCCCTAATATCCAATCTAAACCTGCCCTCTTTCAGTTTGCAGCCATTCCCCCTTGTCCTGTCACTCCAGGCTCTTGCAGATACTCCTCCCGCATCTCTCTTGTGGGTTCCCTTCAAGCACTGGGAGGCCACAATGAGGTCACCCCAAAGCCTTCTCTTTTCCAGGCTGAACAATTCCAATTTTCCCAGCCTTTCCTCACGGCAGAGCTGCTCCATCCCTCTGATCTTGGTGGCTCCTCTGGACTGACTCCAGCAGCTCCAGGTCCTTCCTGTGCTGGGACCCCAGAGCTGGAGGCAGCTCTGCAGGTGGGGTCTCACCTGAGCAGGGCAGAGGGGCAGAGTCCCCTCCCTCGACCTGCCCACCCTGCCTTAGATGCACATTTCTTTCTGTCCCTGTATGGTACCACCTGCACACCAAGAAACCTGGTAATTGTATCCCCCTGGTTTAGCAGCATTGATAAAGCTCAGTAAGTGCTTTGAAACACGACAGAAAAACCAGACCCTCTTTAGCCAATGTGCTCTGATTCTCCAAAGGCTCATAACTGGGATTATTTCTTCAAACATCACTTTTATCCCAATGCCTTGAGTGGGGTCATCCCCCCATACTGAGTTATTCACCAATATGTTTGCAGAACTGGGACAAAGGTGGTATATTTTTACCCTGTGGAGGAGTTAGTCTTGGCATTTTCCCATTATTCCAGTGACAAATTTTCCTAAGGGTCCCCTTCTCTCTTTTTGAACTCCATAGTGAATACCCTTATTAAAGGAAATTTCTTTAAAGGTCCTTTGACTACAAAAAATGGATATGACTTTGTTGTGGGAGTGAAGGCACATTCTTTGAAAGTGTGTTGCATCCCAGTGGGACTGAAGTGCAAACTTTTCCAAACTTTAAAGTGATGTTTGGGTGCAGCTCCTTTTATAGCTAAAAAATCATAAACGTAGAGGTGAGAACTGAAGATTAAGAGAAAGAAATATAGAGGCAGACACGCTATTTTACAAGCAGTTTAAGCTATTTAAATAACAAATAGCTCTTCACCTGATGCTAAGATGACTAATAGCCTAGATAAAAAGCAGGATTTATGTGCATAAACTAGATTTAAATGGATTTCAGCTGCTTATTTCCAGCATTTTAGTCAAAGCAACAGAGTACCTCTAACTCTTCAGAGCTGTGTAAGGCAGGAATGACCCGTGTGGGTCAATTATCACATCAGTTCAGGGGACAATTGGTTCTCCTCACTGCATTTGGTTCTCCACAGAGCCAGTGAGGTGACCTTTCCCTCTGGCGTCATGAAGAGCTTTCTGTTAAACCCCTGTGTCCTCTGTTCTCCATCCTTTTTCATTTCCTTCTGCTGTTATTCCTCATCCAATCCAGCAGCAGAAGTCGATAGTGAATTTTGGGATGCAGTTCTTTTGAATCATTGCACAACACAGCTCCGCTCTGGGTCAGACAGAATTGGCTGCAAGGAGCTTCAAACTGAAGATACATCATACATGTAAATGGTCCCGTTTCAAAGCTCTAAATTAATATATGCATGCAATCATGCTGGGTTTATTACTGCAACAATGTACAAACAGTAAATAAAGTCTGGCATAAAACTTTATGCAGTTTCTTCCTCCAGTTGGAAGAAAAATGATACGAATCAAGACTGGGTGTTAAAAAACTGGTAAAGTGAGGTTAGGTAAGAACAGAATAATTACGTATCAAATTCCCCCAGCCTGAATATTACGATCTGATGGGTAACAATTTATTATAAATTTGAACAGAGCACAGAGAGGCAGGAAAGGAGAGGACTTTCTCCGCTGTGCTGCTTTGCTGCAGGTGCTCCAGAGGCACTGGGATGTGCATGGAGCTATGGAGATAGGTGTTGCCATCAAGGATGAACAGAAAACCTCCCTGTAATCAGCTGGATAAAGTTGTTTTTCTTGCCACCATCAAGCCCTGATGCAACAATTTAATCCGCTCTCTTTTTCGAGTAGATGAAAGGGATATCTTTTGCTGTTGGGCCCTCAAATGAAACAAAACATTGCTGGTTGGAGCCAGTCAAATTGGCCCTTTCGTGAATTTTGATTGGTTTCCATGGAAACAGTGGCAAATTCCATTTAGCACCAGGGTCCACGACTGAACAAAGGAACTGCTGAATGAAGTCACTGCTTAATGAAGTCACAGCATCTCCCTACCCACGTGCATGGCAGAGAGACGCATTTTCACGTAACACTGGTAATTAAGTGTTTGTATGAACACGCACAGTGATGTGAGTGCACTGGAGAGCCTAGAAATTGGGCAAGAAGCATCCGTCAGTTCCAATTAAGAGAGAGGCAAAGATGAAGCATACATTAAGTGAAGTATATGCATTGCTGTTGGGAACAGAGCTGTGCTCTTATTTAATATGGAGATTTAAAAATTAGATTGATTTGCAAGACAGAGGAGAAGGTTGATGAAACTGAGCCTTTCCAAGGGAGCTGAGAAGCTCAGTGTGCCTCTGAATTGTCTGTATTTATCACTGGCCAAGGTGATAACAATAGCTTTCATTCAATGCCCTGAAGTTGTGCCAGGGGAGGTTTAGGTTGGATATCAGGAAAAGGTTCTTCCCTCAGAGGGTGGTTGGGCACTGGAACAGCTCCCCAGGGCAGTGGTCACAGCACCAGCCTGACAGAGCTCAAGGAGTGTTTGGACAATGCTCTCAGGCACATGGTGGGATTCTTTAGGTTGTTCTGTGCAGGGCCAGGAGTTGGACTCGATGGTCCTGGTGGGTCCCTTCCAGCTCAGGATATTCTGTGATTCTGTGACTCCTCTTGCTGCTTCTTCTCAAGCTGCCCCGGCTGCACTCTCCTCTTCACGAGCATCAGCTCTTCTGCTGCTCTCATTCGTGTTTGTTGGGAACAACACCAGGAAACTGATGGAGTTCTGCTGCTGTAAAATAACATAAAGAGGAAAGTAAAGCATGTTTTCTCTCCAAGGCTTGTTTCACAGCCTAGTGGGTTAATATACCAGAACTAATTAACAGTCTGATGAGAACCCCATGCAACAGTGTGGAGTACTTGTGTGCTGAGTGCAGGAGACAACAGTTATTGCATCCAGATGAAGGTGAGAGAAAAGTGGCTAGTGTGGGGCTTTTTGAATTTTAAGGACCCATTATTAAATATCTTGAAACCACATATCAATCTGCTTGTAAAATGCCAAGTACAGCGACCAGGAATGAAAACGACGGTGCCTGAAAAATGCTGAGACTTTACAGAAGTGATTTTTTAAAACTTTTTTTTCCCATTGTTGGGTGTTGCCAGCTTCCTGAGAATTGAACTTGATTTTTATCATTCTGGATTTATTGTTCTAATCAGAGTCAGTGCTGGCACTGCTCATTATCAGCTATAGTGAGCAACTTGGGGAGAGGTGAAAACATGCAAGACCTGCCCTGTCTGTGCTGAATTTAAAGCCATGGAGTGGCTTAGGTGTTGCATTTTTTTTGGTTGTTTGGTTGGCTTGGTGGGTTTTTTTTAGAAACAGGAAATGTGAAATTAAATAATGACTAAATATTTTATATAATATAAAACAAAGTGGTTACTCAAAGCTTTTCCCTGAAGTATTTTCCAAACTTTTGCCATCTTTGCAAGTGTTTCTTACAAGCGTTTGAGTGGCAGAGTAAATCAGCTGCATAAGTGATTTTTCCTCATGGATTTGTGTAGTAACCCACAGAGTGCTCATTTCACAACTTGTATGTTCTTTATTTAGAAAAGTTCCTTAAACACAGTGAAGGTTTCAGACCACGGAATCAAAAAGGCCCAGAGGTGACTCATTCCTGCACAGAGGCGACTAACACCAGGAGAGATATGAAATTCCTAATGCAGAAGTTTTTCCCTGGAGATTCCTCTCCTCTTTATCATAACGGATTTTAAGATTTCAATCAGAAACCTGAATTTTCACAGTCTACAACTGGAGAACAAATGCTGTGTATCCATTCCTACACCACAGAGCTGCAGCCAAACCAGGGGAGAGCAGGGGCCCCTTCCCATGGAAGCGGGGGAGTGGGGTCAGAATGGCAATTTTGGGGATAATTCATGGTAGTAAGAGGAGAAGTAGCAACTCCCAGAAAAGACACGAAGCAGATGGGTCTGACCCTGCTCAGTGTCTGACCTCGCTGCAGTCTGCTGCTGGGGAATGAAACTGGGCAGCACACAGGAGCATTACTGGGAGAACCAGCCGTGCATCTCCAGCTCAGCACAGCAAGAAGCAGACGTTAGCAGGTCTGAAGTAGCCCAACAGACACAAATCTCTCACAGGATGAATTTTCAATGATTTGTCATGCTTTTTTTTTTATGTTTTCACTGTCCTGCCTTCCTTTAGATTGCGGGAAAAGGGGAGAGTTTAACTCAGTAAAAAAGGGAAAGGGAATAATTCCCTCTTTAAACATCGTATGTATTAATGAAGATGCAATGTAGAAAATGATGCAAAAGGGAATTATGTATATGTAATTGTGATGACTTCCTCTTTCCACTACACAGGAACATTAAATAAAGTGAAATGCTAGGAGAGTCAAACTGGACAGTATGTTGTATTTGTCCACTGCATGTTAGAAAGCCAAGAAATTATTTTTCTAAGGAAGGCTGCGGCAACAGGGAAAGTAGCAGGGATATTTATAGGGATAACCAGGTGTGTTGGGTTTCCATGGCAAGGGGCAGCAGAGACAGCACTTGATGAAGTGACCACAGTCCCCAGTCCCCACCCACCTGTGCCACTAGAGGTGAGGAAGTAGGGAATTCAGGAGTGAATTTGAGCCTGTGAAGAAGAGAGGGGTGGGAAGGAGGTGTTTTTAAGATTTGGTGTTATTTCTCATCACCCAACTCTGATTTGACTGGTAATAAATTAATTTCTTTCAGTAGTTTGACTGGTAACAAATTAATTCCTTTTGTTGGTCTCTGTTTTTTCCCATGACAGTAACTGGTGAGTGATCTCCCCCTGCCTTTATTTGACTCAAGAGCCTTTCCTTATTTTTCCTCGCCCCTGTCCAGCTGAGGAGGGAAGTGATGGAGAGGCTTTGGTGGGCACCTGGTGTCCAGCCAGGGTCAACCCACAGCCACACAAGGCTCTCAGGAGTTGTTGTATTTAATGACAACACATGTGTTGGAAGATAAATTAAATCAAATGCTTCACAGGTCACAGCTCTTCAGAGGAAGGGTGCAAACAAAATGCTCACTAAATAGAATGATCTCATTATTTATTAAATAACTATGGGAATTTTCCTCAGAAATGTAATGTAATATGCCTTCCCAACATTTTAAGGACAGTCAATTAGCAATTGTTGTTTTTAAGAAAGAAAATTGACTACTCATCTGATCTTAACACTGGTTATGTTTTAAATCAAAAGGGAATAGATGAAGAAAAGTATTTTTTATCTGAACTTTTTAAAAAATATGTATGGGGTAATACCTCATCATTTATTCACAGATTTAGTTTAACATTTGCAAAGGGTTTGGTTTTTTTTCCAGTGGTATTCGTGTTAAATTTTATCACTTAATAATTTATTTTATTTTTGTAGTAAGCTTGAGTTGGAAAATGAACGCTCAAAGTATTTTTTGTTCGAATGGGAGTGGTTTGTTCATCTCACAATCTTCGTTGAAGAAAATAATTTTATGGATAAATGTCTCCACCTAGAGCTTGCTTAGAAAAAGAAATGCTTAATAAATCATAGTTTTTGCATATAGTGACTGGAGGCAAGAGTGGGGCTGGCAACCCAGAAAATGCCTTAGTTAGGAAAGACTCTTTAGGTGAGACTGTTAGGCAAGACCGTAAGACTAATTAATTCAACACTTCTGCATTAATTAATAGACTTGTGTGAAGAAACATGACAGGTAAGTCAGGAACGAGTGAACTTCACAACCAGAGGCTGTGAAATTCCTCAAAACTTGTCAATACTTTGTACTATAAATAGCCGGAAATTGTAAGTTCTTTAAAACAGTGAATAAATCAAAATTGTGTGCTTTCACCTGGCCGTGTCAAAGACTGTTTTTGCTCCTGGAATAATAGCTCAGAGTGTTTTTTCTCACAAAATGGATAGTTGTGAGAAATATCGCCTTAAGCTCCGAGCTCGGCTCCCAGGCAGCTCATTTTCAGAGTGCCCTTACAAAGTTTGCACTTCTGATTTTAACAAAGTGGATACTCTTTATTTTAACAGCCAAACTATGAAAACTTTTAGAGAGGGCAGTGAAACTGACTCAACATGAGAGTATGAAAAGGTGCAACTGCAACGATGTTAAAAATATCAAATAACTTCCTTTAGTTGACAGACACTCACGGTGGTTAATGCATCAAAAAACAACTCAGAACAGACTTTTGCTGCTGAGATCTGATCCTGGAACCCTCCCTGACCTCCATTGGACATTCAGTTCTTCCAAATCTCATTTACTGGCATTTAATAAGTGCATTTTAACTGGAGACAAATGAGATTCACATGACATAGGTTAGCTTTGCCCAAGTAGACTCCTTATTTAACTCCGTGCCTTCTACAGTGTGACCACTTGTTGGGTGTTTTGTGATATTCATGTCACATTAAACAAGAATACATTTGGTTTAATCAATTGCCTGTTTAGCTAACTCAGGTCTATGATTGGGAGCTGTCCGCTCAGGCAATGTAAAAATGTCTGTGTATTTTCCTCCACGAGGCCCTTAGAGTGGTCTTTTCAGCTGACCTGCGTTTTCAGGACATGCATCCTCCAAGAGCTTCCTTGATGTTACAGTTGTTCAGAAGAAATAGTTGTTGAGGCCAGAAGAAAACGTGTCTAATGCTCTTAGAGCACACATTATGTTCAGGTATCTTTCAAAATTATTTTTTTGTCTCATTTTAAAGATTAATAACCTAGAGATTAATTGCCTAGAGACCCTTTATTAATACATGTCACCTTAAAATCTGTTGGGAAAAGGGAACGTATTCTCTGTTTCACCCTGTGCTAGTACCTGTTTATTACTTTTTTCCAGGCTTGATCTGGACTTTGCTTCACTGCATTTTGTCAAATCCTCTGGAGAATCTGAACAAATCCAGCAACCCAGGTTTGCATTCAATTTACAAGGCACACTCTTGTAGCTGGGGAGGACACACAGTCTTTGTATTTTCAGGTGTGGGTTGGTGTTTGCCACTCTCTCCCATCCACGGTAATAAATGGCTTATGGCCATTTCAGATTAGCAATATCATCTCCTAATTAAATCCCCGAAAATATTAAATCCTTGGAATAAAATAAAACACTACTTTCATTGCGCACTGACATTTATTTTTGTCTGTGGAGGAAGAGGGGAAAGTACAGCAAGAAATTCATCCTTCTCTAAAATTGATGTAAAGATTGGGGGGAAATTGTCTTAGACTGAACCAGGAGTTATTATATTAACCTGAGCTGAACTGACTTAACAAGACACGACACTTTCAGGCAGGTAAAGGCGTTAAAGTGGAATCACACCAGGAGCTCTTTAGGACGAGGATTTCTAGAATTTACTTTTGCCAGATTTTCAAATTCCTATTAAGATTTATACCTCGCTGTCATTAGATGTCTTAGCACTGCAGTGCTCTCAGATAACTGCTTTGAGCAGATGAGCTAGGCACAGATATCTTTGTTTCAAGACATCTTTATACCCATTTTTTCTCTTCTGGGATAAACACAACGTGGGTGTCAGCACACCTATTGTGATCAACCTATTTGATTTTAGCTGATGGCACCTGGGCAGGGCCAGGAGCAACAGTGGCCAACACCCCTCACGCCTATAAAAGAAACCCCTGGGGAGCACCTCCAGCAGGGCAGGGAACAGGTGTGACAGTGCTGGGTTAATGGCTGGACTTGATGATCTTACACCAGGATAAAAACCGGGACAAGTGTCTCTGTTGAACACTCGTTTGCAATTAGGAAGGGCACTCCAGCTCTGCCTCAGATATTTTGTGCAACACCACTCCGCTGAGTGCATTCTTCTGATGCCATCAAGGACATCACAGCATGTCTCTAATATGATGATGTTTACCCTTTGTTCAAACACCATTATGAACTTCTCTTTTCAGGCAACACATTTCTCATGTATTCGCTTCACATTTTCTATTGTTGGCGAAGAGCTTATCAACCACCTTGGAGATGGAAATTCATCCCCCGGTACCTGTGGCCTTTCTTTTGTGAATCATATCTTTGTTTCTGTCAGATCCCTGGCTTCTGTCCCAGAGTTCAATTAAAAATTAACAAACATCCTATTTTCTTTGAGTTTCTCTGCCATGCTGCTGCTCCTGCGGTGCTCTCCACGGCTCCTGTGAAAAATTAAACATACCTTGAAGCACTTTATCATCCCCATCCTCCTGATCTTCTGCCAGCTCACCTACTCAGCACCTTCTCTGCTGGCTGGCAGGTAAACCCCCAGGTTTCCCAGTCATCTGGCTTTTCTCACACACCTTGCTCCAGGATGTCCCTGCACTTTGGCTTTTGGTCTGCATCAGGTCTGGGCTCCACAGCCCCACAGGAGCTGGGGTCAGGATTTGCCAGGTTCCACAGACACTTGCCTGAAGCTGGTTTACAAGCTGCCACCTGCAATTCCCATTCTCAGTGAGACACCTGGTGCTCACTGATTTTCCCTTCTTCCCACGGAGCCAGGCAGCATGGGAAGTGGGCAGCAGGCTCTTGGGAAGCAACCCAAAAACCACATTGTGCTTCTCTAGAGTAGGACTTCCCAGTTTTATCTCCCTTGAAAAAAAAACTCTATTTCAGAGCACAAACTTCCTTTCCCTCCTCACCCACTGAGACCCACACCCCACTCAATATTTGAGTTCTGCCTTCTGGTGTGATCTGCCAGAATAATTCCCACAGCAGGAACCTCTCAGCTGGGATTTTCTAAAGGATAAAGACGAATTCCTAAATCTTCTTGAAGCAGGGGTGGACAGATTCCCGCGGTATCACTGAATTAAGGCCATAAAAGTAGCAATTTTATGGGAGAAGGAGCCCAACAGCCATCTCTGCTAATGTGGGCTCAAAGAAGTCAGTGGGATTGCTTCGCCTAAGGCAGCTCGTTTTCTGTGGGTGGGTACAGGATGTTTGTCTCCAGAGATGCCAAGCTGAGGCATTTCAACTGCACTAAATGAATTTTTCAAAAGTGCAGGTGAGGGATGAGAAGGTCCTTGGTTCCCAAGGAATATATTACAGGAGAATGTGCTGTTCTGAATTCTGTCTCCTGGCAAGCTCCATGTAAATCAGAAACTACAAAATTTTCTACTAATTTTGTCTGTTTAGGGGAATATTTGCCACAAATACGAGGTGAATTGAACTGAGCGAAGCTTTAGAAAACAGCCTTTTAATTTTTTTTTTTTACATTCAACATGGAATAATGCAACCCTGCATCTGTTTTACAGAGAAAAAGATTCTGTGCAAAGCTTCATAACAGCTTATTAAATGAGAAAATGAGACAGCCAGGTATCCAAGGAGATGGTGTTGAAAATAAAGACTTTTTGGAAAATTTCTTCAAGCAGCACAGGTGGGTACCTGCTGTAAAACTTCAGCTTTCAAAGGGCTCATTAGTGCAGCAAAGGCTGCCTGGCAGCTCACAGCCAAGAAATACAACCATGCATCAGTGGATGTTTTAATAAGGTTAATGAGATTATTATTATTTTTTAAAGTAACCATGATAACGTAATAATGATAAAGCATTTTCAAAGACACCTGTTAAGTGTGGCTGCCGGTACCACGTGAGACACATCTCACCTGTGCTTGAAGGAAAAAAAAATCCATCTATAATGAAAAACTATCCCAACGGTGCATTAGCGAAGTCTGGATGTAAGACAGATTACTCAGTTAATAGGCTTGATGTTCATTTAGCCAGGATGTACCAGCACGTGATGGGGCTCTCACAGAACAGCTTGGCACGAAAGGAACTTGTGTAAACTCAGTCTTAAAAGGATGTCTACACGTGATTCCAGAGGTTCCTTTCCTATCCTCATTTCTCATCCCATCTCTCCAGAATGTGGTTCTTCCCCCAGTGCTTGACAGGCACAGTTTGAGTGTGAAGAATTAGGGCTTCTCACTCCCTTCAAGCATCACAGTGTTAGGAGGGATTACTAATTAGGTCATTTGTCGCTCTTCACAGATTGCATCTCTAAGGGACAATTTCTTACATCACATGTATGTGGTTCATTTGGATTTTGAACAACCCAGAGGTCATCTCTCCAATGAACACCTCTGATTCAATGCATCAGGTAACTCTTTTGCATAGATCTGGAATCTGAATTTCAATTAGATGCATTAAAAGCACATCAATGGATGTGCATACTGGACTCTAAACATCTCTGCTTTGCCACTTTATCTTTGCTAAGACTTCTTCATAGCTCAGAGCTATCTGTGTAGGGGGCTAAGAAGGAGATAATTCAGCCAAAGACACAGAAATACTCGAAGGAAGTACCAAGATCCACAGAAAAATTAATTCTGAGAGCATTAAGTGATTCCAACGGACTATAATTCTAAAAGAATCATTAAAATAGAGATGATTAAAAACGTGGTTCTGTAAATCCATGTTACCATGTGAATTCTGAATCTTTAAGAGGGTTGTAATCTCCCCAGAACTGTGGGGAAGGAAGCAGAGGCCGGGTGCTGTGTCTCCCAAATCCTAGGCTAAAACCAGGGTAAACTTTGCCTATCCCTAGGCAAACAGTAGCTCCAGGAATATTGAATTACTGAAGCAAAAGAGAAGCTCTACTTTTTATGCTGCTTCAGGATAGTTCCTCAGACATCTCCAAAGTCCTTTGGAAGAAGAACTAGCACCAATCACAAGGACTCTTTTGAAGCAGACTGGTGTAGACAAACAACACAAGGTGTAAGGGCTGTAATATTTAGAGATCACCAGTTTAGCTAAGTGTGTTCATACTCTGGATATTTATATTTAGTTCATAATTACACCTCAAACTGCTTAGTAGTAAATCTCCACCAACTCCTAAGAAAACAAGCAAGTATTTATCAGGCAGTGTTACTGGCTTTTATTTTCTCCTTTCTATTTGTCAATTAATGAACAGGTTAAAAAAAATATGAAAAAGGAAAGTTAAACCTGTGAACTATGGAGAACCCGTTCAATTCCTCAGAGCTTTTGGTGAATAGGCAGTTGAGCAGCTATTCAAGAAAAAAAAGACAATTATTATAAGATTAGTGATTAGTCTCTGAAAATCCTGATTCCTAGGCCCATAGCAAAAAAAGCTGGGAATATTTGTCTGAAATGCCTGACACATTTCTGGTACAAGCAAGGGCATTGTCAATGCCATGACAAAGACCTGCACGTCTTTGGTGGGATCCTACAAGGTGCTGATGCAACGGGTGAAAAGTGAGATGAAGCCCCAGGCAAAGCACTGCAGTATTTCAGTGTAGAACATCATTATGCCCAGGAAATGCCAACTTTGCCTTAAAAACTATATAAATACCTTTGATTCATAATTCTACTTTCCACCACAAGTCCTGTTAAAATTAAAAATAAAAAACAAAAATGGGGAAAAGTTTAGCATTTGCCTTGGGGAAGTAGTTTTGAGAAATTATCTTAATAATTCTGCATTACTTCGTGGGATTGTGTTCCTGTCATGAGCTGCCTGTCAGGTACCCAGCGTGTGAAAGAAACCACAAGCATAATTTACTTCATAAACAAAAATAAACTGCAGTAATTGTTCCACCCAATTGTAATTTTCTACTGAGTGACATAAACAGTGCTGTCATTTCTCTCAGTAGGTCATAATTGCACTGTATTTCATGTGAAATTAAAATTTTGACTGCAATGTCAAGGGTGCTGCATTCGTGAGCTAAATAATTGAAATGGTCTCGATTAAGCCTCCAGATGGGAAGGGGACACATTCCTGCCCCTGCAGTTCAGGCCTTGGACTGACCGCAGTCTCTGGACTATTTTGCTCCATCCTTTAGCATTAGAAGGAGACATTTTCACGTACAAGTTTTAATTTTTTAAAAAATAAAAACAATAAGTTAGTCATTGATCCCAAAGCTGTCTGGGGCAGATGGACACAGGTACAGGGTCAGGCTCTGAACTCAGTCTCTGGTGACAGTGGCAGAATCCGAGGGAAAGGCCTGAAGTTGTGTCAGGGGAGGTTTAGGCTGGATATTTGACAAAGGTTCTTCACCCAGAGGGTGGCAGGGCACTGGAACAGCTCCCCAGGACAGTGGTCACAGCACCAGCCTGACAGAGCTCAAGAAGTGTTTGGACAATGCTCTCAGGCACATGGTGGGATTGTTGGGGTGTCCTGTGCAGGGCCAGGAGTTGGATGCAATGATTCTTGTTGATTCCTCCCAGCTCAGGTATTCTATGAACTCTATGCTATGATTCCAAGCCTTTGAAAGCTCCTCTAAAAGAGAACCCATCTTCTCTATAAATTAGGGGAGCAGTTCCCAGCGATTTACATGGAAACTGGAACAGGCACAGAGCCAGGACAGGCAGGCACCAAACATGCACTGAAATCACCATTTCTGCACTTGGACCTTGTGCTCAGGCAAACAAGGCCTTGAGCTTCTCCTGCTGCCTGAGGGAACGAGGCTGGCAGCCCCTCCAGGCCGTGCTGAAATCAATTCAAGTCTTTCCCCTCGCTTGGGAAGCCCCTGCCCAAACCCACTAAGCACTGATTTATATGGTTATTGTTCATCACCTGGGCATGACAGAAGAGACCACTTCTCTAATTCCTGTGATTTCCAGCGTGGAGAAGCTGGGTGAGGAGTCAGACAAACCAGGGTCAGGAAAGACCCACAACTCCTACCATAGCAAAACTAGAAGCAAGCTCAGAGTGCTGTGCTCGACTCAGTGTCAGAGTTGCACCCAGCTCCAATTGTTCTGCTTTATTGAAAGGGACATATTTGCAATGTTTGGTTTTTTTCTCAAGCAAAGCACTCAGCCAACTGCTTGTTTCCTTATTACTTGTGGAATTGTTTATATATTACCAAAAGTATAAGCTAAAGATACAGTGAGATGAAAATCACGGAGCTAGTAGACAAATTGCTGGGGGAAAAAAATCCATGAATAATTCAAGCAATGGGACTAAAATTTTCTTAAAACTCGTTGATTTTTTTTTCATAAAGGGAGGAATATGAGTTTCATATGAAGAAAACCCATCTAACAGCAGTAGTGGGCAATTTTGAAGGTGAGAAATGACAAATGTTGAGACTGACAGGTAACACTGGGAAAAAAGGCTCTGGATTCAAATACTGTGCTGAAGATGAATGTTAACATTATGAGAAAAACTGGATAATCACTGTATAGCAAATACTCACCTTGGCTTAATCCAGTGCACCCAATAAATATGACAAAGAGTTCACAGATAATGTAGCTCCACGATACGGTCTTGTTAGTAAGCTGATTAGTGATTTAGAAAATATTTCCTGGTCAGATGACCCTTACAAGGAAGACCCTCACATCGTCAGTCTGCGGTTGTGGAGTTCAGCCTGGTAATTTTGGAGATATATGAATTTTTTTTCCAACCAGCATCTGCTGGAGCTGGGGTAAAAGGTCCTCTGGGGACTCAGAGCATCAACACATTGGTGTCTCAGGCTGGAAGCTGATGAGAAAACTTTCTCTTGTAGGAGTCTCACTTGATGATTTTCTCCTGTGTTGTGGCAGTATTTTATGTTATGATAATACATTTGTTTTAGCTAATACTAATAACAACTGCTGCTTCTGCATCTGCTCTGTGTTTCAGGGATCTGGTAAAAATTATGCTGGAAAAATGTCTATTTTAACAGAGCAGCAGTCATATTCCAACAGCTGTGAGAGCTTCTTGTGCAGGTCAGCACACCATCGTGCTAAATGTCGTATGCCAGGAGTGGAAAGAGATCCCTACTCCCATAAATTTTATGGCTCTAACATTTGGATGCAAAATAACAGGTAGGAAACTGAGTAACTTTTCTTCCAGCTCCCTAGGCCCCTCTCCTGCCCTTTTATTAATTTCCAGTGTTCAGAGCTTTACATGCCTCCCTCTATCCTTCACTGATACACAGTTCATGATCCCCACATGTTAAGATGCTGAGAATAAAAATAGGTTTAATCTGAAATTAATTGCATTTCAGAAAAAGGTTTTTTTCAATATTGTTTATTTAATTGAGAGCAGATTAAACCATGTATTATAAAGGACTAGAATGCTTTGTAGGCTACAAGAAACATAATTCCTTTTTAAAATATTTTTTTCTTTCTCTCTTTCGTGAACAATTAATGAATTGAAGAGCTTACCGTGTTATTATTATTCAAATCTTCTTGAGGAAGATATTGAGATTAGAGAAGATGGATGAGACAGAAATGTTTGTCTTTTTTAGTCACCCGAAGTTAATTAAAATAAACCTGACCTGCTATCTGCCACCCAAAGTGTGCCATGGAAACAAGACTAATGGTAACCCAGAAAAATTGGCTTGTCTTGCTAAAACTCCTTAGGGTTAATTAAAAAGCATCTTATTCTTTGATGAGAGCTCCATCAGAGATGGGTACTTTTCCCCTCATTCCTACTACACATTTTCTGAAGATTTATGATAAGATTTTGGATAACTAAACAAGCAAGCTGAGATTTGTATTGAGGAGAGGACAGCTTTTGCTTAGCATAGCAAAAGAGCAGGACAGAGCTCAAGGTGCTCAGAGAAGTGGAGAGACAAAGCTACAGCAGCTTAAGGCAAAAACCTGTGGAAATGTGAACGTGCCAGATTCAAAGCAGCTGGGTCTGGTGCTGGAGCAACCTGGATCTCAGTGGGAGAGGTTCCACGGCAGGGGGGTTAGAACTAGATGATCTTCCAACTCAAACTGTTCTATAATTCTAGGTGTACTAATTCTAGAGGCATTTTTCCATCCCTTTTTGGTCTCCCTGGCAGTACAGTAGTGCATATGGCACACCACAGAGAAAGGGAGGTGGGGGATCATGGCTCTCTCTAGGCAAAGTGCAGTTGTTGCCACATCATTTTGGAAATGTTTTCTGAACCACGCAGGCGATGGGGAAGTGGCCTCATTGCCCAATTAGACATCCTTGGCAGGAGCCAGAACTGCTCAGCCAAAAAAAATGTTGTTTACTCTAGAAGCATCTCCATGTGTCCATCTAAATCATCATCTCTTCTAGACAGGATAATGACATTTAAATTACCCCTGACAGGTGTCTGTTTAAAGTGGTTAGAAAGGCCTCAGTGAAGACTGTGCAGCACCCCCCGAGAGGCCTGGTTTTGTGTTGCATCACCACTGTTGTTGGGAAGGGTCCCTGACTAGTCAGCATAACTCACACCTTCCCCAACTTATGGAAAACAAGTATTTCTCTTCCCACCTTGCACAGGATGTAGGAAAACCTCTTCTGCTCTGTATTTAGAGCTGTACACAATGGAGGGTTGTTTTTCTGCCAACTGAGGAAGGTCTTCCCCAACTTATGGTAAATGAGAAGCTCAAGAATCCCTTCTATGTGATCCCTGCTCAAGTTCTTGTTCCAGTTCCTAAGTGGCACCAAAAAAACCCCTGGACACAATAGCCTGATTGCAGGCACTCTGATGCTGTGTGAAGGGGAGTTCACATCCAAAGGTAACATCCAGGACCTGACACGAGGTCCTCCTGTGAGCACATTCCACAAAAAGTTTTGGTTTTATCATACTCATATTGTTAAGCAGATATATTACATGACCTTTCATAAATCAGCTGTCTTTCCCTTAAACTGTTAGCCAGTCCAGACATGTAACTCACCATTGCAGAAGATCTTACAGACCACTTCACATGTAATATCTGAAAAGAATGCATGTTTATATGCCCAGAGAGAATATTAGGATTATTATATCTCAGGTCAACATGGATCTTGAAGAAAGTCAAAATTCACTTTTCTTATAAAAAGCTCAGGATGTGAGGATGAATGTAGAGCTTCCTAATGAATGCTGTTTTTTCTCATTTGCTGAATGTGCACTGCATTATACGACAGGACAGGACAGGACAGTTTACTCATCAAGTCTGCTCCTACAAATTTTACTAAAACCTCTTGACACTAGTTTTTTTCTCCACAGTGGCCTTAGAAAACTGTTTAGCCAAGAAGAGAAAAATCATGCTCCAAATTTTAGAGGTAGGTCACTTCATCTCTAGATTGCACAGAGGTCTCTTCACCTTACAGATAGCGCAACGAAATATGTGGATGTGTTTATTGATTCGAGTGTTCAGTGTTGTGACTTTTGAAGTGTTTGTTCCTTGAGAGACTCAGGTTTCTCTCTTGAATTTGATCCTCAGACTAAGTGTCACCACGGCTGCTTTTTGGAAAGCCTCATTATCTTTCCAAACAAACGTGTATAAGCTCCATCTACATATGATTGATGGCACTCGAGTGAAGCTGTATCCACCACCTCCAGAAAACTTCACAAATCAGTCTTGCTGTAATTTTAGCATCCTGCTTCCTCAATGAATTTTAGAAATCTGTTAGTCTGAATGAAGGAGACTTCATTATCACCGAGAAGAGTAAGTCAATGATACACATGAACTTCAGTCATAACAAAGCCAATTGCTGATGAAAGGAACTGAACTAGAGATGATTAATTCCTTTCCAGCAGCTACTTTCAGCAGACATGACAATTATTCATACCAAAGAGCTACCATTTTTTGCCTTATTTAATTAATCTTAAACCATGTACAGGGAAAATTCAGAGTCCAGTGAAACCAGCTAGGGGATGCTGTTTATAATGGTCCTGCCTGCGGGCACAGCCATTCATCTTTGCAGTTATGCAACTCATGTGTCATTTTTCATACTTGGCATTGCAATTTATTTTCCTTTTGTTGTTTAATCAATTTTCAGTTAAACAGACCCTTTTTTCAATCCGGAAACAAAACTCCTTTGAGAGGGTAAGAACTCTAAAAATATACAAGAAGGTGCGATCAGCCTCCTGAGGTGAGCAGCTTATATTTAAAATGGAGAAGTCTTTGTGAATCTCACTTCCTAAAGGAGGGTAAATCCAGAATGACAACCTGAACAGCTTGAGTAAGGGGCAGGTATTTTGACCGAACACCTCTGCTCCTTTCTGGCTTGATGCTAACTGTCATATCAGAGCTATGGGTTCCAATTAAGCCAACATTTCCAGCTACCAATCTATCAGTGTCCTGTGGGGTTTTTATATGTATTACTTCTAACCCTATGGCAACAGGTCAAATTGGACAGCAGATCTAAATCACCCCAACCTAATCACCCCATGCTGATACTGTCTCGAGCTGAAGTTTCAATTACAGACAAAATAAAGCAGTTTCTCCTTTCCCTGCTGGCCATTGCTTTTGCAATTCATTTATTCCCTTATATACCCTTAGCCCCTGATAACAGATTTCCCCCTTGGCTCTCCTTCTGTTGCCAGCAAGTGTTTGACAAAACAGAAGTCAGTCTCCCGATTATATACAGATCTGGATTTATCTTTGGCTCTGATAAAAATTTCTGAAAGGTCAGATTGTTCAAAACCCTCCATTTCTGAGAGTCGTTGGATTTAATCTAAACTCTTCAGTGTGTTCTTTATATCTGATGTTTAAAAAAAAAAGAAGAGCACAAAAGCCTCTTGGAACCATGTTTTGATCCTTGATTGTCAATCTCCATTCAGTGTTAAAAATTCCATTGGAAATCCAAAGAGATGTCTTCGTATATATTAAATCATCAGTTTTATGCTGAAAGTTGGCACAGAAATTGGAGAGAACAGGCAGACCCCAAGTTAACCTCTCAAATTGTTTTTTTTTATTTTATTTTGAGGATTTTTTTAACACTTTTTTACATAGAAATGATAAAATGTACCATGAAGGACTGTAGGTGGAGGAAAAATAATAAATAATTCAGCACCAGGGAAAGAAAAGCAACTGTAGAAAGTCCTGAGGGCACTTTGTTATAAAGCAGTTGGCTATTGCAAGGGTGAACAACACACAAGGGGTGCAATTAGAAGGACTGGCAAGCAGCCCTTCCTTTTTGCAGGTTTTACACTCTCAACTTGCTGATGAATTCCATGGATGGCTCCAGGTAAAGCTGAGTGTTTCCTTCATGGCTTGTGTCCCGTAATTCCTGTGCCATTTCTGCCAGGACTGTGCTGTCATCTCAGGTACCTCACATTTGATCAGCTGAAGGGAAGCTCTGTAGGATGATAACCCAGCATAGAGCCTAATCACACCCATTTATTATGTAGGGAAAGAAATTCAAAGCCAAATCTCCTCCTCAGCTGTTTTTCTTTTCTTTTTTGACAATTCCTCTTTAATAAAATAAAGATGACCCAATATATTTAACATAAAATGCATTGTTTCCTCTTGACTGTACTTCTTTGCCACGCCCTCTCTGTGTAGCCCACTAGGACTTTTTAGGTTTAGAAATGCAAAAAAATTAGATTGGAAGTGAAAAATGGGAGCGTAAGAGAACACATTCCCCATTTGTTATGATCCAGCAGAGTAACCACGAAGTCCCGTGCAGACAGCAAGAACCATTCATGGCATCTTGAGCTGAACAGGAAGGGACATCTTTGTCCTTTTCCTTGCCAGGAAACCTCCTTCTCTCCTTTTCAGGACACTCTAAGTTCTCTCCTTTCCCAACAAATCTCAATTAGAAAAACTTGTTCCTTTCCATTGTTAATGCTGATACATTTGGCAATGTCAGGCAGAAGGTCGGTGAGGTTAAAGTGGTGTCCAAGAACCAAGGCAGGGAAACAACCCAGTGTGCAGGGAACCTGCGCCTAAAATATGGCTTCTCTCTATATTTTATCTTTGTCTATATATTCCAGCTGGGGTGGAAACCAAATACAAAGAATACAGAAGAAATAGGGGGGAAATACCAATGAGAACTGGAGAGTTTTTTGGTTTTTTGGGGTTTTTTTGAAAAGGAGGGTGGGAGAAACCAACTGTTGAAAATCTGAAAAATTGTTTCAACTAATTTTTTTCCCCATAAAGAACGTGCATTGTACTTTAACCAGCCCAACTCTATATTCTAAAATGTCTTTATTAGCCCAAGATTCTTAGAAGAAGAAGAAAAAAGAAACCAAGCATATGAGAAAGACTGAGTTGAGAACCAGATGGCTTCTGCAGGAATGAATAGGTTGTAAAATGTGCTGGGAGTGAACAGCCCCACAGAATAGGCAAGAAGTTTGAGAGAGATCTTCTGAAAGAACACAACAGCCATGATTCCAAACACTCACAGGGTTTTTATCACAACATTTAATTGACTGAAACATACCACGATTTGTTTCACAATACCTTATAGTTAGTACATTTTCTGAAATTACAAGGGAGTGGAAATAAAACAAATACTCTTTTAGATTGAAATGTGGCATTTATTTCAAGAACAGATTAAAGCTTACATTTAAAATATTTTCAGCTTAAAGTTGTATTTTCCTGAAGGGAAACTTCTCCTCTAGAATGTCATTATTTACTAATGGGGTTTCATATTTAAATAAAAAACAAAATAGCTTTTTAGCATTTTGTTTTTCCCTCCAGCATCTAGGGGTTTAATACTATTTATTTTCATCTCTTTATTTTTCTTTTGAGAAAGAAGACAAGACAGGGATGAAAATGGAGAGGCAAAGTAGAAAAAGAAAAATATAAAATTGAACTGTTTTACATTTCTGGGGAATTAAAATACTTCCACAAGGAAAAACTTCATGGAAGAGAGTAAGAAACTACTAAAGAATATTTTAAAAAAAAAGAAAACAAACCCAACAGCTATTACTGTGTTCTTTCCAAAGATTTTAATTTTAATATTGTGGACCAATAGTTACAAAAACAGCTATAAAAGCCTGCAAAATACAAAAGGCTGTGTGTAGCAAAAGCTCTGTATTTTCACTGGGTTGGCATATAGCTTTCCCCTTCTGTACAACTAGAAGGATAGTCATGTGAAGAACAGCAGCAATGAGAAAACCCCAGGGGACCTCCTTGAGTGCCTGTTTACGTACCCTGTTGGGAAGAAACGTGATTTTTATCCATTTCTCTTTTTACTTTTTCTGTGTGAAGTTGAGTCTTTAAAGATTTGTTTCTGCTTAATTACTGCTGCATCAACACTGTGAGTATTTGCCTGGAATGGCCATTTCTGGACTGCACTCTGCATTTCTGCCTCTAATTCTTGAAGACAATTGTCAAAGATGTTCTCATTTGAAGCCTGAGCACAAGGGCAGCAAACCTTAAATAAAAAGAGAATTTTACCATCAAAGGGAAACAAAGAGAATTTCATATCTGCCCTGCCTCTAAAGCTGAATCACATCTTTTATGAGACCAGGGAAAGTTTAACATCAGCTTTTGAGAGCTTCAAGGACAAAAAGACATTGATATGGCCCCTTATCAGGGGTGAATTTTCTTCTTAGATCAGCACTGTCTATAAAAATAAACAAAACTGAAACATGAAACAGAAAAGCAATGAGGAAGAAAATTGTTCCTTTTGAACAACAAATAAGTAAGAACACACTATTACACCTAATAAATTAACACCAGTGTCAATGAAAAATAAAAATAACATTTCCAAAGGACAGCTTGTCATGTTCTCATGACTCAGAGATTGTTGTTTGTTTTTCCCCTTTCTGCTCCCCCCTTTAATTAATACATTTGCTTCCAAATAAGATCCGAGCATTAGGAAAATGTCACACCATATGTGTGTTTATTTTTGCTCAAGCAATTATCATGGTGTAAGATCTCTCTTTTCCTTTCTTCGCTTGCTGAGACAGAATGTTCCTTCAGAGGATAGAACAGCCTCGAAGCAGCTGCTCCGACATCTGAGGCAGGGAAAAACTCAAATCTTCATCCTCTTATCCTTGTGCATGCAACGACCTTTTTGGGGGACGGAGGGAGTCCTTCCTTCAGGGGCTCTCTCCACGAGCTTTGGACGGCTCTGCCTCTGCAAGAGGGTGGAAAAACGGGCTCCTGTGGTGGGCTGCAAAGCCCCAGCACGACAAACAGCATCTCTGTGAGTGCTTCTGCAGAGAAATGCCCGGCAGCTCAGGCACGTGAGCACGGCGAGCTTCGGCACCGGCTGCTCTTTTGGAGAAAAAGCTGCTGGGATTTTGGCAATAATTGTATCCAAGCAACCTGGGTAACTCGGAGATAAACCACTGCACTAGCCCAAAACTGCCCTCTTGGACTGGGATGGTTCTTAACATTTCCTTAATATTCCTGGGGTGGAATTTTCTTCTTCACTGGCGAATATTTTTCCGTCTTGCCAGTGAGTGCTGATGTTTTCCAAGTCGTCAGATGTTTTCAGGTGTTTTTCTATTATTATTTTTGTCATTGTAATCTTACGTCAGTTCCTGGCACCAAATCACACTCTGGAATCCTTGGCCATGGAGCAGAAACCTCTCTCCCAGAAGGCAGAGATAGAGTAGAGGGCCCCTAGGATTTTCTTACTGCTGTTGGTTTTTACCTGATCACGTCGAGATGGTGCCAAACATGGAAAAGATCTTGTGTAGAGGGACACGATGCGACACTTTTGTGATTCTAGACATAAATGGAAATACCGTCAATATCAAGTTAACATTCAGATGCTGGGTGGTTCTAAAGGTCTTCAGAACATCTGCGATGCTTTCGAAATTTTCTTCTTTCATACCTATAATTCTTCCAATTCCATTCTCAACAAATTGACATTCACGGAGCTGAGAAAGCAGCAAGAGAAACCAGAAACAAAAGTCAAAATCTTCAATTAGGGCCACTTATTTTATGAATAGGAATGAATAATATAGGGGGGAAAAAAAAAAAAAGACCAAAGAGCATTCCTTTCCCTTTAGATAAAGATTCCCTTTTCCCATAGATAAAGAGTCCTTATAACCAAAACAAAACTGCAGAGAGGCTGTAGTCCTCTGGTTATTGATTAAAATATGACCCTGTCCTTTCTGTATCTAGAACTGAACTTGCAGGATGCTGCTCTCCATTTGGGTTTTCATTCCATTTTCCAAAAGCTAGGGTTGATTTCAGTACAGCATATAATGACGCTGGGAAGCAGAATTTAGACTTGAGGTCATTTTCACTCCCATACCTGTTTACCCACACTATGGCACAGCTAATGTGAACTTTCTCTCTGAAAGAGATTTTATTACTTCATTTCCACGAGTAAAGGAATGAGAGGTCTAATATAGCTGATCCAGGGTTTTCTACTTAGTAGTTTTAAAGCGTGGTATATGTAATAAAATTCTCTATACATATTTATCTGTCTCAGTGTTCATTTCCTTGATGTCAAGACTCAAAAGTCCTAATATCACTGTAATCTACATTCCATTATTTAGGGGTTCCTGAGAAAGACTTAAAAAAAAAAAAACCAACAAAACAAAACAGGCACAAACGAGAGATTACCTTCAGTGGTAGGTTGTTTGTCCAGGCACTGGATTTTGGGGGAGGAAGGGGTCATTTGCCAGTCTTCAGTATTCAAGGCCAGGTTGGATGGGGCTTTGAGAAACCTGGTCTGGCATAAGGTGTTCCTGCCCATGGCAGGGAGTTGGAACAAGATAATTTTTAAAGTCCCTTCCAACCCAATCCATTCTGTGATTCACAGCTTTGCTTTCCCTTTCGTCCTTCCCTTCATCCTTCTATGACATCTGAGCTTAAATCAAACACAGAACTATAAGCAATGGCACATCACTTGTGTAGCAGCACATAAACAAAAGCAGTGTTTCCCGGGTAATTTCAAATCTCTCCTACTGATCAGTAGTTAGCAAAATCAAACTTTGAGCATATTTTGAAACAGCACAGATGCTTTTCATGTTTAATGACAAAAGAAAACTGTTCTCAGATTGTTTCACTGACCTCTTTCAATCCAGGTCACTAATCATCTTTAAGCATTCCATGTAGTGTGAATAAATCTGGATGTTCTGTAATAATCCAAGATCAATCAATGTAAATAAAGCATTTTATCCCAGATGTGTCCCGCAAAGACATTTTCTTGAGGAATGTAGAACATTTGGGATTCAAACTGCAATGTTTTCCAAGGTTCTTTAGCTTGAGAATTTAAACCAAGAATTACCTGCACCCTAATGTTATTTGAAGTAATTAAAAAGTCTATGAAAGGCAATATAAATAATCCCATATACTCACTCAAGCACTCTATTTTTTTATAGTGGGCTTACTAGCTTGGCATAAAATATAAGCAAAACAAAAAGTAGGTGAAATTTTCTACTTTTTTTTCACTTTAACATAAACTCAAAGACTTCAATCTTGCTAGAATTTATGCATGCACTTATCTGTAAGCACACAAATAATCCTCTTTACTTCAGCAGCAATACTCCTCTGCTTAAACTAAGCTCTAAGACTTCCCACCGAAGCCATTTCCAAGCACATTTCAGAAGTTTTGTCGTGAACAGTGTAACTTATCTTTAATTTTAAGGGAATTGTGTTGCTTCTCTCAGAGGTGAAGCTGGTGCTCTGCACTCCAGGGAAAACAACCAACGTACATATTGATTTATTTATTTCTGAATGCTCTGTCGGCACCCATCAAATCACTGAAAATTTCAAAGTTGGCAGATGTGACCTGAAATCCACAAGGAGAAGATGTGGGGGTATTCCCCAGCAAACATGGAAAGCCAAATAGGCTTTGTCTAGAGGTGTTTTGGACCAGGGAAAAATTAGACTGCATCAGCTTGAGCTGGTTTCGAAGCAGGTCTCTCATCTATTTCTCCAGTCTGCTTTACAAACAAATGAAATTCATGCCCACTCTGGGTAAGAATGAGGTTTGCCCCAGTTAACAGGTGGGCTGGAACCAGGTTCTGCATGAATGTGACCGCCCTTTTTCATCAATGTAAAGAAGGCAGCTTCAAAGTGTTAAAATATGAAATGATTTATAACATCCTGCCAATTTAAGTGAGATGGAGATTTGACTCTTAAAACCATTCTAGCCTGCATGCAGTAAAATCACTCAGTACATCCAAAGCTCAGCACACTCCTACAGTGCATCTGAAGTGTCTGCTTGATCTATGGGGTGAACTACGCACACCCATGGGACTGGGGCTGGAAACCTGGCCTGAATTAATTAGACTGAGATCACCTCACCTTGTCTTTTGCATGTGCTTTTACTCACAGAGCCAGAACTTTGTTCAGCGCAACAGTGGGATCAGTCCTGCAGTGACACCAAGCCAGAAATCCTTGTAAAAATGGCTTTGCACACACACACAGCCACCAGAGGAGGCCCTCAGGAGAATCACAGAATCACAAAATGGCTTGGTTTGGAAGGGACCTTAAAGATCAGCCAGTTCCAACCCCTGTCATGGGCAGGGACACCTTCCACTATCCCAGGCTGCTCCAAGCCCCGTCCCAACCTGGCTTTGGACACTTCCAGGGATGTGGTATGAAAGGGATGTGTTGCTCTGTTGGCACCCACAATATTGCAGATTCCCAATCATGAACAACAAGCCAACAAAATGAAAAAGATCCTTGTACAAAATAAAAAAATAGTGAACCAGCCAGAGCATTTTGCCCATTTCTCTTTCCTTATGTCAAGAGACTTCCAAGTGTTTGTCCCAAGAAGTGCTTCCAGCACAGACAGCTGTCACACATGGCAACAAAGGAATTTTGTTGAAGGTGCCACATGCTCCTCACAAAGATCCTTTCAAGGAGGTGTTTCCCAACCCCATCTTCCACTGGGATGTGGCCACAGAATAAGGGGAAGGTGCTTTGAACAATGCTTTTTTACCTTTTTTTTTTTTTTTTCTTTGGAAACTTTTTCACTGTTTTTTTACTGGTTTGCAGATCAGTATATTCATTTTGCTAGACATGCAGATCAATATGTGGTAATTCCAAGATGACTGGGAGGACACTGGCTTTTCTAACTACTTGCCAATAGTCCTGGAGCTGTCAGCTAAAAGGTTTGACCCAGGAGGAATAAATATTGACAATTTCACCTGGAGAGGCTTGTCCAACGACAGAAGTCTCCTTCTTCACATCAGTCTTCAATACACAGGTCTAGAAAGTCACCCCTATTTCCAAAGCTTATTTTCCTAGCTTATTAGGGCAAGATTCATATTTCAATTGCTTTTCTTTATTAAAAAATTAATAATTCCTAAATGCATATTAGTATGATGATAGAAGCCATATGGAATTTCATGTGAAATATTTATAACTTCCTCTCTCTTTCTTATTCTTGTTTTTAATAGAGTAGAGAGAAATGGAAAGCTGGGATAAAAAAAATTATATCCTCAAATATGGCATGTGCTTAACATCAAAACATTTTAATTGAACTGCACATTACAAAAATCCAGATGGTCCATGTTCTGTTCAAGCCTCAGGGGGACTGCAACATGTTACCATGTGTAAAATGCATCATCCCCTTCCTCTCCCTGGTTGTACAGAGGACTTTCAGCCAAGATACCACAATGAATTCTGAATTTTACAGTCTCTTAGGGATTCAGGGAGATTTCAGGGAATGCTTGAGAGATTTGGGACTAGCATCCCCCCTTTCTTGCAGACTGAATCCATGCAATCTAAAAATCACTCACTGTCTGGGTTGAGGCAAGGGATGTAGACTTCAGTAGAAGCAGAGCTGACCTGTTTGACCTTCAGCTGGAGCAAATCAGTTCCATAAATACACCACATCTGGATCTGGTCCCTAATTTACAGCCACCCAGGACCTCACCAAGGACAGGCCAGTACTTGTGCATTGAAACTCATTCTGGTTCAGACTGTTGGCTTTAACACACGATTTTATTGTCCTATTGCACCCTGGTGTCACCCTGCCCACAGTACAACGCCTTGATGCCCTAAAAAGTAAAAGTTTCTCTACTGCCCAGTTGTGATGAAGGCCAAAACCAGTGCACCTGGTGCTGTGACACTGAGACATTTCTCAGCCAATGAACCTGTTCACACCTTCCATGACTTATATGGGCTTAACCCACTGTTCTTAAAGCTTGTATGGCAAAACTGGCGGTAAGCCAGTTACGCTGCATAGCAGTTCCACTTTTACATAAACATTGCCATCTTTGTTTTTGAGATTGATCTCAAACTAAATCAAATCTGGATGTATTGAAATTTCAAGCAGCCCTCACCACTCCTCAGGAGACCATCACCTCCCACAGATTTTCTTATCTTCTTCTTAAAAACAAATTATAATGTCGTGAATCACAAGACACGCCATAAAGTGCAAGTTCCCGACCCCTTCTGAGGAGCAGAAGGAAGGTGGGCATAAGGTTCGTGACCCAAAACTCATCAGAACAGTATTCAGTGTCTTCTGGTCTTTGCCTGTGATCACTTTAGGTCTACAAATAAGATAAATTGCAAATGCAAGGTTTGGTTCACTTGAACATTGTCATCAGGCACACCAAGCTCTTGTAGCTGCCAGCTCGCATAAGAAATGACAGAACATTTTAACAAGTGACTGAGCGTGCTGCAAAGGGATCTGGATTGGCAGGTTGATGTGTGGAGAGTGATGGGTGGGGAAGATTTTGAATTGAAAATACGCTAAGCCCACTAGTGCAGGAGGAAGTTTTATGCTTTCAGGCACATCTGCAAAAAAAAAAAAAATAAGTAGACAGAAAGTAACCTGAATCCAGCACCACTTGTGTTTGAACATCATCAAGGTAAAATTACTACAAATAGCTACTAAGAAACAAGTTTTCACTATTCTTCTTTTTTACTTCAATGATACAAAAAGGAAAATTCTAAACAAAGCATCAAATAAAATTTAGTGATATTGTCCTAGCTTGAGCAACACACAAGAAAAGCAGGTTCTGAGGCTGAACTTTTTTCTTGCAGGCTGCCCTTTCCATTAGGACTTTAAGGACATTTCCCCTTTGTCTTCTCAATATTTATATTTTTTACACCATTTGCTTGAGATGTTGCTAGTTGAGCAGAGCAGTGAGATGGGGCAGGGACCTTCTGTGGTGCTGGGACAAGGAGATAAAGGATAAAACAAACAAAAGTTAAGGAGGGGATGTTGCAAGGGAAGGCAGGGAGAAGAATGACTTGAGGAGAAAGAAAATATCTTCTCTGCCATCTTTCAGAAAGAGGAAGAGAGGATGGTGCCAAAGAGGGAGCCAAGTCCTCGCAGGGACTCTGAAGACACCGTTTGTTGTCAAAAGGGGCTGGTTGTGATGCCAGCAATCCCATATTGGGGGTGTACGGATAAAAGGAAATTGATCCTTACCGTTTTTTAATGTCAGAAGGTGGATTAGACAACTGACCTTAAATAGTAAAAATAAATGTCAAATGACATTTAACGACATTATGTTAACTTTTTAAATAAAGCTGTGACCGTGACAATAATTACAAGGTGGCGGAGGTGTCATGGCTTAACAAACTGGCACACTTCACCCAGATCACCGTCCTGGCCCTCGTGCACACCCTCAGCCCAAGGCAAACGTACAGAAAATTGATTTAGCTTTGCTCACAGGGACAGAGGGTTAGCAGAAGTTACATTATTTCTCATGGCACCTGGCAGATTGCTGCAGCTCAGTGATGCACAGCAACCCATGACAGCACATCCCCTGTGCTTGGGGGTGTGCTGGGCCGTAGAATAATGGCCCAAGTCCTCAGCTCTGAGACACGCAGAGCAGAGCAGGGAAAAACACGTGAGGCAGAAACGGATGCTGGAAAAAGTGGGAAGAAAAGGGATAGATTAGGTGACACCACAAGTTTTCCCAGCACTCAGTCTTGAGAACCTGCAAGTGCGGTTGAGACCAAATTAATTCATGGAGTAAATCCACAGAGGTCGTTGCCACTCCCAGTATTTGAGCTCAGCAGTTTGTTTTGCATTGCAGGGATTCCTGTGGGCCCCTGGGCAAACTGGTGGTCAGCCACATGCAGATATGTGATATTTGCTTAACACTCAGCTAATCCTACTCCCTTGGTTGGTTTTCTGCTGCACCTGATTCTCCTGTACGATTCAGGAGTGATCAAAGAATTTTCTGTTTACTTATGTTAGTGGTATTATGGATAAATTATTGATATTTTCCTGATTGTTTTTGTCAATAATTGGCTCACCTATTAAAGCGTCAACACTACAAACACATAAAAAATATAAATACATACACTATAAAACCCATCCCACCCTGAATATGCCTCCGTGGATACCTGGAATTTGAACTTTAAGTTAAGCCACCATGACAGAATTTGAGACAAGATAAAGGTGGTACTTCTGTCCAAGTGTTATCTCAGACCTGGGGGGAGGTTCACAAAGCTGGAGGAGATGAATATACCTCTGATAGTGCACACTATCATGTGCACTACAGAATGCAGAATTTACGGGCCATGAGGAAAGCAACTGAGCTGAAATCGGTTTGGATTGGGTAAAAGGTAATTCTGGCAGGGAGAGACCATAACCCACCAGCTCACATCAACTCAAGAAAAAGAGAAAAACTGAGCAAGGGGCAAAATAGCACTGGAAGTGAGGGAATCATCTAACCAATAGAATAATGGACCTGTGTCACTAATGAGCATCAATTCCTTTATTTTCTAAAATGTGTTAATAGCAAAAAGTTTTGAACTACCTCAAGAACCCCCAAACCAAGAGGCCCAGGGTGAAAAAGGAGAAACAGGACACCACTGGATCCACAGGTGGTGACTATCTTCTGCTTAATCTGTCTCTCTCCCTCTCTTTCCCCCTTCCCTCTCTTTTCTATTTCTTCCTATCTCTCTACCTCACCTTTGCTGTTAAATAAAATCAGTATTACTGACTTCCAGACATGGTCTCATCTGCACCTTCCGGCAGAGGCATCTCTCAATAATTAATAATGCCCTTCACAGTTCATTTCAAAAAAAGACAATAAGGAAACTGAGTGGGTTTTTTTGGAAGGGACATTTCAAGGTCATCTAATCCAACCCCCCTGCAATGAGCAGGGACGTCTGCAACCAGGCCAAGTTTCTCAGAGTCCCATTCAACCTGGCCTTGCTTGTTTCCAGGGATGGGGAACGTTTCAGCTCTCTTGAGCAAGCTGCGCCAGTGTTCCACCACCCTATTTGTCAAAAAGTTCTTCCTTATATCTAATCTAAATCAGTCCTCTGCCAGCTAAAAGCCATTGCCCCTTGTCCTATTGCAACAGGCCCTACTCAAACACTTGTGCCCTATGACTCCTTTATAAGGTCAACGTGTTTGTTTTCCTTTCTCTGTCTGCTTTTCCCATCTGGTTTGGTACCGCTATTTGTGCCATTTTAACAGCCAGCCTCCTCCCCCTCTGTGCGGCATACATTTTCAGGCTGGAAACGAAGACAAACCCACTGTAAAGCACAGTGAACCCTGCCACAGCACCACAGGTCTCCCCAGGACGAGGAGCACTTCATCAAAAGGCAGGTGCCATACGGAGGGTGTTTGTCTCCTGGTGCTGCAGCCTTTGCTGTGCCTCCAAAAGAGAGGGGCTTGGAAAAGCTCTCATACCTCTTTTCCTGCTCAGTACACACACATGAATATATTCAAGTCCAAGTGTAAGCTCCAGGTAAAGGTAGCAGCAGCAGGACTGCCGAGGAACCCTAACAGGACAAGGCATTCTGCTGCCACAAGCAGAAGGAAAGGCTGGATTGGCAGCACTGAAAGGCAGGCTGCTGATTTGCTACAAGCTGCCTGATGTGAGCAAAAGCCAAAAATATCCCAGTGATTAATAATAATGAATTGCAGGGAGAAGAGTGAGAGGGCACAGGCTCCTCAACTGTTTGCACAAGTTGCACTCACTGCCAGTAGGGAGAAATAAGCAGAAAGTCAGAGGAAACAGGGAAAAGGAGAAGGGAGAGGCAAACACAGCAACTGGACTTTAAGGGCTTTAACTGAGGAAGTGGTGTCATAAGGTTCGTTTTCTTGGACCTGACCTGGCTATACCAGAGCATATCTGTGCAGTAATTAGCTGGATGACCATCTTTTCCATCCCAGCTTGTTGCCAAAAGGCTGCTGAGTCTGGCAGGCTTTCTTCACCAGACTCTTGGATTTGCTGCATGGTCTGAGCTGCACATGTTTCAGTGCAGCTGCCACTCTGCCTTCCAAGGCCTGAAGGAACTCCTCAGGGGACCCAGAGAGGCCACAGGGGCCCAAACTCAGCCCTGGCAGAGGGAAAGATGTAACTGAAACTGTATTTTAGGGGAGAACGAACTGGAGGGTGCACAGACATACAGGGGTTGGGAGACACCTGAAGTCCCTGACAAAGGGACAAGTGAGGAGTCCGGATTTGCTGCAGGTCTCTTTGTCACACAGAAGATGATGGGTGTCTAGTTCTGTCCCCTCACACCCTCACTTATTTGTTTGTAACCCTGTGAAAGCCATTTAAATATAAGAAGGCTCATCTTGTCCTACTCCACAGGGCTGTCCTGGGGCTAAAATCCATCAGTGAGGCCGAGGCACTCAGGGCCAGGCCTGTCTGACTGCAAGTGATGGGAGCAGCCCATCACTGCAGTGAACGAGCAGCCTCACACCCTTATAACCTCTATAGCCGCACACACAAGCATTGGCTCACAGAAAGAAATAACCCAGAATCACAAGTGATGGTGAATTTTCCACTAACCAGGCTTTCTCCTGCTGAATAATGTCACAACCTCCTGCAAAGGGGCTAATTTCCCAGAAAGTTCTCCTGGGAACTCTGGCTCTTTCCCAAACTCAACCCTTTCCTGAGATAATACCCAGGGACACTCAGCTCTCTGAAATCTGCCTTCCTGGGCACGAGCTTAATGGATGCAATAAGAAATGCAGTGCTGAATGCAACACGTGCACAGAGTGAGGGTTTCCAAGGCATTTGGAAAGCACCATCCATAAAAACTGGAAGTGACTTGCCAGATCAAGCTCTTACACTGTGCCACAAAGCTGTGATTTAGATGGAAATCATCATCTGGAGTATGCATGGTGACTTCTATGCAGTAGCAATAAAGCTCGAATCAGAGATATTCCCACTATTTGCAAATTCAGCTTCTGTGCAGAGCGGGAGGTCTCAGACTTTAACATCCAGTTCTTAAAGCTCTGTACTTTGACCTGCAGTGCTTAAGCTGATGAAGACCAGTGACAGATAACATTTGGGCAATTAATGTTAAAAAGAATAAAAAGAGAGTCTTTGAACAGGCAGGTTCCTCAGCATTAGCCTTTTGAAAGTGGCCCAGCAAGCCCTTAAGAGCACAGGCTTGAAAGGACAAAAGTATCAGCATGATCAAAAGTGACTGTAACCTCTTCCCTCCTCACATTTCAGTCAGTAAAGAGGAAAAGACAACACACACACCCAGTCTTGAGAGGTTTTTCCAGGCTTTGAGTTGAAGACTGGAGTGAAATCCATTTTTCTGCCTTAGTAGAGCAGGTGGGATCTCTCGTCTATACCCTGGGTTTCATGGACTGCAATACACAATGTCCTTCTCTGGTTTAGCCATATCCTAAGCAGAGTCTCCACCTTTGCAGGGATCCTACACCCCAGTCAAGGCCAGTTTGTGCCCCTACCTCACTCTGCATTTGTCAGTGTAATAAAAATAACTGATGGTCCAACTCATCTAACACTGAAGTCTGAGGGAGAATGAGGAAAAAAATTAGATAAAAGACATGAGATATTCCATCTTCAGAGCTGTGTTTTATTAGCCTTTGCTCTCCTGGTGAATCTAAATCCTCATGCATGAGGCCTATGATTACACCCAGTGGGAAAATTCAGATTTATGTTAGCATAGAGAAAGAAGACCAAGTTATAATTTGTATCATGTGGCATAACTATATTCAATAAATGCAAAGGACTGCAGGATGTGATCACTTGTTAAATAGAGTCTATACTTCTGTCTTTTAAAACCAAGGAGAGATCCATCTTTACTGAAGAACAAGGACAAAAATCTGAGCATCTGGTGCATGCACAAGCTAACCTAAAATAGGTTCCTAACACAGGTGAGCTGAATTATCTTCTGAGAGCTGATTTTAGGAACCTTTTTTAATCCCAAAGACGTTGTGGGACAATGATGCGAGCACTCAGGCCACCCACATTCATTCCTGGAAGCTCCGCGTGTGTGGATTTTTGAGAACATTTACAAATTGGACAGGAGTCTGAGCGAGCATGATTGAATGGGCATTTCAAATACGCAGCATTGCAAACCCACAGCTGCAGGCAGTCACGATGTAATTTGCGTTAGCATCCAATTAGCAGCCAGCATCCAGCTAGAACATGAACAGCACCATTTCTCTGAGTCTCAGCTGCCTGTCTGCAACCTGTTGTGCCCAGTGAAGACAGCAACGCTCTCTCATCAAAAGAGGGGTCAATCCTAGCAGAGCACATGGGAGAAGATCTTATCTAGCTCTCTCTCTCTGCTGGAAATTATCGCTAATTTGGGAAGAATAAGGTTTATCTCACCTGGCAATCTGTAATTACAACATCATGTCTTGCTAACAGTCTGCTCCACCACTAAAGATGTCGTCCTGGAGTCTTTACAGGAGAGGCAGCTTCCAAAAGGAAACTCCTCCCACCAGTCTGAAGCACCTATATCAGGAGAGTTTCTGTTTTATCAGCCTAAAAGAGCAGCTGAGCTTCAAGACCTACTTTTACACAGAGTAAAGCGGGGTAAAATGCAACTTCAAAACAGAAATTCCTTGTTAAAGTAACACCCAGAGTTTCTTAGTGCAAAAATGCTCCTGTTTAAGCACTGCCAAAAAATGACATCAACAAAGTTTTGCAAGAGGGACTTAACTGTGATGGTTGGATCTCAAGGACACTCCATCCCAAGGTGCTGGAGTTGATGTTTGTGTTTTATATTGCAAGACCTCTCTCAAGCCATATTGTAGTGGAACTATCCTTCCCTAGGTCTTCAGCCACCTAAGGATTCCCCTCATCCTGAATTAATCCATTCTCCTGAAACCAACAGTATTATTCAGGGAAAAATAAATGCCTGAAGTTTTTAAATATGAATAACCAGCTAAGTAAATAAATATATAAATAACTGGTCTGTGCATATGTGTCTCAACACTCAAAGGCAGGTTTGATAAAGAAAGGTCATGCCCATATGAAAATGATATTACATGCTTGGAAGCACTGACACATTTCTGAATGTCTCTAGTGCAGGAACTAATGAAAATAGAATTCACAATGCTGAGCATAAAAAAGGAACATTGTCCCCTAACAAGCATAGATAATATTTTTTTTTTTTTTTTAACATCAGAGTTCACCTATGACATCTCATAATTGTAACAGGAAGCCATTGCGATGGGAGCAAAAATTACAGCAAACTCTGTCATGCTTGCTGGTCTGATATCTTTGGTCTCCTAAATAACACTCCCCTTAAAAGTGACCAACTGAGTTGTCCATGTGCCCTAATCAGTACAAGTACTCCTTAATTGGTCTTCCAACTGTATTTTTGCTAGACCAGTAATTGTCTCCAATGCTGAGATAATGCAGAGAAGCAATGCAGTCACCCCTCTGGTGTTGTGCTATTGTTCTTTATCACAAACATGTTTAATTTGCCATACAGCTTGTCTTTATGCATTTTTCTTTTTTAATTGGTTATTCAAATTGTTCTCTGAGTCTTACTAGCAGCAAGCTTCACACACCACTTCCAGTGCAAAGCGGTTAATGAAGAGCCAGTGACTGAGTGGATAAAGCAGACAAAGGTTTCATTTGTCTCATTTGCTACAGGGAGATCAATTTCAGGAAGGGCAGGAACATCTCTGGAAACCCTACATCGCTCAAGCATCTATAAATTCACCTACAAGCATAGGAAGAGTCATCTGACTCTTGACTGAGGAATTTCTTGCTTTCCTTATGTCGTGATTAAACTCTTAAGGACCTGCACATCACACCTTGGGTCTATCAGAGTCAATAACTCCTATTTTGGATATTCTATCTGCCTCAGCTGGACTCCTTGCAGTGGTGGGACATCCAGCCATTTCCAGGCTTTTGGAGACAAGTGAGTGTCTCTGTGCAGCTCTTCCTGGTGCTGCACGGAGGCATTCATTCCCCATTTATTTCTGTATGGGGTAGAGCTTCTTCTCCCACTCAGGGTGTCTTGTTCCCCATCCTAAATGCCATGGACCTGCCACAGAAGGTGAGGGTAACCCAGGTTCTTGTTAATAGATCCCTCAGGGTGGATTAGACTGAAACAACACTGAATAATCTGTGTTTGCACATATACACATGGTTTAATTATAGAACGATTTGGTTACACAGGAAAACAGGTATGAGGCCATTCTGTAGCCATTTCAGTCTCCCACAGGAGGTGTGGGGGATCATTCTTATCTTTTAGGCTGATAAATCAGTATATAGGACACTTTGCTGAGGTGTGGAAGACCTGGCTTCACATTCTTCCAAACCAGTCAGCAAATCTGCCCACGTCTCAGGGAGTAAGAACACTCACCGAGATGCTGATTTCAAACCCCATCAGGCAGGCACCCTACTGAAAGCCAGGCTGGTGCTGCAAAACCAAACATGACTCACTGGGAAAAAACAGGCAAAAATCCCATGTCGACTCCATTTCCTCAGATTCCATATAATGGAGTTCTGCTGAAATAGGAGCCGGGCTAAAGCAGCTACCCCAAACCACCTGAGTAAAGTTATCTCTCCAGAAGAATAAAGGAGCTTGTGGTGGGGGTGGGGGGGGAAGAAAGAATGAGAATAGATCAATTTAGTTGGGCACCCAACAGAATAAAAGAGCTTCTACTACTTTATTTCTGATACAAGACTTGGGTAACATAATGGAGCCTGTGTCATTCTGGTTTTAGTACTGTGCACCCTTTAAAATGTAGATGAGAATCTACCTTTTTGGAAAGGTCAGCTGTGACTCAACCACTATTTTTATGTTGTTCTGCAAATTGTTACAGTGAATCACTGTGTACTTTCCCTCACATTCATAGACATTTTATGTTTCTTCATCCCTTGTCCCCCAAAGTTAAAGCGGTCTAGACGGAGAAATGCAGTGGGTAATTTGTTCATTTTATGTGGGAGGAAAGCAAAAATACCTTAATACTGTGAAGAGCATCTGTTTTCCTTAAGCCAAGGTTTCCTACGGAGCATAAAGGTCAAGCCAATTTGATTAAAGGAAATTTCTACCACCATTGATTTCATCCGCCTTTTGGTGCAAACACTTGAGTGAGTCAGAAGAAAATTCTACTAAAATGAGCTCCCCAGAAAGTCTGTGGGCTGCTTCTGAGGTGAATGTGAAGCATCCTGAGCCCAGCTGAGCTTTAGGAAGGAAGTTTTTCACAGATATAAAGTATAACAACACATTGCAATATTTGAGTAACACATCATGAGTCAATGTGCCGTTCATGTACTCTGAGATTACCATATCAAAATGATACTTTCAGGCTAAACAGAACCAGTTCGTGGGCACCATCAGTCATTCCTGTTGATTTCATGGAGAAAACAATTTTTTTTTTTACTTTTATATCTTTCTTCAGCTCTTGGTACTCAACAGATATGTGTCATGAGAAGATGCAAGTAGGAATCATAGAATGGATAAAACAGAACTGACTGTTGAGAAGCCAGTTCTGCTTTATTATAACTCATATATTTATTTTTATCTTGATTGCATTCAGTCCTGTTCTCTTTTTAAATTTTGTGTATTATTTAAAACTGTGTTTATCATCTCGAGAGGGTTTCCTCTCAAGCTACTGCAATTATAAAATCATTAATATCTGAGAGTTTTAGGTGTGCCCAGTGTTTTGGCTTGTATGTTCATCTAAAGAAAATATTTACTTTTCTTGAATACTTACACCAATAAAATTGCAACCCACAATGATCTTGTGCAGTGTCTTTACACACTAAGAGGCAGACAGCCAGAAAGAAAGGATTGATAGACTGCAATAATTGCTGTACTTTAAAATTCTAGAATAAAACATGTGGCCCAAGCAAGGCTTTCCTTCCCCTGAAAATAAATATTTTTATTATTTTTTTTATTGAGTAGAAAACCTTCAAAGTTCAGGGATGTATGAGGAGGTTACCTGAATTTGATTTATTCTCCTCAAAGCAGCCCAGCTGTAGAGCTCGCAGATTTTGTACATCCTAGACAAGCACTCACTATTTTTCACTAAGCTCACCCTGTGTTTACAAAACCTGCATAGGAACTCAAGGAAAGTCTGTGATTTAAGTGACTGCATTAAATGCATTAAGGAGAGTTAAAAATGTCACTCCTTGTGCTTGCAGGCAGGATGGGAAGAGGGGGCCAGTGAGACAGTCCAAAAGATTAAATCTCAAGAAGACCGTCCCATGTCTGTTTTCAAGAACAGAAATGATGGATCTGCTTAAGGTGAGAGTGACTGAGCAAAGAAAGTCTCAACAGGAGTCTCAGAAAGGAAAAGATTCCTGGATCAGACTAATTCTGATGCTGTGTGAAGATTTGTGGTTCTGCTGTTTATATTTCACATTATTCTGGCAAGAATCTGAAGGATGAAACAAGTAAACCTCCCCCAAATTCCTTCACAGGCTGTGGCAAATATGACACCTAGAGACATATTTGTAGTCAGAAGCTCCATTTCTCATTAGACCAACATATTTTGACGGGTTTTAATACATAAAAACTGTTGCTGGGGTCTTTAAGTGATTGTAGTAGTCAACCCTTAAACCTCTGCTACTACTTTTTGTGATTACCATTAGCATGTTTGCCAGTGCTGACTACAGAGAATACCGGGGTAATACTAATTAGGAGAGAGAGGAAACTGAAGATTTCCTTGCTGTCTTCAGTTAAACTATTAATATTATTTATTCTGTGCATTACAATGGCAGAGATGGGGGCACCCTTGAGCACTAACAACGAACATTAGAAAGTCCTCGCCATACAGAACCGTACCAGCTAATTAAACAAGACTGACAAGGAATTGGACAAGCAGCTGATGTGAAAACAAAGCCTCAGGTCACATGACAATAGAGCTATGTATAGCCTAAATACCATCTTTTTGTTATGAGCTGCAGCTGTTGCGTCAAAGGAGCTCCTCCAATGGGGGCACGGGAAGCAGGATAAATCATTAAAGGCGTTTGTGGTGTTGTGAGCAGTTTTCACGAGGAACAAGATGGGCATCTGCAGTGCTGAAATGATCTGTTGTAGAACATAAAGCACTGTAACGACAGAAGGACACTTTCATTGCTGGGCAAAAAAATTAAATCATAAAAGTAAAATTGAGGGCATGTTTATATCCGGAGGAGCAGGGCTTGATCAAAAGTAATTAAGTTCAATTCTTCAGGTATTGTCACTAAACAGTTAGCAACAAGAGAAAGGAAACATGTTTTAAATGATGCTATAATTCATAACATTTGGTGGAGGTTGTTCTCTTTTAACCTAAGCCATTCAGTTAAGAGAGGCTTACAATAAAATGGAGCAGATTCATCCATCATTAATCAGATCAGTCCAAAAGAGAGTGCCATCATTTGGAGCATGCTGTGCAGCACTAAAGCACAGTGACATATCAGAATTGACAAATATTATTAATCATTTGAAATGGAACATAAGGTGGTGGCAGCTGCATCTATGATCACTGCACTTAAAATCCTGCATTCCCCTTCCAAATGTAAAACAAATTGTTTGTCTTTGACAAAGAGGTCTCCTCGGATGCCAGTAAAAGCCTTTCAGCTCTGTAGGTGACCATGTATTAGCTGGAGATCCATTTCCAGAGCCATGCTGCAGGTTGTGGGTGGGTGCAGTGCATACCTACAGAGTGAACTGGGCAGGGAAAGCCGAGGTGAGAAACCAGTAAGGACAAATGTAATCTCACAAAAGTAGGGCTGCTGTTAAGTCAGGCTGAAAACATTCGCTCCAGCCTTGAAACTAGGCACCCTCGTGCATGCTCAGCTTCAGGACCCAAGCCTATGGAAGTCTTGTCTCTGAACTCTGACGTTCTCCAGGACCACAGGAGTCCTATTTCAGTCTAACCAGGAGCTTAAATTGAAATTTCTTAGGTGTGAAAAGTACTGACTATACGTGTCTCTTCTGTTCAGAAATGAAACACCTGCTAGGCTGAGGGGGAACTCTACAGCTATGAAACTGCAAAAAAATGTGAAGAGAGAAAAACTGCCCACAGTTCCTCAAAAAACAGGAGTGAGGAGGCACGCCACACTTTGGAGTGGCAGGTTTGAACTTCAAAAAGGAAACTATCATACTTTCCATACAGCACATCCTTAAATTGTGGAACCTCCATTGCTGCAGGGCAGGATTGGGGTAAAAATGGGCAAAAGTGTATAGGAGGCCAACCAGGAGAAGTAAATGTGAAACTCCAATCTCCATAGCAGAAAACCAGGGTACCATCAACTGTGGGAATTGAAAGAGCATGGGAAGAGTGATCTTTTGTATTCTTTTCTTCCACAACCACAGCTGATGGCATCAAGGGCAGGATATGGGGCTGAGTAGCTCAGTAAAACTGTTAGTGTGCTCTGGTCTCATTTTACCCCCTCTAGAAGCAGAGATGTCTTTTCCTTACAAACAATTTCAAGGTAATGGAAATGGCCAGTCACCACTCCTGTCGCTGACTTTTGGTTCAGAGCTTTTGCCTGAGTCTCAGAAACTCTTCAAATCATGCTGAAAGTGATGCATCAAAAGGCATCAAAAGTAATGGCAAAAGTCCTCATTTAACTTAGATGATGCAGTTTATGGCTCACTTCCCTTGAGAAGAAAATGTTCAAAGAATAGGAGCTGTGGTAGAGTACATTATTAAAAGTGATAATATTGGGCAGGAGTTGGAGTGCTTCCAGTTCATACAAGTACAAAAAATTCAGAACATTGGGTCTCAGGTCACCGACTCGAACTATAAGCAATGACAACTGCAGTGAGGGTAGGAAATAATCACAGAGACTTGATAAAACAAGATGCAGCGTTATGTTTTTCTTCTGTTATCTGCTTAGTTTATCAAAATATAAATGGTGAAGGAATTTGCAGGTGAATCTGAAAATGCCACTCAGCAGAGGGCTGCCTAATAGAGCAGAAAAAACTTCAGACGAACAGGTGGTAGAAGGTTGTCCACACCAATACCTCTCAGCAGTAAGGTACAAGCTTGGAACAGTGAGGGTGCTTTAATTCCTGAAGGAAATTTCCCAGGAAAGAGGCAGACTGTCCCTCAGCTGAAGGATGGAGCCATTTCTAGAAGACATTCCTCACTGCTCAACGGAAGAGTAACTGGGTGAATTTTATGGTCTGAGTGTGTAAGTTACAGAAGGTGAGACTAGATGATATAGTGGTGCCTTCCCGGCTCTAAAATCTATGAATCTATTAAAAACATATTAGGAGCTGGAGGTGGTACCTGTATAATCCTGAGCCACTGCTGTGAGCAACATCTAGACACAGAATTCAAGGCTCCAAGCTTCCACATAAACGTGAACCAGCACTTGCTGCAAGCACAGCAGCAAAACTGATACTGAAGCAGCATCTTCTGAGAGCATTGGCACTGCCTCCTGCTGTAAAAATTTTCAGGTCTGGTGTTGCCTGAGATCTTCAGGCTTTATTGTAATAACAGGATTGAATGATAGTGTTGTACAGAGAGATGGATCAAGCCCTTGGCTATTCCCAAAGGAATGAGTACGTCCCAGCTGATGGAAGCACAACCCATGTGCACGGCTGCTGTCTGCCAGCACTGCAAGGGGTGTCACAGCTGCCAACCAGCCTATCTCAGGGGCAACACGAACAAATCCTGTCCAGCAGCAACATGAATGGCTCTGTCTGTCCCCTCTGCACCCCTCCTGTGCCCCTGCTCAGGGCAGGCTTTGAGGCTTGAAGTAAAATGCTCAGGCAGAATGATAGACATAATTCTTGCCTTGTGATTTCCAGAACAGATAAATGACCTCTGTAAAACACAGCCTTCTGCCCAAGCACCCACCCTCGGGGTCACCAGGGCAGAAGAGAGGATGCTTTTCAGATAAACAGTTCTTCCTTCCTCTTCCTCTTCCTCTTCCTCTTCCTCTTCCTCTTCCTCTTCCTCTTCCTCTTCCTCTTCCTCTTCCTCTTCCTCTTCCTCTTCCTCTGGCTGGTGGAGGTCTCATGGTGCAAGTGAAGGCTGTGATCCTTGTGGAGGGGGATGAAAACCGTGAGCTGGGGAGGTCCTGTTTCCCACAGAGGATAGGACAGAGATCCCCAAGCCTCACACTCAGCACAAGAAGGAATTTCAAGAAACCAGGAAAGGAAGCCCAGTTTTCCTGAAGGTGTGGACCACAACCTGCCCAGAGAGGTGGTGGCTGCCCCATCCCTGGAAGTGTTCAAGGTCGGGTTGGATGGGACTTTGGGTAACCTGACAGAGGTGAAGATGTCCCTGCTCACGGCAGGGGATAGGACTAGGTGGCTTTTAAAGGTCCCTTCCAACCCAAACCATTCTGTGATTCTGCGATGGCCTGAGCACATACTAAGGCAGTAAAGTAACAGTGGCAGATTTGTAAATATTGCTCTTCCCTGAGGCACTTATAATGCACACTAGAAGACTGTTTTCTTGTCTTTCACGTGTCTAACCTTTTACCAAACTGCCTCTGAAGAGACCCTGAGCATCCCAACACAAAGACCTTTTCTGTTGGTCTTGAAATCCTGCACTGGGGAACTATGGTGAGAAGCAAAATAAACAAGTATCTCATCATGACAGCAGCAATTTAAAGCAGGCACTTAAAAACGAGCTTGCACAACTGAAAGCCACTTTTTAACAATTTTAAAAGGTAAAATGCCTTCTGACATTATAGCACAAATACAAAAGATTGGACCAAATCCTCAAATTTCTTTCTCTTTGAAAAGCAGGGAAAAACAAATTCCTTGTTTATGTCTCTAGTGCTGAGAGAATTACATTTGTATATTTTTAAGACCTACTATCTGACCTGTTATTCTTACATGTAAATGTCACAAAATACCAGCACACAAACTGAAAAAATAATTTTGTCTCATTCTGCATCTTTTATCAATAAAGAACAATGGGGTTTTTTTCCTCTCTCTTTAATTATACTCACAGCCATCTGCTTAACACCGTGGATAAATATGAGATGAGCACTGCTGGATGGCAAGCAATAATACTTCTTTACAAATGATGATGAATAAAGAGGAAGATGAATGTGTACAGATAGCGTATCAGCGTAATGGACTGCTTTCTAACAGACATTTTTTGTGTTCTTCGCTCTACTGCATGTAAAATTAAATCTCCAGTTCTGTGCCACAGACACTTTTGCATGAGAATAAATTCATTCTTTTCACTGAGGGAGAGACTGGTTCAGTTTAAGGACAAGCTGTCCCCTCGAGCCTGAGTATTTCTAAACTGTGAACTCTTTGGAGTTTTTATCAAGACGACCCAGTATGCTTATAGTGCTTTGTATAGTTTGGACAATGATTTAAATATTGCAGTCCTGACTGCAAATCTCATCTTTCCTCAGCAAAACAGGACCACCAATGTGACAAGAAGAGAACTCCCGGGTCAGTGAGACCTTAAATAGTGCTTCTTATCTTAAAATCCTCTTTATGGACATATCAGATTCCAAGTTGGAAGTAATTAGATTTTTTTTTAATCTCTTGTTCTCTGACTGATTTTTTTCACTCTGACAGGAACCTTCTACTAATCCCTCCCAAGCGTTTACTTTTACAGTCAGGACGCCAAGGAAAATGCACACAAGTACTTAATACTTATTCAAATACATGAGTATATTCAAAGTCATGGCAAAAGGTTCCTAAAATAACCATTGTCTTAAAGAAAGGAGAGAAATCTCAGCTTTGATCTAAAATTATGTATGGATGGGGCAAATATGAAGAATTGAAGTCCAATTCTGCTCCAATCCCTAGAGCCCCAGATTTACCTGACTTCATTTCAGGCTGTTAAGTGAGAGCAGTTTGGAGCAGCTGTCCCAAGTCCTTTCTACAGTCAACAGGAGAAAAAACAGACAGTAGCACAAAAAACAGGGTTGCAGAGGGTGAACCAGGTTTTAGGACAGAGATGCAGCCCGTAGAAGGGCTCACTTTCCATATTCACTGCAGAGGAAACTCAGAGCTATTAAGTTCTCCTCATGAAGGGGGTACATTTCTAGATATTGGTGGATGAGACATTAATCCCAGGGTTTTCTGAGTATGCTTGCTTTTTTTTTCCCTAGATGAGCAGATTACCTGAGATGTTGCTGCTGAAATATTCCACAAATGTGAATATGCCACAATACCAGCCTGGGGTGGGCTGTTTTTACCCAACCTGGGATGTGGGCACTCCTTCTCACCCTCACAGGACATAGCTGTAGGAACAGACAGACAGCATTCCTACATGCCTCCTATCAATTACTCCATATCTAGTTCTCATTTTATAATTCTCTAGGTCATGAGCCCATTTCTCACTTTGTATAAGTCCCTCTTTTTCCGTTGTGTGGAAAGACACCAGTTTATACCGGGCGAGTGTCTCGTGTGGACAGATGAACTGCATTCTGTCACTTAGGGACCTCTGCTATTGCTGAGCTGAACTTTGTGTGGTGAGGAAGAAGGGAGCGCCTAAAACCCAGTGCTTGAGGAAAAGGGGCAGGGTCTGGCCCCACACTGCAGTGTGCATTGTCTCTTGGGACGGGGAGGAATCATCAGGGTTAATTGCAGAGGCAGAAGGAAGCCACAGCACTTCTCTGGAGCCCTGGGAGTAGCTGTTTCAGACAGAAAACTGATGTTTTATCAGCTCTGTGGAGAGGTGCTGGGAAACTGCCTTTCCTGCTGGGGCTCACGCGGGAGCACAGCAAACCCTGACCCGTGGAAGGCAGAGGAGCTTCCACGTGTGTGGGCACAGCAACCCGAGGAGCTGTGCAGAATGAACCCCAGTCCTCTCCGTGACAGCTCCAGAGGCTTTTCCCTCACCTGGGAAGTGCCAGACACCCCAGCTGTGCTTGCTGGGCTCCGTGGAGCAGTCAGTGGCACAGGCTCAGGCGTGAAGGAAATCCCACTCCTTAATTTCCACCATCAGGAAATCCCTCTCCTGAACTCTCCTGCTAGATATTGAGCTCTGGTTTGGTTCTATCAGTAGTGCTTTTCACACAACATTTGATTTTGATAAATTTACTTTTCTCTTATTTCAAACACTTGTAATTTAATTTAAGAGACCCTCTACCAGTGTCCTAAGCACAGTTATGTTACTAAAGCACATTAATGGTTTGCCAGAGCAATTTTACTCTCATTTCCCTTTTCCTGTGAACTCTCTTATCAATGGTCCCAAAATACCACAGCTATGGGTACTGATTTCTCTTGGCTCTGTGCAATAAAGCCAAGACCATGGCTGTGCATCCAGCAAACTCCTTCATTTGGGAAGGTCTTTTGCAAAAAAATAAGTAGCCTCAATTATCATTTCTGAACTAGCTTTGACTTACTGCAGATTTGTTTTTTTTTTTGTTTAGGTTTAGGTTTTTTGTGTTTGTACTGGAGGAAAAAATAGAAAAAAATCTTGATTTCAAGTCTGGAAGTTTTTGGCTGTGTTTGAAACTGCCTTGTTGGCTGTGTATATATGAAGTGGAAGCATCTTCAGAACCAATTTTTAAGCCTGTATTTTGTGTTTTTTTCTTGGACACAATAAGAAAAAGAAAATGAAAAATGAAGATAGACCTCAAACTGCAAAGAGGGATTTTAAATTACTCTGTGTTCTCTCTCTCATACATTTCATGCACCAGCATCTGAGGAGCCAAGCACAAACAATAATAGCAATGCTGGTGCTTTTTTCAGTTACAAGGCATTTTGCAAATATTTATCCAGAGGAAAAGAACACAATCTAATCTAGAAAGGAAAGAACACAAACAAGTACTATTAAAGGGAAGGAGAGAAATTACTGTAAAACATATGTATAGGAAAGTTAAGTCATTTTACAGGGATATTGGAACTGAAGTCTTAAGGGGCATCCTGTATCGGTTCCTCAATAAAATTAAAATTAAAAATTAAAACTCTCTAGTTCCTCATTAAATTTTTTCTACACAAACATATACAGGTCTGTCTTAAAAACAAATAGGCACTGGGACAGGTTGCTCAGAGAATCCGTGGCTGCCCCATCGTTGCAAGTGTTCAAGACCAGGCTGGATGAGACTCGGAGCAACCTGGTCTAGTGGAAGGGGTCCCTGCCCATGGCAGGGCTTTGGAACTGGGAGGTCTTTAAGGTTCCTTCCAACCCAAACCATTCTGTGGTTCTATGATTCTACATGGAAATAAAATCATGACATGAATAAGAGCAAGAGGAATATTTGCTCATAGAAAAACTGAGGGTTGCACAGAAATGTAGAAGTCATTAATCACCTCAGTATTTGGAAAATATCATTGTACTAACACTAGGTACTTGGATCATCTGATTAGTTGCTTCTCTGTTATAAAAGGGAGAAAACCAATAAAATGTAAAAGACACCTGCTTTCTGTTGAGCTATCTAACTTTCAATAAAATCAAGAGTAGCAGAGACCTGGGATTCCTTAGTTAACTAGATGTCAGAGAGTTCTTGTCCTCACAATAGACTGAAATCTATACTGAAAATTAAGATAACTCAGAAAGCATCCCAACACTTCTCACAGTATTTAACAAAAAATTAGACTGCTACAAGGAAAAGCTTTGGCTCTGGTCTTCAAGATGCAAAAAAAAAAAGGAGTGTCACATCTTAAAGTAACTTTGGTTTGAATATATTGAGGATGATTGACATAAATGACCAAATCCAGACTTAGTCAGCTAGCCTGCTCTCAAATCTTCACCTTGCTGGTCCTTTACTCCATTAGGTCAGTTTAATCAGTTTAATAAAGCACTTGAATAAAAAGCTGTACTAGCAAGTCCTTCTGCAAATGTTATTTTTTTCTGACGACTCTCGAATCAGAATTCTTCTGTACAGAATATATTTAATCTGATGATACTGGAACGGGTCAAAGGAGAGAGAATTGAAGAAGTATTAACTTTTGTAAACATAATAAAACTCTGTTCTCTGAAGCCTTTCTTATTAGTAATGAGTTTTCAGTTTTCCATTCCTAGGAGATTATTCTCACGAGGTCATCTAGAATTTGTGGACACAGTCAGGAAGGAAAACAACAACAGTTTTTGGTAACGTATTTGGCTGTCTTGTTTCCAGGCATTTACTCCCCTGATTTTATGGGCTAAATTCTGTTCACAATTGTGAAAGCAGCAAAAGTCCAGGGGCCTTAAACTGAAGGAGGGCAGGGTTAAGTTAGATATTAGGAATAAATTCTTTACTGTGGGGGTGGTGAGGCACTTGAACAGGTTGCCCAGGGAGGCTGTGGACTCACTGTCCCTGGAAGTGTCCAAGGCCAGGTTGGATGGGGCTTGGAGCAACCTGGGATAGTGGGAGGTGTCCCTGCCCACGGCAGGGGTTGGAACAAGATGATCTTTAAGGTCCCATCAACCCAAAGCGTTCTGTGCCTCTGTGATTCTGCGCATTGTCCGAACACCAGCTGAGCAATTCGCCCTGAACCCATCACCCCTGTGATTTGCACCATGATCAGGATTGAAAGCAAAGAAATATGGCAGGAGGAACAAGCAAGGCAAAACCACGCAGAATTTCAGAAAGCTGCTTAGACGGTGGCTAGTTCCTGCCTAGATGATGTTGTTCAGGAGCCAATCAAAAGGTCTCTGGAATCCTGGAATAATTTAGTCCACAGCTCCAATTTTCAGTAAAGCCTCATGGCTGGGACAGAAGCATTTTCACAGATGTTAGTTTGGGAGTCATTAATGTTGGAAAATGGTCACACTCATCCCTCCCCCCAGATGGAGTCCGGGCACCATAACTGTATCACCAGCCTTCTGCATTCTCACACGCGATGCGTTTTTATCATAAAAACAAATGTAGCGTCCAAAAAAAAAAAAATAAAAAGTATTTTAGTCCCAGCCTGTTGGGAACCAATTTACTGCACTGCAGGCCTGAAAATGAAGCTGTAAAGTGGCACTAGAGAGGCACAAGTCTGCAAGCCAGCCACTGCAAACTGTGGCCATAAGCACATGGGGCACGCTGGGACTGGCACTCAGAGAGCACCGCAGGGCTGATCACCCGTGGAGTGGCTGGCACGGGATGTGGCAGGCTGCTCCGAGGACTTCCACAAAGCCCTCTGTGTGCAGGGAAAGGGCATTCCATCAGAATCACGGGACTGTGAAGCTGACAAATCACGGGAGAAAAAATAAATGTGTTTTGGATGAGCAATGTGTGATACAGGTAGAAAAGCATCATAGAAATCCTCAGCTCAGGGCCCAGGAAGACTGGACAGCTCCATTTCTGGCTGTGTTGGTATATTGCTTAGGAACTCTGAAAACCAACCCTTTTTTTTGACTGTTTTAATTTGAGTCTGACTCCCAAAATAAAAATTCCTATTCTTGGGAAGTTGTGTGAGTTGAAACAGGAAAGAACTTCAGTAAGAGGCAAACTCTGTATACAGCCAAGATACTTTTCTAATGGCAAAAAATTTAATTTATCATCTTCCTACAGCTAAAATCACTGAAAAAGCTGAGGAAAAAAATAAAAAGCAGCCACTATGCTATTACAACCCCTGAAAAGTGATCAATTATTCACATCTAATATGGCAGTACAATCAAGTTGAAGCTTTATTTTTGGTTATTGGCAGCGACACACAGACTCAAACAGCTTTTCTTACATGGACATTTTAATGGTATCAATAACATACAAATATCTGATTTCCTGTGTAAAGACAGATGGAAAGATGCCTGTAATGCACAGGAATGTCTGTAACATACAGAATGGTACACATTTAATACTGTTTAATACAGTTAGTACGCTTAAGAGCATAACTCTTTCACGTTAGGGATATCACTATGAATTAATTACTGTAAGAACAGGTAATGAATCATTTCTTTGTCAATGTGACGGGAGCATTTGCTTCATGCACATTCTCATTCTTGAATTCCTCTTCAGTGCACTGCAAAAAAAGAAGGTGCTTTCAACAAACCATCCACAAGGAGAGTTAAAAGTAAGGAAGGCAGAAGGAAAAAAAAAAAAAAAATCTGGTGGCAAAGAGAAGAAAATAAACCTCTCTGTGGGGAAAGAGTCTTTCAGTATCAGTTTCTGGTGGAGACTGTATTAGCACTTGATAAAGTATTGCCAGAATAAGTAGCAATTAGCAAAAAGCGCAGGAGTTTGCAGTGCAGTAACAGAGGAGTTACAGCAGCATAATTAAAAGGTGTGTAGGCGTGGACAGTCACAAAGCCATGAAGTCAACGAGGGGATTCATTTGAGAAGAGCAAGGGATATTTGGCAGGAGGTGACCCCAAATGAGCCCCGTGGTCTTGCTGATAGGGAACAGAGGGAGCAGGGAGTTGTGTTGTTTTCCTGCCTTTGTCTCTGGCTTCAGACAAACCCATTTCCCCATCCCTGCCTTGCTTCTTCACCCCTGACTGTCTTATAGGGATTAACTCCTCAAGACTGTTCCTCAGTCAGGCCTGACCCTCTCAGTTCAGCAGGAGCTCAGCACAGCTGAGGTGCCTAATTAGGAACCAATTTTCCAAAGGCTGCTGAGAGTCTCTGGAGAGAGAGGTCACAAAAATTCATATCTGCTTGAGGGGATTTCAGTGACGTCTCTGTCCCCTCCCTTCCAGGAACTACAGGGCAGTGTACTCATGCCCCAAAAGTGGATCATTTCTGCAGACCAGGGGAGGTGCAGCTGTTCCAGGATGTTGTGTTGATGCTCAATCTGCCAAGACATAGCAAGTTTCCAACGTGAGCCTGCAATTTTTCAAAGATTTATAATGCACCCTGTGCTTCCCCACCCTTTCCAGAATGAACGTCTCATCCAAAACTGACGGAGATTCTGCTCCTCTGGATTTAATAACCATTAGCACAGGCAATTAAGGGGTTTTTACTTTCCTCACATTTTGTTAAAGCAGATAAAACAATTATTTCTTACTATTTGCATTTGTGGAAAAGGCTTAGGCGTGTTTCCCGTGTCCAAATAAAAAAGCAGCTTGAATCAGACCGTTTGGCCACCACGTCTCAAGTCTGGCAAAGCTTAAAAAGGCAAATTTTACAAACTTCAGGAGGCGAAGCATGAATTTTACACTATCACCTGAATAAAGCAACAGGGCCAACTGGCGTGGAGAATCTACTCACTTTGCCTGCATTCCCCCTGCTCTCATGCACCCTTTAATTTTTAGCACTTATTAATTTTTCATTTCGTGTTAACATTCCTAAGCAATACAATCTGCTGCAGCCTAGATTTGTTGGAAATTGCTCTGCTGTCTTTTCTTTGCCATTTGTATAGCCAGATGAAACAGATTCTAGCAATTGATTAATCAACATGTTCACTTTCTCTCCTCCATAACTGTGAACACGAGAATGAATATTTATGAGAGCGTGTAATTAGGCACTTGATTTTGTAAATCATCTGGTGATGCTGTCAGTGAGTTTCAGTCTGCAGATAGGCTTCAAGTCTTACGTATCTTCATGAAAGAAATTATTAATTTCCACAACAAGGAACTGGGAGAAAATATAGTTCTGTTATCACACATAATTTACAAAATTATAATTATGGTGTTGTTTGCTACGTACTTCAGCAAAGATCTTATAGAAATGGGCTGATGAGCTAAATGAGAAGAAAAATCAGGACATGGCAGCATCAAGATTTAGTCTGAGCTCTCTACATGAAAATGCTTCACTTTTATATTGTCCCCTTGAAATTAGCAGCTTCTTTTTAATAAAGAAATATTTTTTTCTCTTTTTTTTGAATTGGTGTGGCTTTGGCCTAAATCTTAAAATGTTTGATGAGCCTTGAGCAGTAGAAATAACTTTGATAGTGCACAGATTTTTAATTAAAACTTCATATGCATTTTTAATTTATTTTTTTTTAACAGTGATGAAAAAATTTACACAGTTGTGATCAGAACTTTGCAGGTCCTACAGAGATTCCCGATGACATAACTGGTCTTTTAATTGTTCCCTTTTATGTTCTAGAGCAGTGCCAGGGCCATCTGTCATTGTTATTCATTTAGGATTGTTTGATCTACAACTCATTATTTGGTAAAATTACAAACAGACTTTTCTAGGTATGAACTTTGAAAGCTTAAGTAGCATGAAAGCCCTACTATTATCAATAATAAAAATAAAAGTAAAAAAAATTACTAAAGAGGCAGCAAATTTTAAAATGTCTTCCAACTTTTTCCAGTATCTTCAGGTTCTGCTCTGTGTTTATGAATTGCAAAAATAATCAGAACAACAAAGGTAGTATATTTTCCACTGAGAAATTTCCAAAGTTTTACACTCTTTGTTTTCCTTTTTAGACAAAATATTATCCATGTGTATGTAGAGTATTATTCAACTTTTTAAATTAAAATACGCCACATTTCTTTTGGATATCACCAGGTTCTTCCCACTCACAGCTGTGGTCAGCTTTCTGTATGGATAAATTGGTCTAATGTGTTCGTGTACCTCCCGGGAGAGGACGTAGCACTGAAGTGGATGAGACTCACGTTAATGCAATGCAGAGAGCTGAAGCCAGGACACAGGAATCCCATGCAAAGCCAGGGTGAGGATTGTCCCAGGTGATCCAGCTGGCTTGCTGTCAGACCAGCGGAGAAGCAGAAAGGAAAGGAAATGCTGCATTAGCGTCACCTGCCCAAATAGAGATGAATCCTGTGCTTGACATTTCGGTGTCGATTTTAATTTGTGCAGAGCAGAAGAAAGAGCTGTGTATTTGCAGTGCTGGGTTCATAAGTCTGAGGCCTAAAATTCTTGCTTTTCTGGAAGTCCTCCGCCATGGAACAAGACCCCACTGAGCAGGAACAGCTCTTTGTGGATTCAGAGGTCCAAGTTTCTGTAGAAAGCTCTGAGATTTGGTCCGTAATTATGGACCATGGCTTTAAACTGAAAGGGACTAATTTTAAATTGGATATTAGAAAGAAATTCTTCCCTGTGAGGGTGATGAGGCCCTGGCACAGGGTGCCCAGAGAAGCTGTGGCTGCCCCTGGATCCCTGGAAGTGTCCGAGGCCGGGTTGGACGGGGCTTGGAGCAACCTGGGCTAGTGGAAGGTGTCCCTGCCCATGGCAGGGGGTGGAACGAGGTTTCTTCTTGCGTGAATAAAGTGTTGAGTTTGATCATTTAGATGGTCTCTCTCTGACCTACAGTTTTGGTGAGGTTTTTTTGGAGGGGGAGTTTTTTAATATTTTAAAATATAACAAGTTCAGTTATTTCAGTTTTATGGAAAAAAAAAAGAGGGAAAATTTCACACGAGTGAAAAATCTTTTCTCAGCCAAATCTGCGGAAGGTTGACTCAGATCCCTGTCCTCTGTGCAGCACGGGGGGTAAAGCCCTGCATAATGATTAAAGACAAAGATTAGTCTGCACTTCATTCTCTGAAGTCAATGATGTTCCATTTTCTTCCTCTAGAAACTGTTTAATAAAAATGACTGGAATCATCCCAAATGAAGATGCTAGTGTTCAAAAACTGGCAGAGGAAGAGAGAATTTGGGGAACGTTGGCTTTCAGATTTTCAAGGAAAACCTGAGTACTTCCGTGAGGAAAGACAAAAATTTCCATCCAAACTCAACATTATGCTAAAGAGGGATCTAATTTTAAATTTAAAAAAAAAAAAATTATACTATCAATAACTAATTTAATTGGGAGGTTTTATTGAACTTCCTATTCAAGTCTGAATAGGAACTTCAATGAAGTTCAATGAAGCTTTTTGAACCTTCCTGGACTATTTTCCTTAATTTATCCAGCAGCAGTGAACTTCCCTGATGATGTCTTGATTCCAAAAGCATTCTATTAAGCTTGTCAGCGTTTTCTGAAAGGAAATGAGCCACATATCCATCACATCCTTGAGCTTTATTCTCATCTACAAGACTCTAATTAATCTTTTCACTACCTATCTCTTTGCTTTCACTCATCTGCTCCCTCTCCATTCCCTTTTGCTCTTTTAATCCTCCTCCATTTTGACTCTTTTCTGCTTCTTTTCCTAGTCTGTGTTTTATACCATCTATTGTGTTGTTTCCAAAATCCAAGAGTGACCCAGTAAATAACATTCCTGTCTTTCTTTAAACCATCTCTTCAAATATCCCCTCATCTTCTGTTCTCTTCCTCACTGACGCCAGCAGCATCTTTTTCCCTGAATTGATTTCTATGGTATAAATGACACTTATAAGGATCATAGACTTTTTATTATGGCTGAAATAAGCCACAGGGAACTTCAAAAAAGAGTGAAATATGTAATTAATCAGACAAATTGAGGACAAATATTCTAATTAATATTGGTATATATATATATATATGTCGATTCTTACATTAATGTTTACATATCATATATAAACATTGATACATTAATATTTACACATTTTAATTATAGCTATACTCCCCACATATATATATATTTTTAGTGAATCATAATTACTCAGGGGAAGCACCCATCCTATATGATCTTTATGTTCCTGAAACTGAATGAACTCACCATTGAATATATCCTTATTATCTAATTTTATTTTTATTTGATGGCATTTCATAAACGAGTAAGCAGCAATAGTCAATCTGAATCAAGAACAATTACCCTTGAGATGTGAAAAATTCGGAAAACTCCTGAAAATTTTTCTACTGGAGAATAAATCAGACACGAGTGCACGAATTTTAGTGTTCACCTGTACTGACAAAGTAGAAAATAGAATCTAAATCCCCTGAAGAGTGTGAGCTCCCTAATGAGGAGCAGGACCAAAATTTCATTTCTGAAAGGACCCCTTCAAACCATGCACATTTGAATGGAGTCTCAAAGCCATAAACTTGATTACCCCCTGACAACTGCTCCAAACCACAGCAGAGAGCTGCGCTTTCATACGACCTTGCAGCAGGCTGATGAGATCTGACAAGTGCCATATTTATGGAAATGCAAAAGCTTTACTGCGCTGACATCCCTGTCACCCAAGACAGATCAAACATAGAAGACATTGGCCTCCAGCACCTAAATTGAATATTTAATAACTATTAGAAGGAACTAAGCAGGCAAGACTTGAGCTGCTGACAGCTGCAGGAGTCCCATCCATTTATTATGAACTTAACTAGTCCGGACAAGAATCCAAAAGGCTCCTAAATTTTTTTCCTTCCACGACTGAATTGGATAATGCACCATTTCATTTCCAGAGGCGTATGAACAGATTTGACAAATCCAGTGACCAGTGTGACCTGCAACAATTATAGAAAAGAGGTTGAAAAACGCAATTGTGATGAGCTCAGTCATAATTCCATTGTATTATATTTGGCAAAATGTAGGGATTTTTTCATCAGATGCTTACATTTTCCTCTCCATGTGACAGCAGCGCGGAGGGTAAGTCATTGATGCTGATGAGACCCACTGCTCACATTTCAGCCCCAAGCAGTTGGGTTCTCTGGGTATTAGCTACCAGTGTGTCAGTCTTTTAACAGCTTATTGCCCACTAAACCAATTCCCTCGGTGTGCACAACAGCACACACACAGGGCAATAAACCATGTCTGGCTCTGCAGCTCGCTGTGCATTCCTGTAAACACAAAAGCGTTCAGCAGAGCATCCAGCAGCAGGAATTATGTGGCTGACATTCTGCTACAGGAGGCTGTAAATCGTGTGTTTGCACAGTGATCTCAGCCAGACAGGTTGATTTAGTGCTTTGCAGTTGCTGCATATTCGGGTCTCATATAGGTGCCAGTCCTGGAAGCGCCTCTAACACTGTTCATCATAGAACCATGGAGCCACAGAATGGTTTGGGGTGGAAGGGACCCTAAAGATCATCTTGTTCTGAGCCCCAGCCATGGGCAGGGTCACCTTCCACTAGACAGGTTGTTCCAAGCCCCATTCGGACTTGCCTTGAACACTCCCAGGGATGGGGCATCCACAATTCCTTCCTAAAGAATATTCTTTTTAAACATGTTGGGCAGTGGGTTTGAACCATTTAAATCCATCAATAATAAGTAACCACAGGAGCTGATTTTTCCATCTTCTCATTTCTCCCTGTGCAGCCATTAATCTCCTGTCTCAAAGCAGACACTGACTGCTCAAGGATGAACCAGGAACAAATTAACACACACAGTCCAACCACGCTCTCAGAACGAGCCCAGCTGGACGTGCTCCAGCACAGGAGCAAAACACCTGCTTGGTTCAGAAGGTATTGGCTGAGGTGCTGTGCTCGTTTACACTGCTGTGGTCATTCATCTGCCTTGCCTCCCTGAGCTGAGTTACACCAGTGTGGGCACCATCACAGCGTGATGGGCTCCAACCTCCTCCTACCTCACTCTGCTGCTTCTCCTTGGTGTTTCTGAGACAAATTCAAACATGAGGGAAGCTCTGTCTGTTATCATACAGAGGTGATGGCATTTGTGCAAAGGACAGAGCCGGGCTTTTCAAAAGGTGGTTTATTTGTCTGCTTGTCTGCTTGTTTTTTAAATTTTAATGGTTTTTAAATGTTGCTCGTTGAAGTGAGGAGAGGGGAGGGAGCACTGGAGAAGGGCATGAGGCTGATACTGAATTCAGAGAAACAGGGAAGTTCAGGCTGGATATTAGTAAAAATTTCTTCACAGAAACAGTTATCAGAAGAGGCTGCCTGGCGAAGTGATGGAGCCCTGGAAGTGCTCAAAAAATGAGCAAACGTAGCACTTTGTGATATGGTTTAGTGGGTAGGGTCATATTCGGTTGAAGGCTGGACTTGATGGTCTTGGAAGTCTTTTTCAACTTTAATAACTCTATGATCCTAAATCTAATCGTCATTTGGAAATAAAGGGAGCTTGTGCCTTATTGGGACAGTCCGAATGCAAGAGAGGAACAGAAAAGCCACCTCACTGAGTGAGTTAAAGCAGGGGTTGGGCTTGTGCAAGCCACCCTCCCGGAGCGTCTCCCCTTCCTGTGGTACCCCAGTCTTCCTCAGGCACCCCCAGGATGTGCAGCTCAGCACAGCCGCTGGAGGCAAGGACTGGGAAAAAAAAGTCTTGCAAATACTCGGGCAGCTGCCTTGTTCCCAACACCCCGCAGACAGGACTTCAGGAGGCTCCAGGGAGGCCAGACACCAGCTGTGCCAGCCCCTGGACCGTGCCCTGTGCCTGGCATGGGGCAGCAGGGGGGCTCCCTGCAGCCTGCAAAGCTCATTTAGCCTCTTCCCCTGCCATATTTCCCTCCACACATGAGGGCAAACAAGGTTAATGCTGGGAGGAAAGGCACACAGAGATGCTTCCCAGGGAGCAGAGGAGTGGCCGATCCGAGGTGGGGCAAAGGAATGTACAACAACCCTGTGCCTTGCAGCTGGGGCTCTGGAGAGGAGGCAGAGATGAGAGAGGTGGGGAGGGACAGTGGAATGTCACAGGTGCTGGCACACAAACTGCTGAGATGCCACTGGGAAACACCCAAAAGAGGTGACAGTCCCTGTGTCTCCTTTACGAGCTGGTAAGAAGGAGCATTCCAGCACCTGAAATGGATTCGGGCTTTGAACCTCATGCCTTCACTTAGGCATTGGACAGCTCAGCTGCCCTGGGGCCTTTCAGGACATTTGGGAGGAACTGGTCTTCGTTTCAGCCTTCTAGAAGGTACACACACAATTAAAGCAAATTTTCCTGTGTGCTATGTCTTTCCACTGGAGAAAACTTCAGTGACTCACTTGAACAAGGAACTCAGTGAATCCCACTGTGTTTTCTGAAAGTTTTTGTGCGTAGAGGCACTTTAGCCATGGTTTCTTCCAGTTATGTTCAGTAAAAATTGTGTTTGCCTAGTAATTTTTTGAGGAAGCCTTTGGATACTGCACCTACCCAAATACTGATTGGATTATTTGGGGTTTTTTGCCTTCTAAGCTCTGAGAAAATCATCCTGTGCATCCTAACTCAATTTCCATATGTGCCTTTTGAAAGGTTTCTAGACACAGGGCACCAAAATTCCCCACCATGTCTCACCTGGTCGTCAGCCCAGGAGTCTCCCACAGGTGCTGTGCTGTGTCTGCCAGCTCTGGCCCCTATCTCAGCCATCACAGGGCATATCAAAGCCTCTCAGACTTAATGTATATATTTGATTCATGACCAGTTTTGTCATTAGCTGAACGTATTATGAATTGTTGTAAGGTTTTATTCTTATTTTGCACTCTGACAAATAAGCTTTGCAGAATGTTTCTCTGAATCTCTGGTAACGCTAGCTAAATATTCAGAAGGAGTAAGGGGATGAAGTGTGCAGGGGAGAATTACCATCTTAATGAGGTTTGTCTCATTAAAGAGTTTCACTCAATTAGTTTCACAGATTTTGCTTCAAGAATAGGAACACAGAGCTCTACATATCTGTAGCTAATTTTGTCTTATTTAAAACTAAGAGACCAACCTGCCAAAAACTATTTAAGTGGAAGGACGGTAATGAATGTGGTCTTGGATCTTTCAAATATGTGTGGTTTCGAATCAGGAAATTAGATGAAAATACATTGTCGATTTTACTGAAATAAGAAATGTGTTGGCAATTTCCCCAAGCGAAATGTGATCACTTCGGCATAAAACACTGTCATACAAAGACCTTTGGTGTTCAGACAGTTTGTATTTGCATTATTTCCCAAAAACTCCACATGCACATTCTGCTCTCTGCCTTCACTGACCTGTGATAAAAGCTTGTCAAAGGTCTTAGGCTGCAGTGCTGTCATCTGCTGATAATGTGAAAGTGTCAGCTGCACACAGAGTGACATTTTATCTGTCTGAACAGGGTTGCTTTTCCTAATCTGTCACTTCTTGTCGTGTGGGTTTTGCCAGACTGCCCCCCGAACTGCACCCTGCTCTCTGCACCCCTTGGATGACACAAAACCCACAGAGCTCAGCAAAGCTGCATTAAGGATCCACTGAGAGGAAAAAACATCTCCAACAGCATCCAGCAGTGCCTGGTCAGGGAAAGGATGTCAAAACAAGGGAAGTGTAGAGAGCTGCACTTCTCAACACACTCTGGCAATCTAAGATTTAGGGATTTCAAGAGCTGAGGAAGCATTCTGTTAGAAGACCCAGGAGACTCTCTCCAGATGAAGTTAATTTTTTAACCCATGTACAATGTCTGCAGCTAAATGAACTTCACCAAGGGGCTTCCTCAAGTGCAAAAAGAGATGAGGCTGATGTGCTGTACACGACAACACAGCAAGGGAATATGATCCACTGCAGCAGCAAAAAGCAAGATATATCAGAGTAGTTCACCTAGAAAAGGTGAAACGGAGGTGCTCCGTGCCCTGGGTAGTCAAGGCAGCTTTTCTGCACCTGATATATGAACTAACCAGTCACCAGCTTGTACCCTAGGTCACCCTGCAGTGTGCAATGCTCTGAAGATTCAGAGGGTCTGATTCACCTCACCAGGCTCAACATCTGCTCTGAAACTGCCTCTGAAGGAGCTGGGCACCTGCCTGGAGAATAAAGGGCACTTTTAGGAAGTGACACAACTGACCTACTTTGGCACGGGATGAATCACGCCGCCAAAATCCTTGCTCCTCACACGGAGCCGCTTGGCAGGCTGCTGCGCAGGGGCTGAACCCTGCGTTTGGTCAGAGGAAATGTCACCTTTTCTGGGGCAGCAATGCCACTCCGTTCCCATGGCATACATAATCTGCCTCGTGAAGCAGAAGAGGAAGTGCAGGAAATCAGCTTTGTGCCCGATCCAGAAACCAGCAGCATCAACTCTTCCACTGACTGCAGGCCTGATCTGAGGCTGTTGTCTGTGTGGCTCTCTGGAGCATTTTGCCCACAACAGTTTTCAGAAATTTATACTCCTATAGGAAATTTCCCTTCTCCCTCCCCAAGACATCCTGCGATACTGGTATACTCCAGATCTCGGTGCCATGGTTTAGTTTAGTTGAGGTGTTGGGACATGGGTTGGACTCGATGATTTTGAAGGTCTCTTCCAACCTGGTGATTCCGTGATTCTGTGATTAGATGAATCTTAATTTTGAGGAGTATGGATTTCTGAGGCTTTAACGGTTGGTTTAGGTGTTTTCCAGTATCAATAGCTTTCAGCAAAATGCTTTGCCTTTGAATCTCTTGGGGTTGTTGGGGTTTTTTCTTCAAAGCAATATTTGAAGGAGAGAAATAAATAGCGTTAAAAATTTTTTTGCTTCCATTTACTTAGTTTTAAAATGAATCTTTTTGAAATAGCTTTAGAATCAGAGAACCACAGAATGGTTTGTGTTGGAAGGGACCCCACAGACAACCTCATTCCACCCCCTGCCATGGGCAGGGACACCTTCCACTATCCCAGGCTGCTCCAAGCCCTGTCCAACCTGGCCTCAGACACTTCCAGGGATCCAGGGGCAGCCACAGCTTCTCTGGGCACCCTGTGCCAGGGCCTCACCACCCCCACAGAAAATAATTTCTTCCTAATATCTAACTTAAGCCTGCCCTCTGTCATTTTGATGCCATTCCCCTTTATCCTATGTCTATATTCCTTTTATAGATAAAGAAACCAGATTTTTTTTTTAAATAGAAAAAAACCCACACTAAACAAAAAAAAAAGTTCATTTCAGGTACTTTCTTTTTGCATTTTCCATGTCTCAAAACCAAACATAAACTAACAAAGTAATACCTTTTTTCAAAAAGATAGTGTGTTTTATATTCTTTAATGGAAAAAGAGCTTGCTTGTCTCTTTGCAATTTTAACTACACCATGATTTTCAATATAAAGCAGTGTTGATACAGAAAGTTCAACTATTTTTAGTGGAACAGTTCACAGTCTCTGCTAGGCATCACAAAAAATGTTGTGTAGATTAGCTTTAGTCATATTTTAAAATACACATATTCAAAATTCCACCGTGAAACCAAGGTGCTGTTTTTCATATTCCAGATATTCAAGCTAAACTATGAAAAACACACACAGCTTCTCAGTCAAACACAAAGATAATCCCCAAAGAGATTTTTTTTGTATTTTTATTGAATGAAAAGGAGGAAGGCACAGTGGGGGAAAGCGAAGGAGAGATAACCATTGCAATGAAAGCAGAAAGTATCAGTAAATGAGGTGGGAAAAAATAGCCCATAATCCCCATTATTAAATACAGATTGTAAAGACCAACAGATGACATCCATGTTAAAAAAAAAAAAACCTTTACAAACAGCAGAGGACTTGTGAATAAGCCAAATCATCAAATTGCACTTGCAGGTCTGTGGGGTTGCCTGTGAGCAGGAGTCAGTTCATTAACCCAAACGACCCACAGTGCTGCAAAATCAGATTATTGCTGGCTCTGCCATTCATCAGCTCCTCTCTCCCTTGAACTCCTGCTCCTACACGGGAAATAATTGCAGAAGATTTACTGAGAATAAAGGGATCTGGGGGGCCTCTTGCTCTTCTTGATAACATCAGCATGTCCCAGCTCCACTCAGCACAGGGGGAATTCACCAAGAGCACCCATCTGGTTCTTTAATTACCCAGAGCCCACCCGTGTTCTGTCAAGGACCTGATTCCTCATAAAACATTCCTGGGAAGATCTCCCTGGTGGAAAAACAACTCGCGACTGGATCTCACAGACAGCATCCCAGTGGCTGAACAAACAGCCAGAAAGGCCCCACACGGGCAGTAGGTATTTTTGGGATGGAAATAAATAGCAGGTTCCTAAGCACGAGGGTTTGGGATAGCACCCCAGAATCGTGCATATGGATTAAAGAGTCAAGAAACAGGCCAGTTTTAAGATGAGGCTTGCTGGATTTTGACTGTGAGTGCTGGTAATACCTCAGGGCTTGACACTGTGATCATGAAAATCCCTTTGAATCTGACGCTTTATGTTTCTATTTTTTTCTGCTTTAAAGTCTTTCCTCCTACCTCACCAAGAAGGCAGAGTGGAGCAGAATGAGGAAAATTATATCATATATTACCTTCTCTATTCATCGCCTCACAAAAATTGTCATCATTTCCCAGCATGATTTTAAAACTTTAAAAAACTTTTAAAAAGCAAATTAAATAACAGTTCTTCTTTTCATTTTTAACAGTTCTGGATTCTTTTTATTTATTTATTTATTTATTTGCTGTTTAGTTACTTGTTTTGATCAACCACAAAAAACACGTGCACTGGCAGACTGTAAAACACTGATCTGGTGGCTGATTACCAGGACTTATACTGCCGTCTTACTGGGCAGGCCAATGATGCAATCTTTCTCTTTTATTAACAGTAAAATAGATATATTGCTCCTGAGAGCCTGGAACAACGTGCAGAAGCATGGAGTGAGCCCAGCAAAACCAGGAACTCTGTCACTGCAGGGTAACACATTATCTGAAGTCTGATTTAATATCAGAAGCTCAGAAAATAAGACAGAAGGATGGCAATAATACTGGGCTGAACTCTCTAGGTATTCATTAGCACTTGGCAAGCTTTTTCCAAAAGCCTCTGTTCATCCTCTGTGAATCCCAGGCTAAGTGTTGAGTTTTGGGGGTTCCAGTCTCTCCTGGCCTGAACCCAGAGAGGGAACTTTATTCAGCATGTTTTGTCAGTGCATTCCCCAAGTTCACCTTGTTCTCCTGGATGGAGCAAAATTTCAACACACACAAGCCAGGTCCTTAAGCAGGTTCACCTTTGGAACTAAAAAATTCTCCAAATTCTGAATAAAAGGGGGTTGAAATTTAGGCAGTTTTTTGAGGCAGCTATGCTGACTTTGCACTGTGAATCCTGAGGAGCACCCAAGAGGTTATTTTCATCAGTGTTAGGCACAACCTCAGCTGAGAACTGTCGAAGAATTCCACACAGGAAACAACCTTTAAAACATGACAGACATTTCTGTGATTGTTTGGCTACAGCCTGCATTATGTTTTCTCAATAAACCTGAAAACAGCATGTTGTAGAGAGAACACCGGTGCAGAATGTGTTGCTTTAACATTTACCAGGACTGGTAATTTGCTTTGCAAATTGTTTTGGTGTGTGTGGCAAAGCAGAGTTTCTCCAGAAAAAAAAAGTGTCTACAGAAATTGGGCAGGTGTGTTGTGCTCCATCATAAAAGGGGCACCAGGAATGCTGGTACATCGTGTTCTATGGCAGGGCATGTCCTGCTGAAGAACTATTTTGTGCTTCTAGGCCAGAGCTGTTGCACCAGCCCACCTGAACCTCCGGTCTGGCAAGATCTGTCTCTCAAGGAGTCAATTATCTGTGAGCTTCACGGGTTATAGCTCTGGTGTTCAGGTAACCATTGTCAGCTTCAGAATCTCCGCCCTGCATCTACTCTTACTGGGCACATCTCTTGAACTTGATAAGGTTTTTGTGACTGTGTCTCTGTAATCTTTTTTCCCAGGCAGTCAGTGCTCAGTCATGCACTACCGTGTCTTATACACTATGATGTTTATTTAATAGTTTGAATCACATCCCTTCTATGTCCCCAGAAACGTGTTTTCTGCTAGAAAATCATGGTGTGGTGAGGAGAAATCAAAATATGAATACTGCATGAATTTTATTATAATTATTTAAAACACAAAACCTGATCTTAGAAACCTTAACTCGGTTTTCCTTGCGACAGCAAAACAAGTAGTTCGAAAAGACAACCCAGAAAAATTATCTGTTCATCCATTTGGAGCTGAGATGCCAATTTGGTCCCCAGATTTAGAGTCCTACCCCTGCAGAGAGGATGGGATTGGTATGTAAAGCAGCAGGTCTGCTCCTGGCGCCGGCTGCATCAATGTCTGCGTGGAGGCACAAAGCCCCCGATGTCCTTGTGCTGGGGGAAACCTGTCAGGCGGAGAGGGGGAATGTCAGCTCGGAGCAGGCTCTCACCAGGACCCACTCTCCTTCAGAGGGAGCACATTGCAGGGAGAGAGGCTGGAAACACACGAGCTGCCTTTTGATGCTGCTACGGGACGTTTACAGCAGAGGCAGCACATGGGATAATCTCTCCGTACATCAATTTTCATTTCTTCTCCTGGCCTTAGCCAGGAATCCAGATTGTTTTCTAGTTGTTTATTTTAGCTGAACTCGTCTGCGAAGGCCCATTTTCACTGTATTTCCACGAGACACAGATGCTATCACTATATGCCAGAGCATATTACCAAGCAATTAATCTCCAGAGTTATTATTGCCCGTTTTATTGAAAGCAAATACTCTTGAGTTCAGAAAACTATGTAAAGGGTTGGAGCAGCTTAGCTAAATTCCATGCTAAAGGCACAATCCTCTTTGGAAAGGAATTCTCTCTAAAACTACAAGCTTATGCTCCTGTGTTGTATAATTTCACTCCAAAATAAAGCATCACCTCCCACAGTTAGTGTCTTTGCAAGCTACCCTGACGTTATCACTCAGAACTCTCACTCCTTTGTTACCCACTGTTAAGCTGAAAAGTTATTTTTTGTGACATACACACAAGCCAGAGGTGACACAATTAAATGGATATGTTTGTCATAAAAAATTAAGATTAGGAAGAATTAAATGGCAAATAAATTAGGATTGGCAGCCCTTTCCTTAGGGAGCAGAATATAAGCTTCCTAAATTCAGTAAAGAGTGTTCTGCCCTCAGCCTCTGATCTGCAATCTTTAATCAATATTTCCATCTTTAAAGACAGCCAGTCCAGAGTTACAGACGTATTTGTGAATATGGTTCTCACTTGATGGGGTGGCCAGAAGCAATCTGAGGGTATGAAGTGAGGCAAAGCTGTAATCAGCTCTTAAAAACATTACCAGAAACTGGATTTTCCAAGAACAAAATCATCATCCAGTGCTATTATTTTCCAGGGGAGTTTAAAGGAGGCAATCCGAGCTCCAGCCATGTGGCAGCTGCAGGACCAGTCTCCTTCCGAGGTTTCCCAGGGTAGGACCCAAAGCAGGCCAGTACCACTCAGACATGGTTTATTTTCTCTCACTGGAGAAGGGCTCCAGCTTGTCCAGCAGATTTCTAATTCATCTTCCTTTCAAAGCTGGAGTGGCTTTTCTTGGGCTTCTGCAGCCAGGGGACAGAGGCAGACCTTTTAATTCTGCCTCTAATGGCATCATCCTCCAGCCACAAGGAGAGCAAAAGCATTTAAATCTCATGCCATCTACTTTAGACATCTTCTCCCGCATCTCTGTCCTTCCTCCACCCCTGCGGCACCCAAAGGTGGAAGCTCAGCTCTAGATAATGCATTTCCTCATTTGCTGGACCTGCTGTCCTGTCCCATGGCAAGTCGTCCCCACCTCAGCTCCTCCACCTGCCCCTCCTGGACTGCAACAACAAAATTATCTTAAAATATCCCCAGATTCCTTCTGGACTCTACTCAGCTTCTCAATCTACCTCCTGTTCCTCTGTCCACTCTCCCCAAAGCCCATCAGATGTTCTGACTTCCCTTCCCACCAACAGCACTGAATCCACAAAGCAAATATCAGAGGACATCTCTCTCCTAAGGAAAAAAAAAAAGTCTTGAGGTCTCTCAGGATTCCCCTCAAAGACAACAGGATTGAAACAGCTTGACTTTGAACTCTGAACAACCTGAGCCTTTTATTATTTTTAGTACTACTCATGTACTTCCTTGTCATTGCTATTAATTATGCACACTGCAGGCACACCGAGTGTCTCGTTGCACTACAAGCAGACGGGGTGAGCCAGAACATGTCCCGTTGTGCTTGTAGTGTGGCTTCTGAGGAGGGTTAGCTTCCATTTGGCAGTTCAAACTCGTTAATATTCAGATACTGCCATGGACATTATTTGTGTCTCTAGCTGATACCTGTTCCTGAACCAGCAGCAGAAAAGACAAGCTATAAAAAACATATCTAAAATGTCACCCTTTTTATTATGCCAGACTGTATGTCACCATTCTGTTATTCCAGAAATGTTTGATTAAAGGAACATGCATTTTTTTCATCTTTAATTAAAACAGTATGGCCACAGGATGTACAGTAACTGCACTGTCACTAAACAGCAGACTCAATTTGGAAAAAGTTTCTGAGGAAAACACAATATTATCAAGAAGCTAAATAGCATGGAATAGGTCAAATAAAGCAAGTGGGCAAACAGGCTAAAATAAGCCAATGAAATGCGCTGCTGTGAGGGCTGTGTTGACCAATTTTTGCTGTGCTTGAAGATCGAGCCCAGCTCAGACCCCTTTGCTCCAGGCTGTGGGTTGTCCCTGTCCCTGCACACCACCAATGTCCTGGCCTGATTTCTGCTGAGTGGCAGGACTCTTCCAAATAAAGTGAGAAGTGCATTCCGTAAGCCTTGGCTTTGGCAGTAGCTGGCAGAAAGGGCATTGAAGTGCTCTATCAGTCCACTGGTGCCATGTCCAAGGAAGAAAACTTTATTTCTGGTACTGGAAAGGCTGGGGAACACAAGAGCAAGCGGTGACACGAGCCTTGATGGCGTAGTCAAAGAAACCTGGGCATAGAGCAAAGGAAGGGTTCAGTGTGTGCCTGGTGCCATTTTAGACACCTTGGAGTGACCCACCTGGCTTTGGATGCCTCTTCAGACATTCCTGGGTCCTGCCAGCATGAGGATATCTCAAGCAGTTTGGAGCACCTGGACAGGCACCAGCCTCACTTGTTTAAGCAACTCAAGCCCACTCCGAGTCTCCAGCTTCCCATCCATCCTCTTTTGAAATGGTCTAAAGGACGTGGCTTTGTAGCTCACAGTGTGTATGCAGATATAAATCACACACACCAATGGGCTGGAGTGCCCACACAGCCCAAAGGCCCTGAGTGTACCCCCGTACCAGCTACTCAAACTCAGGCTGAGCCAAGGCTCGCTTATCACCCTTGCATTTAAAACTAAAAGGGGTTTACAGCTTCCTTTAGTGCACATAAGCCCTCAGAGCCCACCACGGAACAACCAGCTCAGGGGCTGTAGAGCTGAGACCCCAAAGGAAATGGAGGCTTCCCAGCCAAACATCCCAATCCAGTGTTCAGGGCTTGACACAAATGAGAAAGTGCCAGAGAAGCAAGGACACGTGGGAAGCACTGCAAGTGCATTATAGATGAAGGATATCTGCACTAATGATAGCTGGAGACTTTGTGAAAAAGCAGTTCTACACCAGAACATTAATGATACAAGAGTCTATCTAAAGAAATCCTCCCAAACAAGAAGCTGGGGGATTAGATTTGAAAAGGGAACTCATTAAGAGAAATGTCCCTTATAAAATAAAGTAAAAATAGTTACGGGCTTTCTTTAGAACTTGGGACTCCTCTGTGTTATAGGCACTGAGGAGGTGATTTTGCAGACCGACTGTAGACTTTTGCAATGTAGATTTATGCACTTGGGTGAGTCCCCATAGGTTCCCACCAACCCACCAGAGACAAATAGGCACTTCATCTCGCTTTAAAGCACGCTGCAAAATATGGCAAATTAATTGTGCCCTAAAAATGTCTCTTTTACTTCCCATCGACTGTGAAGAGATCCTTGGCTTATTAGCTGAGATGTGAGATGATCAGCACACATCCACACTGTGAATATCTAATGTTTATGCAATATAAACCTTGCATGAAGTGTTTGGTTCTATCAACTCTATATGCCACTGTTTCACACTATAGATCCAGTGCTTTACGTTCCAGTAGTGCATTTGGCTTTTGAGATCCTCTGCAGAAGTGGGCAGCAATGACTTTCTTCACCTCACACATTGTCTGAGAATGTGAAAACTTTTTTCCTTTGTGTATCAAGACAAAATGAAGGTGTTTTCAAGTTTTTCATAAGCCTCAAGAAGAATCAATGTGAGGTAGCCAGTGGCATGCCCTTTCAGGAACTTACTAAAAATGTTGGTGATCTATATTTAAATTTCATTTTCACCCCATTTGTCCTAAAGGAGATACTGGCTCCTTAGCTGGAGGTGGGCATCTTTGCCTTCAGGGAATTTGTAGTTCACTGGGATAGGGATTTTTACATGGATTTCTCATATCTCAGAGGAATTGCCTTTTCTTCCTGTTGCTGTGTGTCCCACTGATACAGGAGGGTAAGGCATTCCAGTGCAGTTGAATCATCATTTACATAGGAATAATCACATTTAACTGGACTTGTAATAGTGCTGAGGTCCTTTTCTATTGATCACTGAAGGAGCAGAAGGACTGCCTTCATTCATCTGATGTTTAAATTGTTAAACCGAAGCTTCTCACCCTTGTGAATGAAATAACAGTAATAAAATCCCAACTGGTTTTTAGTTACAAACCAAACAAAACCCCAGAACAAAAGAAACAAAAAACCACCACCCACAACAACAACAACAAACACCAAGGACAAAAGTGCACAACCTGAGGAATGTAGAAAATGTGATTGGTTTTTGTCAGTTCCTTCAGCCTCCTCTTCTTGGGACATTATATGCAGATGATTCTTCTCAATGAGGTGCTGTCACTAAAGCAAACCCTCAAATTACTATGTTTTGGTTATTTATTGCAGAAGAAGGAAAAGAAAGCAATATTGAGCCTTCAGCAAGTCTTCTGGAGCATATTTAATAACTGCTGATTAAACAGCAATGGAGACTTTCAAAGAAAGGAGAATTTTAGAAGGTACAAGTCTTTCAAAAAGACATTAAATTGCTGCCCACTTTCAATCCACAGGAGCGCTTTTGATTCCTCTATAACCCGAAGAACCATCTGGCTCTGAACTGCCAGCTCCGTGTCCTGTCACAATTGCTCCTCAAAGCCCTCACCTGAAAAATTTCCTGAGCTCAGGCTGGTGTGTTGTACAGACCTGACTTTAAGGGGCTGCTTTACCTAATCAAGCCCTTAAACCCTCAGCCAGATGAAAGATGAGATCAGCAAACAGTTGGCCATGTCCTAATATCTCCAAACATCACTACCCTTGTCCAGGTAGACTCAAATGGAAATTCAAGTTTTGTCCAGTTCCTCACTCCCACGTTCTCATTGTCCATTAACAACACATCCTAACAGCATCTGATGGGATCGAGCCTTGTGCCTTGAAGCTGACTTCTTTTGGGATCTAATTATAAAGGTCTAAAATTTAAAGACTTTTTCTTCCCACTAACAAACCAGACTATTCAATATTATTTGATTACTGTTAAAAGAGCAATTTTCCCTCTCAGGTTCTTCCCCCTCAACTTATTCTAGATAATGAATTCAAGACTAGGAACATTTAAGATGTGTAGCTCCAGCCACTGCAATTTCTTTATTATCCTTTATTTTTAACAGAGAACAAACAAATCTCATGTTTTAAAGGAAAAAAAAAGGGCAAGAACCTGCTTTTTCAGCTTTACACATGGGAATCAATTAGGGAAGGCAGGAAAATTAGAAGGGAGTGGAGTCACCACAGGTTTCAGGGCAAGAGGAGGAAGGAAAATTGCCCATGAGGAAAAGCCACGTGGCAGTTCAAAGAATGATTGACATTTATTTAGGTTTTACCTGGGGGATCCAAGAAGTTCCATGATGAACTGCATCCTGCATTCCTCCAGTCTGCTAGACAATAGACTGTTGCCTTTTCAGCAGTTTCTTAAATATTTTGAGCTCCATCTCTCTCAGTGGGGTTTAAGAGGATGTCCTGTGGGTATCATGCAACTGGGGGCGAAAGGAAATTCTGGAATCAGAACAGAGGAAAATCAAGTTGTGGGGGAGGCTGAGATGATGCCTGAAACAGGACCAGACACATTGTGAGGTCCACTACTTTCTCTCACTTTTTTGAAAAGAAGTTTCACACATTATGAGAAGACTTGGTTACAAATCCCATCTGTTCTCTCCCACCTTTATCCTCTCCCAGTCACACACATCCCACATCACATCCGACCTCAGTCAATGAAAAAAAAAATTAAAATCAGCAATTAAACCATCTGTCTCATCTGAGATGCCTCCTGAAGAATGGATTAAATCATACCCCTGGATTCCTCTGTTCCTCTCCATTTCTGGAGCACTACCAGCAGAACACAGAAGCCAAAGCTGTGGAGAAGCAGCACATCGAATATCGAGTGCAGACTGCTCCTACCAGGCTGTTGTAGTAGCTCTTGAGTAGCCCTCACAAGGCTTTCTTTGTTCTTCTTTCTCAGCTGAGGTTAAAAACACTCACAACAAAACCAAAAATTATGAAAAGTAATGATTGTAGGCAAGAGGCATCAGAGGCAAAGAAATTTACACCTCTGCAGTTGAAAAATAATCAGATGACATGATAATGTTGTCTGCAAAACCTGAGAGGACAAAGATCTGGTGAGAAAAACTCTGCACAGCTGTTTGCTTTATTTATAAAAAACCAACGAGTTAGAGAAAGAGGGATTCTCCTTTCAGCTGGAGCCATGTGAATGCTCTGGTTCCCCTCTGCAGATGCAGGGAGACCTTCAAATCATCACAGTTTAATCTGGAAAGCTCAGAGAAGATGCATCCCACACAGACTGGCCTGGTAGCTTTTATTCTGGCTTCTGTCTTCTTAAAACTTTTTGAAAACTCAGTATCCTTTCTTCTGCCTTTTTATAAATCAAACTGCATATATATATATATACATGTATATATATTTGAACTATTTTGCTATATTTTTCCATAATTGAGTTAAAGTCTTCAAAAATCAGTTCTTTTCTGCTTATATTTCTTTCCTTCTGCTGATGGTTCTCAGAATTATTCCAGTTTCCAAGTCCTGGCTGAGGGCCAGCAACATGAATAATGATTCAGGGACTGGTTCATGCACCTTGACATTACAGATGGCTGGGTTTACTCAGAGGTATTCCAACGAATTCTGCAAGGATAATTCCAGATCAAAGAATGTTCGAGGTATTAATAGCAGCTAAATATAATTAAAAATTGCTTGAATGTGTTTTCTTGTGTTTTTCACATCTGAGTGGATTTGTTTTGGAATAGCAATCTGAACATGGCAGGGCAATACCAAGGATGAACGCAGTTTCAAATAATTTTCTTTTCTTTAATTACTGCCTTGAATAACTTTTACCTGTCGGCACAGGTAAGACATTATCCCTAAAAATATTCTTAGTATGGTTATTTGTCTTTCTTCTAGGACTTCAGAGCCTTTTTGTAGTTTGTGCCAAGAAAAACTGGTAAAGAAAGAGTTTCTTTCATTAAGCAGCTGTAGAATTATGATTTGGAAACAAAGAGGAGAGGATAAAAATGGGAGGGCAAATAATACCAAGAATCAGAGTGTATTTTGAAAGGATGGAATATGCCTTAACATAGAGCATAGCTGATATGTGTCAAAGTTTGCAATAATTTTCCAGACTTTATGTCACTAGGCTAGCAAAAGTTCCAAAAATTTATTTAGTGCAAAGTCCACTAACTAAGAATTGAAAAGCTGCTGCTCTGAGCACCTGGACAAGAGCAAAATGTAAATCAAGATTGATTTCTGTTCTAATGCTGATGCAGTTGCATAAAAATGAACAAGAGTATGGAGACTGGAGTATCCTCCCAAGAATTTCAAGTGCTGGGATGGAAAAGGTCTGAATTGATTCTGGGCCTAAAAGGGCTATTCATCATGATAAAAGAACATTCCTTTGAAGTATGGAAATACAGAGGACATTTATCAATAAGAAGAAGCAAAGGCTAAAAGACCAAACTCTTTGCCTCCTGTTCCTCTTCCAAGGCAAAAGAAAAAAGCCAGGAGATGCTAAACCCCGAGGCACTTCCAATGGAATGTGACCTCTCAGAAGTGGAATGCACACACCTGAACAAAGAATCTGTCATCTATATTAATGTGTGCTCATCACATAAAGTATCAGCTTTCTTTCCAGATAGGAATTTAATCCAGGGTAGCTTTGAAGCTGCTGAACATGTCTGAATAACAGTTTCATTGAAGCAGAGATAATATGGAAATAATAATCTGATTATCAGATCTGACTGGTCTCCAACTGCAGCTTCTGAGGACTCAGTGAAGATCAGGATCCTTCAGCTCTGGGCGCTGCACAAACTCAAACTCTACAGAACAGATGAAAAACAAATTGTACAGGGGGGTGATTCAAGTCACAGATTAAGCACCTGAAGTCAGTTACGATGTGGTGGCAAAATAAAACCTGGTTCAAGGCTGGTACAAGCCCTACAGTCACCACCTCCATTGAGTGATTTGGAGGAACTACTCAGCCAATTCAGTAAACAAGGCAAAATGTTTGTGGAAATCTATCAATTGGGCATGATTTTTGTCATGACTGTTTCTTCCATTTCTGGAGGGAAGGAGAAAGGGAGAACATCCTTTGAGCTACAGAAATTTTGGAAAGAGACTGTGGGTGGAGGGATCACTGTCCTTTGAGAATAGCACAGTATTAATTTCAATTCTGATGGAAGCAGAGATTCCACCTTTACCTCTCTTTCTCCTCTCCCCTTGCCCTTGTTTTTCAACTGCCAATGAGGAAAACTTCTCTAAGTCAAGGGATGGCAGTGACTCATGCATCAGCTGAGTGCACAACAGCAGTGTCAGAGCTACTGTGCACTTAACGTGGCTCCAGGGCAGGATGACACAAATTCATTTCCCACTGGAAAGCTAAAGTAAATTTTAATTCACCAAATGAGAGCAAACACAGTTCAAATGCCCATGTGCTTCACCTCTGTGCACACAGGGAGAATTATTTCATTATAGAATCGCAGAATGGTTTGGGCTGGAAGGGAATTTAAAGCTCATCCAGTTCCAGCCCCCTGCCATGGACTGGGCCACCTTCCACTGCCCCAGGCTGCTCCAAGCCCTGTCCAACTCAGCCTTGGACACTTCCAGGAATGGGGCAGCCACAGCTTCTCTGGGCAGCCTGTGTCAGTGCATCACCACCCTCACAAGGAAGAATTTTTTTCCTAATATCTAACCTAAATCTCTCCTCTTTTGATTTAAAACTGCTCCCTCTTGTCCTGTCAGACATTATTTCTGTGTCACTGGCTGCTGTGTGGGAGGGGAGGGCTGGTGAGCTGGTGGGGGCTTCCTCTGTGATGGGAAAGGGCTGCAAGCTGGAAAGGGCAGGGAAGGGGGGTCTGAGTGCCAGAGGTGTAAATGGCAGCTTCTGCAGGTGTGTGCTTTTATCCCCTGACCTTTGCTGCCGACAGCTGAGAGAGGAAAACAGTGAAACAAAAAAACTCTGCCCAGACACACACACAACCTCAGCATGTGCCTGCAGCTTGCATTGCTTCTACCCACAAGATGAGATTCTTCTTAGGGCTGTTCCCATGTAGACCCAAAACATGGCATTGCAGACAATTTAATCTGCGGAAAATGCTGATTCCTGCATACGCACAGAGCTGGAATCTTCCCATTTCCATGCTTCAGGACACTGACAGGTCAGGAATTAGACAAACATAACAGTTATTCCCAGTGAGTAAACACCTGAAAAAAAACTCAGAAAAAAACAACAAATAGGAGATCAGCTCTCCACAAGTGTCTGAGGCGGAACATTTAAAAGCAGATCTCCTTTAAAATATAGAGTTTTTCTAAATATTTTTTCTTTCTTTCCTGACTACAGGGTGAGACAACTCATGGAGTACAGGCTGCAGGGCATAAAGCCATGACCTGTACCAGGTCCCACTGCTGCCCTGAAGAACCACGGTCTGAGAAAGGCTGGAAGCATCATCTGTCTCTCTGAGGAAGGTGTTCCTGGACGCAGGACAGAGGAGATAATCTCAGCAAAAAATGGGATGCCACTATCCTGCGACAGGAAGGATTTCTCAGGCTATGTTATTCTGGACTATTTCTGCTCCTCAGTATATACATGTGATTTTCAAGTCTCTTCAGAGTAGGTAAAGGGGTGAAAATTGCTTTCAAAGATATAATAAGCAGACTCGTTTCCCTAGTAGCCTTTCTCTGTGCTCAGGCCACTATGGTATTGCCACTGTGGCATAAAAATTCAACCCTTGTTTGCAAGACGTTCATGCATCTTTTTAACGACCTCATTAACCAAATTGAGGAGGGATGGGAGGGCTTGGTGAGTGTGTTCCGTCAAGTTACTTTCAACACCTTATGATCAGAAGAAAATGTATATGCAGCTGGAATGAGAAGGAGACTACTGTGCACACGTGGGGCAGAGCAACCAGCTATGTCTTCTGCTGTCCCTCTCAGCCCTCCCTCTGGTACTGACACTTACAAATGTCAAGCTATTATTTTTCCATGGCTCAGGAGGAATGTCTCTGGTTTGATACGCTCAGGCTCCTTTCTTTGCTCTTGCAGCCCTAGCATCAGACTGTCAACCCCCCTCAAATGAAAAATGATTGCTGCCTGCCTCAGCACCAGTGCCTGCTGCTGCCCCACGGCTGTGCTGGTGGGATGTTTTAGGAAGGCCTGAAGGACTGACTCACTTCTGTCGGTTGGAGAGTGAGGGTATTGTATTTTTAGGGTTTTTTTTAAAACCCTGAGGTGATACCAGCAGCTGGGAGACAGAGCTGCAGGGCCCTAAGTGTGTGAGCATCCTGTACCTAACACAAACTCAGCCAGCCCTGGCAGGCTCAGATCCTGAGCATCCTGAGCCAGCTGCCTCCGAGGATGGAGGTGGGGATGCATCACCAGGCACTGTGCTGGGAGATACAGCTGCTGAAGCTCTTCCATCTGGGAATGGGTTTCTGCCTGCATCACCTGTCACAACAACACATCAGCACACGTTAAATAGGTCTCTCTTTCTTCCCCCTAAAGTACTTGAAGATTAGTAGCCAGATATTAATGTAAAGCTATCCAAAATTGTTTGATACATTGGCTCAGTTTTGATATACTTTATTTCTTGGTTATGAAATATCTGGGAAATGCCTCGGCTCATGCAGATGGGATTTGCAAGCAGGAATAAACTGCTCCCAGTGCGTGACACCAGTTGGGTTTTTTTACTGTGGCGATGAGACACAGAGAACACAATTAACTCACAGTCAGCTCAGTAGCTGCTCTGCTGCCTGACACAGGTGCAAATTGCAAGGGTGACTGGTGATCTCTGAACCACGCCTGCAGCAGCACTGATGACAGGAATTGCGTTTAGGATGTCTCAGTCTGGTATTTCATGTCATATTTTACGCTAACGTAAACCGATATGGTTTAACTGATTGTATCAGAGCTGGGCCAGTCTGGACTGTTGGAGGAGCCGACCCAAATATACATGTTTTAATTCATCCTGAGCTGAAACTCCTTAGGACTTTGGAAAGATTCGTCGGGGTGTTTTCACTTGCATTGTGTGAAGAACGTGTCAATGTAGACAGGTCAGAGCTATTCATCAAAAAAACATAAATAAAACGTTACTTCCCCACTGAAAAACAGAATTTCATCTTAACCACATGCACAGAAAAAATGTCAATTCTGACAGGATTTTTCACCAGAAAAAAAAGTGCAGAGATGTTTGTCTGCTTTCATCATCTCAGTTATTCTCAGGAGCTATGGTTCCAGGTTTCTTGTGATCTCCTGAGTATCCAGCCAAGCTACATCTTTCATGATGTCTCATTGCAATGCCCCAGGAATAGGCACGCCTCAGATCTAGATCTTTCAAGCTTTTATTTCTATTATGGTGATGTGTGAAAGTGCCAGTGCTGCCCCCCTGAGATAGTGAAAATGTCAGAAAAGACAAGAGGCAGAAAGTGAATATATGACAAACAGCAAGATGAAAGGGAGAAGCAGAGCAACAGCCAGCGCAAAGAGTTTGCAAACTTACTTCAATCACATGTAGGCACAAGCTCACTGTTGTGAATCACAGAAACAGATTTAATAGAAATAGCAAAAGACATCTGCTGTCCCTTCTCTCCCGCCTCTAGCCACTGCCTCGTGGGGATTTTTCTGTAGGGATTTCAGCAGAGCTTTCTCTCTGGAGTTTCAAAGGAAGATGAAGAGCATTTAGTAAATAAGGATCTTTGTGAAAGAAGCCTCTTCATTACTGGATGGCTCATGGTTAGCGACTATAATATGTAGGCAGGCAGAAAAGGATGGAAAAGCTCTCAAAAGTCATTTGGAAAAATAATGAAAATCATATGGAGGAGGAAGAGAGTTTGTATGGTAATGTGTACGAAAGGAACAGGCAAACTCCCACCTCCCACTGACCTGAATCTGGGGTCCTGTGCAGGAGCTGCCTCACTCCTGGGAATGCAGACTCCTGTCAAGTTGCTTCACGCCTGCTGGACACGGGGATGTGGAATGGGCATGGACACAGGAGCAGTGCTGCAGGGCTGTGCTGAGCTGTGACGTTTTCCTGCATTCCCAGGGCTCTGCCAGCTGAATTTCCTTGGCACTCAACTCCTGGCTCACAGGGACTGTGCAAGGGATGATCCCCAGTGAGCGCTGGGGAAAAGTGGATGGAGCAAGGGAAGAAGGACAAGTGCACAGTTAGATAAGACTGATCTGATCACAGATTAAAGGCACCTAAACACAGTCTTGTACATTCACTGGGTGTCTGAGTTTCCATCACAGCCACCAGCGATGGAGGACACAATTTAGCTGGTGACACAACATTCTGATGTGAATTAAGAGGCCCCAGTGCAAGTCTCCACTACCTGCCTTAGAAGGGCACAGCTCTCCCATTAATCCTATATCATATTTATTAGTCTGCACAGATGCCCCACATGTGCTGAGGATCTCAGGTTACACCAGAAAACACCTCTGAACCTGAATAAAGCTTGCAGGGCTTTCTCTGAGCCAGACCCTACCCTTATTAACTAACCACAACTGAACCTGTTTCTGGTCGTTTGTGAACATCAGAGGCTCGGGTGCTTTCTAAACATCCATCAATAAATACTACAGTTCTACAATCTGATGGCAAGTTCCAGCTCTGCAGAGATACAGAAGTTGGGGAAGAATTGGAGTGGAAAAGGACAATTCATTTCCAATAGGCAGGGCTAGTTGAAAGATAATTCCTTGCCTTGGGTACCCAACCAACCCTTTAGGACATTTCTAGCAAGAATGAATAGAAATATTTCACACGTAGACAGCCCTTGTGATTAAGCACAGCAATAACTCTGGAGGTGTCAGGGTCATTTGTCACATGAAGGGGGACATGTAAATGTATCTAACCATGACAAATGTGAGCATGTGATGGTGTTTTGGGTAGGGTGTTTTGATTGGTAGTGGTTTGGTGGTTTGGTTTGGGGTTCTTTTGTTTGTTTTGTTTGGGGGGTTCTTTGACGAGGTTTTGGGATTTTTTATTATTTTCTGTTTTGTTTTTTAATACCTTATAACCAAGTTTTTTCTGCTTACATATTTCCAAAGGCTTTATAAAAAGGAATGATTTATTTCCATAAGCTCAGTAACAGTGAATATGTAGGGCCTCATTCCAAAGCCCATTTCAATCAGTGACTCTGTCCATCACCTTTTGAGCATTAGGAGCAGAGACAGTGAGAAAAACTCCTGAGTGCAGTGTCAGAAGAACAAACATCTTCAATTCCTCATGGTTTGCATTAGAGTTCCTAAATTCAGCACTTTTTAAAATTCCTCCAATTACCTCTTCAGACACTGTTTGTTAAGAAAAAGCCCAGCCCTGGTTTTCAGTGACATCTTTGGTGTCATAGGGAGATCTGTGTTAGAAAATGAAGAGCTGATAATTCTACAAAGCCATTTCCTTTAACACGTCCTCCCACCTCCTCCCACCCACTCCATGTGTCTGCTTCATCCATCTGTTTCATCTCATGAAATTCATGGATCATGAGCTCCCTGGAGCACATCCAACTTTCCCTGCCTTGTAGTTCAACACTCACATTTTCCCGTCCTATAGACAGGCATAAATATTGTGTAGTGAGCAGTTTGCCTTGTTTCCAATTTCAGCGTGTCACATCCTGAAAACTATCCGCTGTTCAGAATGGCTCATGGGTTTATTTATCAATTAATACATGGCATTATGATCTTTGAATCCCCCACTGGGTGTATTCTCTGCTCACGCTTTTATTGCTGGTGCTGTGCTGTATCTGTGTAAATACCGAGTTGTTCAATAACCCATCGGTAAAATTGCATCTGTGTGGCACTGAGGGCCCAGCTACAGCACCTGCACTCAGAGGAGTGAAGGGTTTTGTACTGCTGGGGCCTCTCAGCCTGAATCCTCAAACTCGTCTTGGTGCTCAGCAGCAGCTGCAGGGACATTCCCTCATGCTGAGGTGTCAGCGCTGTTAATTTGCCTTTCAAACTTGCCCTTCAGCTTAAAATCCATCATTTTGAGGTAATTACTCTGATACACGAGAGTAATCATAGAAAGCAAGCAAAATATGGCAAACAGACACATTCATTTCCATTAAAAATGGAAGCAAATGTAAGTGGAAGGCACTGACCCAGCCAGGCCAAGGATGTTACAACCTGCGATAATTAAAAGCATTCCTTTGACCTTTGTGGAAGAAAAGCACCAGTCATTCCTGTCGATTTTACAAGCATGGAAGTCTTGGTCGAAAGTGCAATTTTAATCTAAAGAGGCTCCCTCCATTGCAAACAGCATTGGTAGTGGTGGGAGGATGTGTGCAAGAACTTCAGCAATAAATTTCTCAGGCTTTTACCCTGGAATTTTATTTCTCTTGTTTGTGTTGGAGTCACTGCCAGGGTACACACCCACTGACAGCCCTGAGAGAGCAGGGCAGAGTCAGCTGAAAAACCTGAATATGGAGATTTTGATCTGTGACACTCCTTTAGAAGAAAATCAGAGAGTGTGTTTAGCTTGGACCTGGCCTTATGGGTATAGTGAACTGAAGCTGTCATGGTTTCTTCTGGATTTTTCGGACTGTTTTATTTCCAGCAGTATTTATGTTTTCTTTCTTACGAAAGTGATCCCATGAGCCCACATTTTGCTAATGCAATCGATTCTGTAAGACAAGCACTGTGCTTTGCAGCTGGTGGAAGTGCACAGACCATCACCATCCTCTCTCCAGACAATTCATAACTCATCGCAGCCTAGACCGAGTTCCAACATGAAGGAGCTGCCAAGCTCGTCCCATGCTCTCACTTCCTCACTCCCAGGAAAACAAAGGAAAAATCAGGAAGGACTTTTCAGGAAGCACGAAAAAAATCAGGAAGCACGGGGACCATGGGTTGTTCCAGCTGTGATGACGTGATCCAGGTAAAAAGTACTGAAAATCACCAAGCAAAGATCAAAAGAACCTCCAGAGGCCGTGCTGTTCAATATCCAACTTCTCACTGGAGGAACGGGACCCATGCAGGGAAAGTGCCATCACTCCACGCTGCCCTTTGTCTTTCTGCATTAGTCTGTAACTATCTCTTTTACCGGATCTTCACGTATTTCCATGCATTTAAATCGCATTCACTGCAATAAATAAAGAAAAACATCCTGGGGTGTCTAGTTTTTTCACTGTTATCATTGATGAAAATCTGTTTGTGACTCAAGAATATTTACTTTGCCAGGCGTTCAATTAAAGCTGAACAGGGAGCACTCTGATGTGAGCAAATACTTACACAAATGAGAAATTCACCATGAACTACACAAATGTGATGCGTGTCAAACAGCAATCAATAGAACCCTAAGCACAAGAAAATAAACCCAGTGAAATGCAAATATATAGAAAATAAACAGGTCTTTTTTTAGACCTCGAGCCTGAAGACCATATTCTCATAACAAATTGCTGGTAACATCAGAAATAAGGTTGTGATCTACTTGCTTCTGTGTCAGTTACCACAAATGAGTAAACAAAATTAATCTTAGCTGTTTATTTTATCCCTCTGCAAGTTTTCAAGCGTCTCTTTTCAGGACATGTTGCATTCTAGCCTGAGAAAAGACTCTAAGGTGAACCCAAAAAGAGAAAAAAAAGGAAAAAAATATCATTTTTATGGGTCTTTATACTATTATCCCTGGGACTGGGGAAAGCAGAAACCTGGGGAAAGCATGCCGGTGACTAATTTGCAGTCATCTGGTTCAACCATGGAGTGAGATCGACTAGATTGAAAACCTACACACTTCTCCATTCCCTGGTTCTGGAAAACAGGGTCAGAGCAGGAAAAAAATCAGGAAAAAAACACGGCTCTGGAACATAATTGCAGAAGAGAAGGAGTTTGAATATACCAAGACAATCGTGGGAAGTGCAAATCACAGATTAAACTACTGCTAAAGGAGACTTCTTGGAAGTGCATGGTCCCGAGATAGGCCTGTGATTAGCTGCAGTTTGAACATCCAAGAAAAGCTGACAGTGTAAATAGATAATGTCAGAACTCCAGAAGAGTCCCTGGCCGTCACTGAAACCTCTTCCTCACAAGAGCAATCACCTCATGGTGTTCCAAGCACAAGAGATTTAGTCTTCAAAGCTGCAAAAGCACCAGAGGAGACAAATAGAAATAATAAAATCATAGAATCACAAAATTGGATTGGAAGAGACCTTTAGAGGTCACCTAATCCAACTCCACTGCAACGAGCAGGGACACCTAACATCTAGCCTAAATCTCTCCTCTTTTAGTTTAAAATCATTCCCCCTTGCCCTATCACTATTTGTCAGTGTAAAAAGTCACTCTCCCTCTTTTTTATATCCCCTTTTAGGTACTGGAAGGCTGCAATAAGATCTCTCCAGAGCCTTCCCTTCTCCAGGCTGAACAACCCCGACTCTCTCAGCCTGTCCCCATAGGATCCCAGCAGTGACCTCTCCCCAGAGAGGGGGAGGGATATATATTCAGCCACATAAAATTCCTCCCTCTCCCTGCAATTTACAGCCCTTTCCTCTGCTCTGAACACTGACCTTTTATTTACACCCATTAACCCAATTTACTGCCTGAATTATAAATGTGTGTGTCAGCAGCACCAAGAATCAGCATTTCTGTGTGAGGCTCTGTTCCATTTATCTCTTGGCTGAGCTGCTGAGGGGAAGGGGATCCAAAGCATTTCCCCTGCTGCTCTTCAGCAGCTCCATGAAGTGTGTAACACACTCGTACACCTCAGGATATAAAGTCCTGTGGGAGCAGGGGAGTGCAGGATGCCTCCAGCTAATGACAAAAAATACACAGCTTTGGATTATGAAAATGTTCCCGTGCTAATGCTAAATGCAGGTTTTCTGCTCTTCCCAAGGCTGGAGCTCTGACAGGAACTCGTCTGCACAGAGTCCAAGTGAGGTTGGAAAGTTGACAGGGGTAGGGAAATTGAGTTCATAATGAAATGAGGACCATGAAAGATCCCAGATCATAGAACAGAGAAATAGGATTTAAAAGTTCGAAGAAAGCTTGTGGGAAGATTAAAGATTGAGTTTATTTAGGCAGTGTAAAGCAGCACAAGGTGTGGCAACACGAAATAGAGATGGTAATAACGTTGTGACAAGTCATTTTGTATGGCCTCTCATGTCATCCAGCTCAAATCATGTCCAATAGCAAAGACACAAACTGGAAAAGGAAAAACCCTCTGCAGATCTCCGCTAACAGACTGTCTGCAGTCACTGATTCCTTTCTCAGCCGGTTATTAAGAGTAGATCAGACAAGTCAGCTGCTCCTTCCACAGCATCTTCTGGGAGGGAATACGGACCGTACTCGGGGCTGGGGATTCATCTGCCCTCAAAGTAATCGCTCCAGGCTCTCTTTAGTAGTCAGGGGAGAGAGATTGACACGTAAGGCAGTGAACATTATCCACATGAAAGGCTGGCACCATGGTTCCCTGGGGCCACTTATTTATTCCCTTCAGCTGCAAGAGTGATGAAGAGATCTACCTAGAGACCCACCTTTGAGGTACTTAAATTGGAGCAGACGCCTCCCACCCAGCGTGCCTGGTATCCTTCCCTTCCCTCCCTGCTCTTCCTGAATGACAGATTGATCTTTGTCCTCTTATTCCCTGCTTTATGGCCCTGCCAACTGCAATGCAGAGCACTGTCCCACTTCTGGTGCCTCTTTAGCCTCCACAGCATGCCTCCTTTCCAGCCCTCCCCAAATCCCGTCACGCCAGCGAGAATTAAACTCATTAGTGAATCATTTGCTTCATAAAACATTTGGTTGAAAAGCAAGATGAATCTGGGGAATCCTGATGGAATTATACACATCTCAATGAAGGTTAACATTTCAATGAGAATGTTATGCTTTTTTTTTCAAGTTTCATCTACATCCTTTATTTTTTTTTTTCTCTTTCTCGGATTCATTTGTACAAATCAAAGTGTGCACATGGAACACAGATAAGAGCTCACCTCATTACACTTATATATGAATTTCTCACCTTAGGTTCTCTTTTTAATTAATGAAAAGAGGCCAGAAAAACCATGCCCTCTTTATCTCTGACATTTGTATTATCTCTAGATCATCTCTCTGTATAAGGGTTTATTTCCCAAATCCAGTATCAGGGCTTATTTCCCAAGTCAGAGAATCACAGAAAGGTTTAGGTTAGAAGGGACCTTAAAGATCACCTCATTCCAAACCCCTGCCATGGGCAGGGACACCTTCCACCAGACCAGGTTGCTTGGAGGTTCCTACACATTAGAGGCAGTTCTGTGCTTTTTGAGCAAATCAGCAGGAAAACAGAAATAAATTGGTATGCTTGGATAAAGCCATGTTCTGAAATGAACTCTACCCCAGCCAAAACCAGGACACGATCCTTTGAGATTTCCTTCCTGCACATATTCTAAAACTGGTGGGCCACTGCTGAATAATCTATCTGTTGATTTTTCAGCTGAAGTTCAATTCTTGAATTTTTGCATTTGTATAATTGATTGTAAAACTTTGTAATTCATGCTAAGTTGGTTATTTAAAGATATCATCCAATCAGAGGATAAAAAAAAAGTGCAGTACATTTAACTAGATAAGATAGAGCAAATTACAATCAAATATACAATTAATATATGAGTAAACCTCATGCAAGCTGAAAATAAGATGTACATATTTAAGGCATGATAATTAACCACTGGAACAAATTACTGAGGCTCATGGTAAATTCTTTTTCATTTGGGAGTTTCTAAATCAAGACTAAATGTCTTTCCAAAAAGATATGTTCAGTTTGAAGTCATTGGGTGAGAAGCAGAATTATTGATGAAATTTCATATTCACTATAATTCAGAAAGCTCAATTAAATGTTCATTGCAATCTTCCCTGCCTTAATAAGAATTAGTTTATTTCCCTTTTCAAAAGCAATGAAAATAACCATGAATATCATAAAAGTGGAAATATTTTAATATAATATGCACTGATCTGATCAAAGTACCATTCTACTGTTCACATGCACCTGGAGTGACACAGCCTAAAATTACTGGAAGGAAATATGCCATTAAGGTTCTTTTCATATACTGAAAAAGAAAACCAAAATTTCTTCTTTCAATGTATTTTGAGATCATTTTCATACCAATTTCAACATAAAATATCGATGTTGAGGTGAATATTCCATGTTCATTTTCTATGACTAATCTTCAAATACATTACAGCCCACAATGGTAATAATAAAATAGTTAATACAAACACTGAACACTGAGCATTTGGGAACCTGACCTTGGCTATAATTAAGGCATTTATACTTATTTGAGCTACATATTCCTATCAGGTATTGATGTCATATTGATTTCTGCTTTACATACCAGCTTTAAAAGAACAGAAACTAGATTTTGGTCTTATTTTGCCTTATCCTTTTCTCAGCTGTTGAACTGTTAAAGAACAAGACAAGATCATAAGTAAGAGAACTAAAAGACTGGAAATACAATGGAACGGTGAAGGAACAAGATGGCAGAAAGTAAAGATGTTTAACAAAAGGGGTAGAGAAAGGGCAGAGTCTGGGAAGCATAAATATTCCACATAAGCAGCAATAATGTGGCTCTGTGAAGGTAAGGAGGAGATAAAGTTTCACTACAGAGGTAATAACTTTCCACTGGACACCCTGGGATAGCCAGGGCTATGGGGAGAGAGGAATGATGAGAGGCAAAATCCTACAGAAACCAAAAAATTTTGTTTCATGTAGTAAATAACTCGTCTCTCTCAGGGTAATTCCTTCATGCCATGGTTGTTTCTAACCAAGCCAATTTTATCCCTGATTTCCAGCTGTGGTGGGATGATCTGGTCTGGATGCCAGGTGCCCACCAAGGCCACCCAAGCACTCCTCTCCTTACCTGGAAAGGGGAGAAAAAATATATTTAAAGGCTTGAATAGGGCAGGGAGGGATCTCTCACCAGTTACTGTCAAGGGAAAAACAGACACTACAGGGGGACATTAATTTATTACCAATCAAATCACAGCAGGGAAAGGAGAAATTAAAACAAATCTTAAAAACACCTTCTTCCCACCCTTCCCTTCTTCATGGGCTCAAATTCACTCCCAAATTCCTTATTTCCTTGCCTCCGGTGGCACAGAGGGATGGGGAATGGGGGTTGTGGCCACTCCATCACAGATTGTCTCTGCCACTTTTTCCTCTTTAGGAGAGGTTTTCCTCACAGTCTTCGCCTGCTCCAGCGTGTCACCCATGGGAGACAATCCTTCATGAACTTCTCCAGTGTGGGTCCCTCCCATGGGGTGCAATCCTTCAGGAACAGCTTGCTCCAGCGTGGGTCCCCCACGGGGTCACAGGTCCTGGCAGCAAACCTGCTCCAGCGTGGGCTTCCCATGGGGTCACAGCCTCCTTTGGGCATCCCCCTGCTCCAGCATGGGCTT
>VZTF01003351.1:191800-271555 GCA_013397755.1 Cnemophilus loriae
TCTATGGGGTCACAGCCTCCTTTGGGCATCCCCCTGCTCCAGTGTGTGTATCTATGGGGTCAAAGCCTCCTTTGGGCATCCCCCTGCTCCAGTGTGTGTTTCTATGGGGTCACAGCCTCCTTTGGGCATCCCCCTTCACCAATGTGCGTTTCTATGGGGTCACAGCCTCCTTTGGGCATCCCCCTGCACCAATGTGGGTTTCTACGGGGTCACAGCCTCCTTTGGGCATCCCCCTGCTCCAATATGGGGACCTCCAGGTGGATGTCTGTCACTCTGTGGACTTTCCTGGGTTGCAGGGGCACAGCTGCCTCACCATGGGCTGCAGGGGGATTTCAGCTCCAGCACCTGGAGCAGCTCCTGCCCCTCCTTCTGCACTGACCTGGGCTCTGCAGAGCCATTTCTCCCACATATCCTCATTCGTCTCTCCAGCTGGTGGAGGTTTTTCCCCCTTCTTACACACGTTACCCCAGAGGCACCATCACCGATGGGCTCAGCCTTGGCCAGGGGCGGCTCTGTCTCGGAGCCAGCTGGCCCTGGCTCCGTGGACACGGGGGAAGTGTCCAGCAGATCCTGACAGAAGCCACCCCTGCATCCCCCCCTACCAAAATCTGGCCATGGAAACCCAACAGCCCTGCCCCGAACTGCCCAGCGGTGTTCGAGTTTCCACTACGCGAACACCAATTAGTGAGCCACCACAGTGGGCTTGAAACCGCATGGCTTGCTCGTGATACAATTTTACTTCGTAGGGGGGAGAAAAAAATTTAATTCCACTGTTTAGTTCTGCCCGGAACAAACAGATGTAGGAGCACTCCCAGAGCATATGGGTTAAATTAGTGCCTGCTGTGTCCCAGCACCAGCATTTGTCTGATTTAGTGACACTTGTTTTAAACAGTTGGAGGAGCATCCAGGCAGCTCTGGAGGTGGTTTTCAGCTGGATTCATCCTTAAACAGCAGCCTAATAAAATCCCAGTTTTATATTCAGTCTGTGCTGAGCTGCCACCAACTTCGGGTCACCAGAGGAGGCATTCCCTGAGATGAATTGTGCAGGTCACATAATAGCTGCACCATGTCCTTTTGATGATAAAATTCTAAGCAGAGCTGACATTTAAATTAGCATCCCTGCATGTTTTCCAGCTAGATAATGATATGGGTAAGACAGCCAACACCTGTGGCACCGGGAGGGATCCAGCTCCCAGCGAGCCATGGCCAAAGGTTTGTCTCATCCCAAACCTTTTATGTTGCAACTGATTGAAAATAGGCTCAGACAGTCAGAACCTGGCCATTCTGGGAGGTGTTTTGGGTTAACAAGCCTGGGTTTAATTCTTTGAGCCTCATCCCTCCTGAGACTCAGTTGGCTTCACAGACCTGAGGTCTTTGCGTTGGCCCTAAAGCCTGGGGAGAAGAGGGATGAAAAGAGGAGAGAGCAAATGAGCACATAAACAAACCACAGAATCTCTTTGCTTCTAGAGAAAGGGAGAATAGCTAAAAAGACTAAAGGACTAAAATAACTAAAAGGTCATTACAAGGACACAGAGAAATAATTTCTCAGCATTGACTTCAGCAGTGCCTTCCTAAACAAAACAGCTCCCCTTCCCCTCTGCACCAGCATCAGCTCCACAGTCTATTCAACAGCTGAAAGACAGGGTGGTTTCATGCCAGAAATGGTAAAATCAATGCTGTTACCCAGCGTTTTCTGATGGATTTCAGCTCAGCAGTGAGGAAATGGCTGTGTCTAATTAGAGAGACAGGTCCTGCACCACCCCAGTGCCTGCCCGTGCCCCTCCAAGCACAGTGGGTGGATTTCCTCCCGCAAGGTGAGGCACCAGGCAAGGTTGTGGAGCTTCACACTGCATCAATTTAACTGTGTTGTGAGGTGCAGGAGCTGCCTCCCCTTCTTTCAGCACAGCGTGGCTCGTAAATATTATTGGGTATCGGGTGGGACTCAATGAATCGGCACAAATCAGCCACGTTCCCCCTGCCCCAGCATCTATCCTGAAACAGGAACCTGACCCTTCACCACCACCTGATTTGATTTGCAGCATATTGAGGATATTTATGGCCCAGTGGCTTTAACCCTCATCAGACACTAAACCAAGAATACCTACACGGAGAGTTTCACTTCTCACCCCGCACTGGCTGTAAATCAGCTTGCTCAGTGAGTCAAGAAATCTCCCAGAGATTGTTTCTGGCTGCAGGAATCACCTTGCACAGCCCTTCCCCATAAACAAGGGGTGCCATTTGGAGAGGATCCTTTCAGGGCCATGCCCAGGCAACACAAAAGGATTTTTTTTGTTGTTTTTTTTTTTAATTCGAACCTGCCCTGTGTATCTTTCTGGCTGCCTTTTCACTGATCCTGCCCTCCAGCAAACCCCTGAAGATGAAAACCTGCTTAGCCTTTTTCTGCAACAGGCAGGGAGATGGCAACGGCTATCCAGTTTAAGAGAAAAGGCAGATTTCAGCCAACTCAAAGTAAGGATGAAAAGTGGAAAATTCTGTCACCAGTGAGTGCGACCTGGCACTGGGGAATGCACATGAACATCAAAGTCAGATGGGTCAAAGCACTCAGCTCAGACTCAATTATCGTATTTTCTTAGATATAAATCACACTTCAGACAGCCTAATTCCCTCCAAAAGTAGTGGCAATGGAAAGTGTGTCCTCAGATAACCCGTGCCCAGGATGAGGCAGGCAGAGGGGTTTGGCTCTGGGGAGCTGTGTCACCCACTGCTGGGTGTGCACTCAGCCCCTGCTGCTGCTGAATCAGGCATTTCATTTGGGCAGGGTAGACATGCAAAAATATGTGAATTTCTCTACAGCAGCACAGTGTTTGAAAATCATTATGCTGATTTAGCATCCTGACCCTAAGCTGCTCCACGGCAGATTTAGTAAATATAGCTAAACTAAAAGAAGACTGTAATAAACCATTAAGTGCAAATCAAATAGCTTGGTTAATCACTGTGTAACTGCAGTTTTATACAGCTGTCTGCTTCCCTGAATTGCACTGGGATAAATCTGCAGTGGCAGATTTGACCCTTTGCTTCCATGCTTCAGTTGCCTGCCTGTAAAAAAAGCAGGATAATATATTTCCCCAGGGCACAGGGCTGTTGCAAAGATACCTACGTTTAAAATGGTGATTCTCACTTATTAATTTGATAATACACTACTCAAAACTAGAAGAATGCAAAGAGCTGACAAAGAAAGGCAAACTAAAACAAAACAAAACAAAAAGAAGAAAGAAACTAAGCCACAAGTCAGGCTTCAAGAAATGCTGCTGTTGAGCTTGGGCTGAATGTGTGTGGGAGTGAGGGCCGAAGCATGACATCTTATTTTAATTAAATGAAAGCAATCAGTTCTCTCTGCTCAGGAGAGATAATGGAGAACTGTACAGCTTGCTGTGGGATGTTAATCCTAAATAAGGAACTGCTGTAGGATACAACCCTGTGCCTAGAATTGCATTAACACAGCAAAGAGGAGTTTGGATCAGCCCTGGTCTTACCCAGGGTGCTTCTTGGTTTTGGTTCATAAGACAAATGTAAGAAGTGAAGCACATGTCCCTCTTCTTTTTGTATTTCATGTTTAATATCGTTGCAGAAGTTGCCAGACAAGGCAGACACAGCTGGAAGGTACTGGTAGGAAAGGAGGAAGAGAAACAGGTAGTATGTAAAGGGAACAGGGATTATTCTCCCAAAACTTCTCAGGAGAGTGATCTCAATAAAGTATTTCTGTGAGTAATTTCTTGCATTGGAAGTTGAAGTCATGGACTGTGCTGGTGATACGAAGCTGGAGAGCAGCAGGAATACAAAGAGCATTGGAAAAACCACACAGGAATAAACACATGCCTTTGAAGCTTGTCAAAACAATAAAAAAAGGATTATGCTCTGTAGCACAAAATGATCTCATGCATTTTGAGGATGAAAAATGGGGATTTCTGTTCTAGGGTGTTTAAAAAGGTGTGAGTCACTCCTGGGCTGAGACACCAGCCAGATGCAGCCATGGAAGAGGAAAAGGTGACCTGCAGCTACATCACCATCAGGGACCACTGAGCACTCACGTGGTGTTCTTGGGACAAGTCGTGTGTGCTGAAGAAAGAGGAAATCCAAAAGTCAAAGGTGAAGAAAATTTATTCCTGGAATTGCTAGGATATGCTATTTTATGCAAGGAAAAAAAAATAAAATAGGTGACTGCTGCTTCTGTTTACTCTAGAAAAATGAAGTCTGAAAGGGATGAAATTGCAAAGCTGTCCTTGGGAATGAACACCAGGGAGGAGAAAAGAACTGCTTAAGTCAAAGGACAGACCTAGCAAGAGAGAAAGTAGATATAAACTGCCCAGAAATAAATAAATCCAGTCTGAAAATCAAAGGGAAAGGCTTCTTCTAGGCAGAGCAGTGAGGTGCAGAAGAAGCATTCAGCCAAACAGGGAGGAAAACCCAGCCTCTTTTAACATAGAGCTTGATGGAAAACAAAGTGGAGCACAGTGGGTGCAGAAATATTTTTACAGGGTGAGCAAAGAGGGAAGGAAAGGGAAGGATGTTGGGGTAACTTCAGCACTCAGAAGACAGCAAAAATATAAACACTGTCCTCCTTAAATAAATAGATGGGCAGCTTGTAAACAATACACAAATAATCTTACTGGCAAATAATGAAGAAATGGATGTCAGCTAATACAGATTTGTTAAGAAGAAATAATGTAAAGGAAATATAGTCTCTCTCTATGACAGGATAAAGGCCAGTGGAGAGAGGAGTAGCAGGAGATGCCTCTTTTACTCAAGACTTTTTGCAATACCTCATATGAGGTCCTCCTAAACAAGTGGCAGAAGCCAACTCAGCTAAAAACAACCACAGAATTGGTGCAAAACTGGTGGAATAATCAGACACAGAGAGAAGGTCACAGGTTTGCTGTTAAAGTGAGGTATTGAGTAGTTTTTCACAGGATTTGCAGTGGGTCTTACAGACTTCAGTGCTTTCATCAGTGAATTCCTGTTGTATTTTGTTGCTACTACAAGGGAGAAAAAGCTGCTTTGTGAGATGAACAAGTATGAGAGAAATTGGTCTGGACCAGTGCAAAATAATAATCCTCAGTTAAAATCAAGTTAGAGAGAGAGAGGATGGGATCCAACAGCTTAAGCCATTGTTCCTCAGCACAGTATCTGGGAGACTTTGAAGATCCAACCAGGATCAAATTAAATATGCTAGTGCTGCTGAAAAATCCAAACACACCATATAGATCCATATGAGACACAAATTCCTTGGCTCTTAATTGTTGGAAGTGCCCTGATTCTCTAGGTTTGAGTGGCACACGTGAAAATGTAGACTATGTGTAGACAAGTAGAACTAAAAGAACTTATAGAGGTTTACAGATCATGTCCCCTGGGAGAGGGGTTGGCAGATCTGGAGCTGTTCATACTGATGAGGAGAGGAGAGAAGGAGAGAGAGAGAGAGACAGCAAACAGACTCTGCTGCAGAGAGGATAATCTATTCTTGCTGCCTCTGACAGAGGAGTGAGAATGAATCTTGAATTATATAAAAAATTACAGGGTAGGCATTTAGGATAAATAATCTAATGAATGGTGAAGCATTTGAATTCATTATGTGCATGATCTGTCTTCTGCATCGGAGTTATTTGAAGATAGACCAGGAAAATGTATGGCAGGAAGAACACAAATGGTGATCCTGGTGAAAGATTGTGTGACAATATGAACAGCCACTCAAACTCCTCTTTTTCTCTGTTTTCCGGGTTCTGGTGAAATTGAGAATACAGGCAACAGGACTTGAGGTCCAAAGGCCGAAGTTCACTTTGATGTACACACACATGTCGTTCATGCATCACCCTTAGATATGTTGTCCTGAACTCCTGTGGTCTCTTACTCTTGCAGGGGTTTGCAACTGGAGTTCTGAAACCTCAGGTGTGAGGGTTTTATGTCTTTTGGCAAATCAAAACCAGTTATTCTTCAGAACTTAATTGTGAAAATTATGCACCAGAAGAAAGTAGTGGTCAAAGGATTATGGCATAACAGAAAAATAATTAGTATATCTCTTTGCTTATTAAATTTGCCCTAAGGAACATTTGGATTGTTTAGGAGTAGGAGAATATTTATTTCTTAGGCATAACTTTGTTTCCAGGTCAAAGGGTAGTTCCTGAACACTAAGTCAAACCAGAAGTTTTTGATATGGGTTTGGTTTTTTTTTTCTTTCCCAAAAAAACCTCAACCATCTTATGAATGGAAATACACAGATAAATGAATGGTCATGCATAATTTATAACATTTGCTTTAACACTGATGAATCCCAGGTTCATTTTTTCTTCTCCTTCTGACTGAATGCTGATTATCTGACCTTTCTCACACGAACAGTGTGGCAGTTTGTGGCCTGCTGCAGGAGGAGCTGATGTAGCCTTGTAGCTGTGCCTCACCACCCCACTCATCCTGTCAGAGGTTCACTCGTTGAGCAGTTTTGGGTACCAGCCCTCTTATGACTGTGGGGCTGGTTTTGCAATAATCAAGTGCATCTCTGATTATCAAACTTTCAGAGAGGTGACAGATGCCAGTTCTGACTCCCTGCTGTCTCCAAGTCCTGTACCAGCAGGAGAAAGGTGATGTCTTTTCAGAGCCTGCCATGGAAAAGGAAGGATTTGGAGCATCTTCTACCTATTTATCTAATTCTCTTTCATCACCTCCCTCCCTAAATGCAATTCTTTGGTATAATCTAAACAAGGGAACTGCAACAAACAGCTTCACAGCATGACTATAATCTATTTAAGTCATTTTAAAGCCAGCAGATGTTTTATAGCCTAAGATTTTCAGTGCTGTCTCTTTACAGACTTCTGCTACTCTGCAGGTGGCTCAAACTAGGCCAGTGACTGCAGACAATTAAAACTTAAAACCTTTCATTAGCAGTCACCAGGTCTCCAGGTCACTCTGATGCTTAAATGCACCTTCTGTCACAATTCACTCAGGGCAGGTCAAACTGTGATGGGCCCTGCTCAAAGCCATCAGAGCCAGCCAGCCATGACCTGCTGCCCGTGGCCACGAGAAGACAGGAATAAACTCCCTGATCCCTTCAGTGACCTCTGGATCTGGCAAAACTTAGCAGAGACTGTCCTCGGTACCAGATTTGAAACACGCTCCAGAAATTTACTTCTTTTCAATTCCTACTTGGACCCACCCGTGAGTATTACCCTGTAATACTGCATCAGCAGCATTTTGGGCCACAGAATCCTCCTCATTTCACAGGTTTCAGGTCCATCCACACTGCCTTCCTACCACTTCACCTGTTAGAAGCTGCAATACCAATTTTCGGGGTCGCTCCTGGCATTCCATGATGTGTTGGCGCCTCTTACATGGAAGTTCTCAGGCTCGATGAAGGATCGCTTGCTAAGGGCAGGCATGAGGCTCAGGTCAAGCATTACTGCAGGAAGAACTGATTTCCTGATGTAGTGGCCTCTGGTTCTAGGAATTTTAACGGGGGCAGGGACATGCCATGAGTCAGATACAAATAAGAACTCAACCACGTCAATGGCATCACACAATCGTCTGCAAATCAGTTCCTGGAGTATAAGCACACACAAAGCACTGACTGACTTTAACAAAGGCTTCAAACTGTAGATAGAGCAGCATAAGTCTGGTTTAAATGTTAGTGGTTCAGTATGCTGCCCACATGCGGAAAACACCAAAGTAAACATTTTGTTTGCCGTGTCATATTGAATGTAAACACCAAATACTACTTATTTCAGTATTTCATTGTACTCTGCAGCTGTCCAAATCCGTAATTCTATGTTCTAAACCAGCTGAGTCTGAATTTATGAGTAGGATTTTAGTAATGATGTGCCAAACGTGAAGTGATTGCGCTGGTTCTTTAAATGAAAAAGGAGTGACCCTTTTCTTCGTGCTTCAACTCAGCCTCCTGTGCTGCCTTTTCGATAGAGGACTGGAGCATGGAACAGCAATGCTGTCTGTAATTTCTCCCTCAGGCTCCCCCCTGGTATTTAGATTTCAGCTCCTTGATTTTAAAAGGTCACTTAGCTAAAAGAGAATGCCAAATTATTCATTTCTCCCCACCTCCCTGGCTCATACTGTCTCTCCTCTTTTTGTGGAGATACGAAGAAATTAGCAGCCAGTGCTTGTTTAAAACAGTGCCTGAACCTGAAGGAGAACTATTGACTCTTGTTCTTCATTCTTTGTGCTCTTGTCTTGTGTTAGAGGGAGGTTTTTGCTAAAATGCAGCTGTTATCACCCTACTCCTCCCATCTCTTTCCCAGGCATCTTCTGCACACTTACACTGAACCCTGCATGCCACAGCTCTTGCCCAGGGGCAAGAGCCACTGGGAGCCCTTGTCATTGCCCCTGAACTTGCCATGGCCCACTGGCAAAATAGTTCCCTTGACTGGAGTCCTTAGTTTCCAGCTCATTGTAGGGAAAATGTCCATGTTATTGTAAGCCTTCCCAGCATACAAGAGATGCAGCCAAGTTATGGTGAGATAACCAAATATGCTGCAGAAAGATGCTGGGTCTACTAGAGAAGTCCTTTATCTTCTTGTAGTGGTGAGATCAAACCTGATAGCCTGAGTGGGTTCATCCTTGTTGCCTTTGAACCCCACCAGAGAATGGGCCCAGCTCCTGACCCAGCTGGAGCTGTCTGGTCCGTGTCCACACTGCTCACAGCAGCACCATCTGGAGCGGGCTGGCTGCATCCATGCTCCATCTCAGATCTCCTCTGAGCCCTGTGTGGCGTCCCTGTAGTGCTGATCCGTAATTGCTAATTGCCCTTCTCCTCAAAATGCCCAAAATGAGCAGAGGGCTGGGCTCACAGCGGGGTGTTCGTGGCATGACATCAGTCAGGGTTGCACGTCCCCGCTCCGGGGCACGACTGGAGCGCGGTCAGGGACAGGGGACAGGGCCGTGCTGAGACAGTGCCCAGGGCACAGCGAGCCCAGCTGACGTGATCTGTGCCTGCACTGCGTGTGTGGCAGTCCCAGGATGCTATCTCATTGTTAAATATTATCTCTGTTAATATCCTGCTGTCAGGAGAGGCAGGGGAGAGAAAACCGTATGGTCCCGCTATCATTTCTCCTCAGCACTAGCAGTAGAATTAGGATATTTGTGTTACTAAGAGCCAGCTTATCTGTGGCAGCACTTCAAAACAATTTCCTTCATCTGGTCATCTTGTGCTTCAAGGCTATTCACTTATTTAAGTATCTTTTAGCAACCAGTATCACTCAGGCAGCGAGGATGCCTGTATTTTAAGCCAGTTTCATTATTTCTTCGCTATATGGTGTAAGCTCTAATGTGCTCACTCAGAGAGACTCTGGTTGGAGATAAATCAGGAAATGCTTCCAGAAAAAAACTGTCATTTCTGCTTTCTTGTCATTGGTTCTTTACTGTAATTCTTATTTGTTGCAGTTCCCTGCAGCAATTTCTTTACCGGGATTGCTTTCTGGTGAACTTTTTGCAGTGAACTTCAGCTGCCACAGAGATTGCTCATCACATCTGCATTCCTGTGTCATCTGCACCCCACTGTGCTAAAGCTGATGGGAGACTGAGGGCTCTAAATGTTGCCTGGTTTTCTTCAGTCCCTGTTCTCTTGCTTGTACAGTGCAGGGAAACACATAAATTGTACGTTCTTCACAAATAATGGGGTGCCCGGTCCAAATCCTGTTAACCTAATGGAAAGCCCCATCAGTTTTAATGGACCTGCTCCTTATTCCAGCAAGAAACAGCTCTGATCTTCACTAATGCTGACTTCAGTGGGAATAAGTCCATGTGTAAAGTTTAAAGAAAAGAGTTTGTGAACAGGGCACTGTCTGTGTGTCCACCACACATCACTCCACCACGACGCTGGCAGTGCCGTGTGCCTGCTGTCCCCAGAGGCAGAAGCAGAGCTGAACTGCAGCCACGATGGACAAACAGCAAAGGGGAGGCAGAGAATATGCCAACAGAGGCCAGGGGATACAGCTCCAGCACAGCAGTTATTGCTGTTCCTTCAGAGCATGGAGTCGCAGAAGAGTTTGGGTTGGAAGGGACCCTTAAAGGCCATCTAATCTAAGCCTTCTCAGGCTGGGTTTTAGGCTAAAGGCAAGTCATCCTCCTAATCAGTGGAGATCTTCTAAGCTCACTTGGTGTATGAGAGACATCTTCCCAAAGAGACATTTGTCTTCTTTAAGGGTGCAATTCCAGAGTCACTTTATTTCTCCTAAAGCTCTGGGTGCTGGTATAATTTCAACATCCCTCTGCCTCAGCCAATTATTCCTTTGTCTTTCTTTTTGTCATTGCTAGATTTTCTTTGATTATGCAGTGTCCCAGAAAGGGGGCTGGCTGAAACAAAAGTAAAAACTACATGTTTCCCCCCCCACCAAAAAAAACCCAAAAAACACCACGGGAAATTCTCTGCCAGCTGAATTCCCCATCCAGATTCCTCATGGAAATGATCTTTAGCACAAGAGAGAAAGCAGGATTGTACAGCCAAAGGGAAGGGGGGTAATAGGATTGCTTATTTTCTACACCAGCCAAGAGAGATGTATTAAGGAGACTGTAAAACAGAATCCTAGAGCAGATGAAATAAATCCCCCTCTGGAAAATACTTTAACAGCAGAGAAAGCCCACACAGACTCTTTCAGCTTGAACAATTAAATCTTCAATGTCTATAATGAGGTGAAATGGATCCCACGCAGGGGAAAGGAGATTCCCAAGGCACAGAGGCACATTCACATCAGAGCTGTGCAAAGCTGCTGCTGCAGATTGAGGATACCCAGAAAACTTAACCAGCTGAGCCCCTTCATTTTGTTTCATGATTCTGAAATTTGGACCAGCCACAGCCAGAAAGCTTCCTCCTGAACACGAAATAACTCTCTTAATTGCAACAGCTCCGGTTGGGAGTGGTGGAGGGAGAACACAGTGTGTCCCTGGTCAGATCCAGGGCAAAGCTGGTGTGAAAGGATAGGCTGTATTGGTGTGGCAGGAAACCAGACAGAAATACGCCAATTATTATTTTTTTTAAAAAAAGACACTCTTTCCTCCAGAGTTTTCCCCTTCTCACTGGACTTTCTGTAAGGAGCTGCTCACTCTGAACCAGAGGCAAAGCTCAAGCTGTCAGAAGACCTTCTGCCTGCTAAGTCCAGGGAGACATGGGAGAGACACCACCAGAATAGCAATGATAGTGCTATAAAGGCTTTCAGCTTTTTCCTCTAAGGTAAATGCCTGCCTGCTTTTTGAAACCAGCAAAAAAAAATGCAGAAGTGTTTTAAGGGTCTCATGTGAACAAGAGGCAGCCAGGAATTTCAGTATCAGCAAAGAGGGCTATAAAGAGATCTGAGAGGTGTTCAGAGATGCAGATCCTTCTCCTCATCCCCCGGACTGGAGATCACATGGGTGTGAATTTGGGAATACAACTGGTGTGGCAGTCTACTAGATATCACAGAGGATTAAATCTGCCCAATCTAGTGATGTGGGTCAGGGACAAGGAAAGCAGAAGGAGGAGGAGCAGCCAAAAAATGAAATATACATCCCAAACTCAGGCTGTGCCCAAGAACTTTGCAACAGTTTGTACTGTGCGTGTTTTTGCAGGTAACACTGTCCAGACACCTGCTCAGAGTTTGCTCCATTATCCAGGAAACCTTGGTGCCCCTCCAGGCTTCGACACCCTAAACATGAATCCAAGTCCACAGACACAGTACAAGTTCACAGGGACCAGGGCCCATGCAAAATACACAGAACAAGAGAAAGATCCAAGAGAAAATCCAAGCAATTTTCTTGTACTTTCCTTTTTTTCTAGACCCTAAATCCTTTCCCTATGAAAAACACTTTAAGCATTGTGCCTTACCCTGAGACAAACACTTTTGTCTATCAGCTTCAGTCCTCCTGAGATGTGTATAATGCCCTTTCATTTCAAAACTAAAACTGGTTTATTTTCTGAAAAACCTAGTTTGATACAAGTATTTCAAAAAATAAATAAAAAAGAAGAAAATAAGCCAACTATTTAGCCTTTTTCCTGGAAAACTGACACTTCTATAGCAATTTTTAGGGGGAAAGGTATGGAAAGAGTATACTAAAAATTATAAAAGAAGCCTGGACCCTGAAATAGGTGCTATTAATCTCAGGGTTTGCAATTTAGGATTGATTTAGAGGTACCAGATTTAATAAAGGACCTCATAAGCACATGTGCTCAAGGCTGAGGCAGCAGAAAGAGTTTCTTACCGAGTTGGGTTTATACTAGGACAGCTTGAGGACATTCAGGCAGGATCTGGTCAGGGCTGGGTACCCCAAGTGCAGCAAGGTAGCTCCATCCTAACAGATGGCAACGCTGCAAATGAGCTGAAGAGGAAGGTGGTAACATAAAGAAAGGGGGCTGGAACAAGGAGTGGTGACACTTTTGAGGGGGGACAGAGTGAGAGGATTTAGTTTAACCCCAAATTTCATGGACTGAAAATGAGGATAAAGTGGAATTGATGGAGAAGGGTGACTGACACAAGCCTGGAGTATTTGCCCTCTCTTTCTGAAGAAAACAGGATGAAGGGAACAGTTAATTTTTTTCTCCATGGAAAACCTCAGAAGAAATTAGCAGTTTAACAATCTTGTCCTCAGCAGAGACAGCTGGTGGGTTCCTGTCAGGCTTGCTTTATGCAGACACCAAGAGTATTTACAACGCCATAGGAAAGAAATCAGTCCCGAGCCTGAGCCCTCCTGCAGCTCAGCAGCACCCCAGAAATACTGCTGATGGCAAATGGCAGCAGGGGACTCTCCTCAGAGGAGTGTGGGCTTGTCAGAGCAAAAATTATTTCAGGAAGCATCTAAACAAAGGAGGCTAATGCTCTTCCGTGGAATGGTAAAAGATCAGACCAACTCAGTAATATTTTAAAGCACATTCGGTAGTGTCTGAGCTTAGTGCAGGAGGGTCACAGCCCTTCTGAAGGCACTGGAAACAGCAGAGTCATCTATAAAATAATGTTTTGTAGAGCTTGGGTCCCACAGCCTGCAGGGATTTGAAGCACATCACAGGAGTTCATTTCCTGAGGACAAACACAATTCATTACCCAGATACTTCACCCTAATATTTCTTGGTCTAAACCCATTTCAGTGAAGGCTTGAGTGGAATTACATTGGCACAGGAAAGGAACTTCAGATTAACAGGTTTCTTACTGCTAAGTGATAAAGAGGCAAAAATATTCTGCCTTTTCCATCTTTTTCAAAAGTGCTTGATCCAGAACGGGCAGAAGTCAACAGGGAGTATTTCCATGGACTTAGCAGATGTTGGATCATAACATCCCTGGGAACTGGAGCACTTCACTCATTTACCAACCACTTCCTTATGACAGATAAAGGCACTGCAAATGTCTGAATTTATGGTGAAAGTTCTCACCAGCTGTAAAAAGCAGAAAGCTGAAAAGCTGCAGCACCTCCTATAAAGTTACTGTAGCTGAAGTTGAGATTGTTGCTTTGAGGTAAATAATCTCTGTGTTGTCTTTAGCAATTTCAGGTTTCAAAATTATGGGGTATTTTTTCCTCTTTTCCTTTCATAAACAAAAAAGCTGTTGTTCTGTAATAGGCTTTCTAGCAAGTAATGAGATCAAGGTAAAAAGAAAGTTAAATATTGCTCCATTCCCCTGGCAGCATTATTTGAATGTTCCCAACATTATTAATGTCAAAATACCTCGGAGTGAAATAACAGCAGTTTTTCTGGTATCAAGAGGGGTTGTTTTCCTTTGCTTGCCTCACTTAACAGTGGATTGAACAGAGGAATGGGGAATAATAAAGGACAGGTCCTGCTAAGTGGAGATTGCTTGGAGTCCAGAGGCAGAAGAAGCAGCTCAGAGCAAGGACAGGGCTCGGAGAGAAGCCCTGCAAGGTGGGTGCTGTGGTGGGCATGCTCTGGCTCTGTGCCCTGGGTGAACTCCTGTCCTCCAGGAAAGGGGTTCAGGGTTAGGTCTGTGAAGTCCTGCCGAAGCACTTTTCAGGGTAAGGCTCACAACGGGGCAATGGGTGGTGCTGGCCAGCAAGGACAGACAAACCACCGGAGTCCCTTCCCTCTCAGTTGTGGACATGTGGGAAAGAAAACAAAATCCTAAATCTATTTATATATGAGAACCGTCTGTGACAGGAGATATTTTCAAGTCCACCTCTGCCTGATTGGAAAGGGATAAATGACTGTGTGTCTTCCACCTCCCCAGGCAGCTGTTCAGCAGGCTGCCAACGCAGCCTGGAACGAGATCTCCCTCATCTCCCCAGTTCAGGTTGTCCCAGCGAGTGTAAGAATTAAATATTAATTGAACCAGAGACCCGTGTGCGAGAGAGAAAGGATAAGAGATGCTACCTGAACAGCCTCACGAGGAAAGGGGGAGGAAGGGCTCGCAGGGGCTGTTGCTGCCCTGCCTGCAGGAGCAGACCTGGGTCTGCATCCCTTCTGCAGGTGAACGCCCCAGCAGTGATGCACTCAGGTGCAAAACACCCCGGGGAGGGCAAGCAGAGCAAAAGCTTTGCCAGCCAGCAGCAGGAAGAAATGCTGAACTGGTTGTGACTGGGGAAAACGCTCGGAGGCAGGAGGGGATGTCTGTCAGCACAGCTCCCGGCTCTGCAGAGAGAGGTTACGGTGCAATGCTGCCTGCACTCTGCAGGAATGCTCTGCTTCCAGCCAGGGATATCTGCAGTGGAGTGCCCTCCACCGTGAAATATTGCAGCTGTGCTACTGCCAGATACTTGTGCAAAACTTTTTAGAGCTGGAAGTTTAGGAAAGAAGGAAAAAAACAGCTTGGTCTGACGTCAAAGTAGGGTAAAAATATGAGCCAGGGGTGATCAGTGCTGGGATGGGAGGTGTTTTTCCTCTAGAAGGCACTGCCAGGTTAGTGCAAGATTTGGAGCTTATGAAATTGTACACTCGTAACTCCAGGCAAGGAAATATTTTGGAGCTCGCAGAGCATCCAGGCAGCAAAATACAGGCTTGGTTCTGGCAAGGCAGACCCTGGATTCATTGCCACAGGTAATGGAGCCACTAACACATGCCAGTCACTTGGGGAAAAAGAGAAGCAAGGCAAACAGCTCCTATTTTTAGTTCACAGTTTAGTTAGCAGCTAGTTCACACTGCTGCATAGCCAGTGCAGCATTATACACGAGGTGGGCTGCAGGTTTGTCTCTGGGGAACAGAGCCAGGTTTTTGTTATAGCAGGAGTAAAGGCACAGCATGCTGTGCCTCCCAGGGGGAGACAGAAAGGGTAACATGGGGACAGTCTTGATTTTATGAAGATTACTTTCATCAGGATTGTAGGAATTCTAATACAAAGAGACATCAGCATTCGTTAGTTACATAGCAAAGTCTTATTATTTGTCGGGGACTTATCTGAGTTTCAGGTGATGAGAGCTGGGAGTAACTTGATATTCAGTATTGTTGCATTTAATATGTATATTTTGACTATAGAAGAGCAAGCACTAGCACTGCCAGTAGTGTGAAACCTCACAGGCTCATAACTACAAGAGCTGCTGCCTTTACTACAGCACTAACAACAGAAAGCAAATTAAGTGCACAAAAGGTGAAAATTAAAGAAGAAAGTTGATTTCCCTTTTGCAGAGTTTGGAGTTACAGCTGAAGGAATTTAGGGGATGTTTAGTAGCAACAAATGTTGTTTATGATGACTGTGAATGAATGAATGAATGAAATATCCTCTGCATTAATCTCTTCTGAAAATACAAAGCTTTCCTATGCCTTATATCTTTTCAAACTTTTAATGCAAAACAGATCCATAGAAAAATACATAGACAAACATAAATATGAGGTGGAGTTTTTTTTTCTTTGATGCATCCATGCAGCATCAGGATCTATAAATTTACATTATAGCTCTACTGCCATCAAGTGATGAAAAGATATTTTAGTGAAGATATCAAAGAGGAAAAAAAAGAAATCTGTGGAAGTTACTGAAGTTACAGAGCTCTCACACAGAAATGAGACATATTCAGTATTCAACCCTGCCTCTTCCCCATCCATGGCATCCATGGTTACCCATGGGAAACCAAAAAAACTCTTTGTGAACTGCAACCTGAGTAGAGCCAAGGAGCCCAATTAAAGTGCATGTCAGGATTTAATTATTGTTTGTGGGTAGCATAGGTGAAGAACATCCACATGCATGTCCTTTCTTACCTCTTGAGTCTGTAACGTGGTGGGGAGCAACAAAAGCAGCTTCTTGGTGCTGCCAGCAGAGCTGTCACAGCTCGGTACCATCTATCCATTTCCCTTTCCTTGGCTGCTCGTTAGTGCCTCCCTGCTTGGAAAGAGGGGCTGTTTCAGCAGAGGAGAGGGGGAAAGCTGCAGAACCATCAGATGTGGAACGTCAGCACTTAAAGGGAGCTTAGAGAAAGATGGTTACTGTCTTTTAGTGGGACATGTGCTGATAGGATGGGGGTGATGGTTTCAAACTAAAAGAAGATTAAGTCTGCACGTAAGGAAGAAGTTGTTGACAGTGAGGGTGGTAAAACACTGGCACAAGGTGGCTAAAGAAGCAGTGAACACCCTATCCCTGGAGACATCAGATGTCAGGTTGGACTCGGCTCTGGGCAACCTGATGCAGTTGAAGGTGTCCCTGCCCACAGCAGGAGGTTGGACTGGGTGGTCTTGAAAGGTCCCTCCCAACCCAAACCATTCTGTGCTTCTGTGACTGGGTCTAGAATTGGTTATGTCTAGAGTATAACTTAAAAAGAGGGACAGTGGGATGGAAAGTACAAGGAATCAAAGCTGGAAGGGTTTTCTGTCACGATCCTACAGAATTTGAGGGGTTTTGTTGAGGGAGACACCACTGAGGAAAGCCAGATCTCCGGGATTTCCCCACAGAGGTGGTGACTGTGCTGCAGTCCCTTCCTTTGCACTTCAGTGGCACAATCTCCATGGTGACTTCAAAGCAGCTGCCACAGGAGCCACCTGACGTGGACTCGGCAACCTCCACAATGGTTTTGGCATCAGTGACAGGGAAAGGAAATCGCTGACTCCTAACGCTCCACTTCACTGCACAAACTTGGGAAAAAACCAATTTTCGTGGGGTGCCAAAGGCATCTTTGCCTTCTCACAGAACCATTAAGGTTGGAAAAGTCCTCTAAGACCAACAAGTCCAATCATTAACCCAGCATCTCTCTGTTCACCGCTAAACCAAGTCCCCCAAGTGCCATATCCACACGTTTTAAACATTTCCAGGGATGGTGGTTCCACCACTTCCCTGGGCACGAAATCTCAGAGGTATTCCTTAACCTGACTGACAGCAGATCTTCAGCCATTGTACATCCATAGGATCTGAGCTGGAAGTACTCTGGGCTCAGGTAAAGGAGTCCTGTTTCTGAAAACTGCAAATATCTCTGCTCAATACAAATAAAATACAAGTCAGAGACTGCTTGAAGCTGAGAACTCCAAACCAGACTTTTTACGGACATAAACTCAGTCTTGAATAGGACTAAAATGAGATGTATTTCACAAGTTTTTTCTGCTTAGTTGTGAAGATACTGCATACTGTTAAAAATGAGCTCACCACAGGTTACACTAGGTGGAAGATAAAGAGAGGCCATTCAAGAAGACAAAAAAAAAAACCCCTTGGGTTCAGGTCTCAGTTCCTAAATGGTCAGGATTAGGTTATTTCTTTGTAATGCATTTTGAATTCCTGTGGAATGAAAGACAAAACACAGAAGCACAGAGCCTGGACAGCGAGTCACATTGCATGGGAGAAATAAATCAGAAGAGGCTCTCATGGCTCTGAGTCCTTTGGGGGATCAGTGGCAGAAGCATCATTTGCCATCCAGTGGAATCCAGTGGGCTCCCGAAGCCAAAGCAGATCTGACAAGAGCTGAGCTAACCATTCTGGGAGACATAAACAGGGAAAAATGTCCTAATAAAGCAGAAGGACTAATAATGGACTCGGGATATTTGTTCCAATTGCCCTGAACTTTGTTTGGAGCACAGCATCATCCAAAGAGACATTTATGGACTAAGGCAGCTGGATATCAGATCTGCCTGTCACGCCTCGATCAACACAAATGGAGAAGGGAAACAATGTGAACAAAGGATAAAAAAGAAGGATGGAGACAGCAAAAGGCAGCAAACAGGACTGTTATTTCACATTTTCTCCTCCCATATTTTTCGTTTATTTTCTGTGGGCTCCTGTCACAAGGCAACAGTATATTTTATGAGCTGGGAGATGCTATATGCCTGAGTGAAGCTGCAAGGGGAGAAGTATATTCAAACATTTGGACCTATATTTTATTATTATATATGTATGTAAACACACAGTGATACCATGAACATATAAAAATCAACATCTTTATTTGTACATGTTTATATAAAACTCAAAGAATAGTCCAAATGGGGATAAATACATATACACATATATCTCAATTTTAGACACTTTACTTTCAACAGTCAGTGATTTCCAAAAGGCCATTTCCATGCCAGCAATGTAGCTTTTTCTTTGGAGTGCAGCAAGTTAGACAGGAGAATAAAAGTTCAATTAAGAGCCTGCTTGCCTGTGACTGATAATGGTTTTGACATTTGCAGAGTCTCCTGACAACAATGCCAGAGCAAAGTGGGGAAAAGGAAATCAAAGAACAAGTTCTTTGCAGATGGAGATGAGAGGGTTCAAACATCTGAGGCTTTGCACTCGTGGCCTCAGAAACAACCTTTCCCACCACACAACGCCGTGTCAAACATTTCAGCTTTTCAAGGAGCGGCGTTGAACTTTCTGAATAAATTCAGCAGCTTTGAAGGGGCCTGCCTGGAAGGTACTAAAGGAAGAGAAACGTTTGTTTTACTTAGTAAGTGCCCTGATCCCCACCACTGCCTCACACAGGGAGGGAGAGGAAGGAAATGACCAGCTGATCACCGACCTAAGCTTTGCTTTTGATCTCGTCAATTAAAGCAGCATCCTTCTAATCTGAGCAGGATCCAGAAGGTAAATTCCCCCAGGCCAGGCTGGGGTTCCCAGCACTCTGGGCATCAAAGCTCTCTCAACCCAAGCTCTCGACTGGGGCGTCTGCGTCTGATGCCATTTGCTCTCCTCTGTGAGAGTAAACACGGCTGCAGTTTCAGGAACAGCTAAGATTAAATAAAGTTCAGTGGCTCTGCCTGCCTGGGATAAAACCAGTGCTGCCTCTTTGAATCTGGCTGCCCTATTTGCTTCTGCAAATGCCTTTACTGAAAAAGTTCATATTTGCCAGAGAATGTCCAAACCTCAGCCACCGGCCTTTAAGAAAATATGAAGTTTTAGTGCCTCCTTTGCACACCTATTCGAAGAGTTGACATGAAATGCATTTCAATTTGCACTAACAGCTTTAGAGAGAGGAGAGTAAAGAAAGTTTGTTTTAAAACTCAGCTTAATGGATCAGAAGCAACCAGAATTAGAGCCCCCTCCTTATTCAGATTCCTGAGCCAACACGAGCTAATTACTCCAGCTGATGAGTGAGGTAGGCATAGAGCAGCAACGAGTGAAGACTGTGTGGGGAGAGTGATCAAATGACCTTCTAAAGCACAGAAAAGTGTCCTAATGCATCATGTCAGGGCTCCAGCTGGTTTAACCCGACCACTGTAACAGGATCAAGTCCAGGCTGCTTTAGAGGTGAGTGCCAGCACGTACACTGGGAAGTGTGCCATTCCCTGGGGATGCATCACTCTTTCTGACAGCATTTAGAGGTACACTGTCAGCTCATGGATGTGTCTCTCCAGTCCCTTGGGCCGTGGGCCCCTCGTAGCCTCTGATGCCTCTCTGCTCCCCAGAGCCCGTGGGGTGCACGAGCTCACCCCTTCCCCCAGCAGGCAGCTGAGGCAGGGACTCTGCCACAGTTAATGGTCTCCCAAGCCAAATTTCAGCAGGGTGAGCATCCTCACAGCCAGGCAGCAGGGTTTATTCCACCTTTGAAACTTTATGAGAGCTCCTGGCTTCCAACTGTGATGTTTCCCTGGAGTGTGATGCGGCTGGTGAGCAAGGAGAGGAGACCTGCTGCTGCAACATGTCAGAGAGACTGACCATTAGCTCAAGAGCTCCAGGCCGGTGGGTTTGGATGTGAAGAGCCAGGCTTCCAGTCTCAGAGGCACAGGGCATGGTTATTTTGCTGTTTACAGCTCATTAATTTATTACCCCAGGCCTGTATGGAGGGTACTTTTCCACGCCTGTCTTTCACATTTTGCAACGTGACACCATAGGGCAATTTCGGACAGAGACAGTGGAGCCATCGACTTGTCAGGTCCTTTTTAGCCAGAGGATGGATTTTTAACAGCGGTGAGTGTGTCTGTATGAACAGGCAGCAGCTGCATGAACCCATGCACGTGCATCACCCACACACCAGTGTGCTTCACCCCCTGCTCTCAAACCACGAGGATCATCCAAATCTCTGCTCAGCACTCAGCTGCAATAATTCAAATTGCTAACACGGAGGAGAAAGGAGGGTTTTGAACAAAACCCCAGCTCCTTCAGCTGACGAAACCCTGCTGTCCTGACCTCTCCTATTTGCTTCCAAGCCTTTGTCATTCCAGGCTGTCTAGAAAACACTTGAAGAGCAAGAAGAGAGAGTGAAAATGGGAGTCCTTAAACGTGAGTTTGGTATTCCTCTGCTGTCATTAAAAAGATTTATTCAGGGGTATTAACAAGAGTGTCTCATAGGATGAAGTGCTGACTTTGTGGAGAGGATCTCTGCTTCCAAAGGGTTGCAAAAAGAATAGAAAATAAAACTAAACACAACAATTTGAGTAGAACCAAGGTGTTATATTTGAGGATGTGCCTGTATGTGTTTATGGTTTATTTTTATTTTTATTTTCATGTGCTGTTACCAAAGTAAAAATCCACATCTTGGGCAACAGCAGGTGGAATTTCTATTTTAGCACAATTTTAGCTCATTAGGGAAAAAAGAGTCCAGCCTGAAGTTTTGCAGAGCAATTCAAGAAGCAAATAGAGAGGAGAGCAGCCGAAGTGGGTCAGGCTATGGGCTTCTTATTGCCTGTGAATATCAACTACAGAGAGAATGTCTTTGAATGCTGGTGAAGTCCCAGAGTTGTGCTCGTTAAATGTTCACAGATGTGTCATCTTTGTGCACACTTTTGCTCTGATCAGTTTAAGGTGACTCCCGCAGCACAGGATAAGAGGTTTTCCACGAGAGGCTGCACGCACTCCTGTGCTGAGTTACTGTCCTGTTTCCACCCCTCCCATAGTCTGACCAGAGTGACATGAACTCTATTCTTGACTCTCAGATTGAAGTACTAAAAACGATGTGCATTTCAAAAGGTTTCATATTCTTCTGGGAAGTGGATAAACAAACACACTGACTTGTTACAGCAAATACTTTGTACCTATTGGGATGTTCATCTTACACAAGGTATTGGCAAAACGACAAAGCAGGATGAGATCATTTTCTCGAGTTGTATCTGTCCTGGGGAATTAAAAGGAGAGAGAGAAAGAAGAAAGTTTTGTTTTCTTGAAGTTTACCTTACTACTAAAAATGAAATTTCATGGACAACACAAAGGTTTGCTTTGAGACAGCTGCAAGGGGACTGCAGCTGGCTCCAAAAGACTTGGGATAAATGTGTAGATTTTTTTAAAAATGACAAATTATTCACTTCTGTCAGAAAAATATCATCAGGAAAGAAATAATAGGCTTTGTCAGATTGTATCTTCTCACTAGTGCATCAGGGCAGGACTGATTCGAGAAGAGAGCACCTGGTGTTGCAAAAGAAAGGAAGAAAAAAAGAAAATGCCACACACTTGTAGATGTTGAAAAGCCTTAACTTGAAGGAATGGTATACAGGACTGTGCAGGCTTTGCCATGACTGAGAGAAAGAGAGAAAAATAAAAAAAACAAAGGACAAAACAGAAATCCTGTTCAGATCCAATTTGCTGAGGTGGAAGGGGAAATTGTTGTTGAAGACAGGGGTTTCATTTACACATCTGGTTTGAAATCCGTCTGGTAACCCCTCCTGCTCTCGCTGCTGCACTGTCTGAGTCCCTTTGCTGTGAACACCACACCAAGCTGGGAAGGGCTTTTCTGTCTTTCCAATGAAGCAGCTCACTAAAACCTTACTGATTTCTCTTGCAGTACACGTGGTTGGAAAGAAACACCCACTGGGCTCCACCGGCAGCTAATGCAACCATGGACCGAACACTTGCTGTGCTGCTGTGCTTGAGTTCCCAACACCAGCCCCAAATTTCTACATCTCCTTTAGTCTCAGTCTCAGGATCTGATTTGTGCATTCTTTGGCCCTGGAAATCTGGATCCTCCTTTCCCACTCAAGTGCACTCCCTGGAAAGCCAGCACGAGCCTGTATCTACAGAGCACAGCTTTGCATGAGACAGCTCAGGGGCGAGTCCGGGATAATCCCACAAAACACAGCATTTGGCACACTCAATAAAGCATCACTGTAATTCATGTGAGGTTGGAGAGATATTGACTTCTCCTATTACTCCTCTGTACATGTTTCATACAAGGCCAGATGCAACCATGTCCCAAAAATGAGGGATGGAGGGCAGGAGGACAGGAAAAGAGATGGTGGTCGTGCCACCCACACCCAACACATAAACACTGTACCAGGCAGGGATAATAGGGGCTATCATCACCTTGTTCGTCTCTCTTCATCTAAACCTCCTACTTTTTCAGCTTGCCAAATCTTCTCAAACAAAATGAAAAGCAAAAATTCCCTGGGTATGTCTTACAAAGCCAGTCAGTGATATTCTGCAGATTTCCTCCTGGGCTCATACCCGTAGGCAGGAATGCTCAAGGAAAAGAAAAGCAAATCATAAACAGCAAATTCAGGAGAACAAATCTTGAAAGCCACTATTGCAGTAAATATCTGTGCATGTCAGAAAACATTCTCACAGGAAACATCACTGAATAATTTTGCATGAGGAGCAAATTTTTTTTAAAAAAAATCAAACAAGGAAAATCTGCTTACAAATAGATGCATAAAACCTGAGATAAATTCCTGCGAATAAGTTTTCAAGGGTGATTGAAGTTGCTAATGGCTACATTTGTCCAGCCTTTAAAAATTTTGCTCAAGCATTATTCATATTAGATGACCTCTTGCAGTGAGAATGCAGAAAACTCCTGAAATCCTTGTCAAACCACTTTCATCCACCCCTGATATTAACTGTTTGAGGCATTTCCACTTCCCTGCTCTGCCTCCTGCCACCTTGGAGAAATTTTGATGCTTCTTCCTTTTCCTCAGAAATTATTTCACAGCAAAGGAAATAAAAAATGACAACAAATCCCGTAACGTAGTACCTGCTAGAACATGCTCTTCCAACTGCAGAAACAACCTCACTCCTGGGCATTTCCTGTGAGTCTGATGGCCAGCTGCCTCAACACCCTGCAGTCTTGCTTCAAGCCATCAGCTCTCCCAGTCAATCAATCCTCAGAAAAAGAAAAAATTTTAAAAAAGAAAAAATAAAAAAAGCTCTGGGTCTTGGTTTAAATTTAAAAAAAAAAAAAAAGTGTTACTGTAATCCCTCATGGTGTGATATGGATAAAATTTCTGGATCACTCTTCTGGTCTCTTCATCATGTTCAACAGCCCTGGCCAGCCCAGCTCCCTCCCAGCACACCCTGGAGGGATGGTGGACCTTCATTTGATCTTCTCTGTGTCCCTCTCCACCTGTGGACAACTTAAGCAGTGCCAGCCATGGGGAATAAATTTCTCCATGCAGGACATGACCCATCACAGCAAGATCCATCCTTTTCTGGATCATATTTTACCTTGCACCCCTTGTCACCCTCAGGTCACAGAATCACTGAAAGGTTTGGGTTGGAAGGCACCTTAAAAACCATCTATTTCCACGCCCCTCCCAGGAGCAGGGACACCTTCCACTATCCCAGGTTGCTCCAAGCCACATCCAACCTGGCCTGGAACATTTCCAGGGATGGGGCATCCACAGCTCCTCTGGACAACGTGTTCCAGTGCCTCACCACGCTCACAGGTCCTCTCCAGTGGGGCTGCTTGTCAGGCAGAGAGCCCCTAGCTGGTTTCTCCACCCCAAGAACAGAGTTTTATGCTTCCCTTTTGCCAAACCTCATGGAGTTTAATTTAGCCCTTTCTTCAAATTAATCTGGGTCCCCTGGGCAGCCACTTTATCGTTTGTCACATCAGACTCTCATCCTAGTTTAGTGTCATGCACAAATTACTTGTTTTGGTAGCACAGCTAGAGTGAAGAGACCATCTAAATGCCACCCCTGGTGTGTTTGCTCATGGTAGAGAGTTTGTGGGAATTAGAGTCCCCTGGGCTCCTGGCTGTGCTGCCTGCTGACCCCATCCTGCAGCTGCCCTAATAGATTTTCCCTGAGTATTTCAATGCTGCAATATAAAGCCTCATTTCATAGGGATTCCCGACATGGAAGTCAGCATCTGCAGTCTGAACCATCTGTGGGACTGAGCTTCCCTGCAAGCTCAGAGCCATCAAACATCCACTGCCCCAGCTGGGAGCAGCCATGGGCATGTCCTGTGGAGATGTTTCTCCTGGGAAGATGAAGCAGCCCACAGACCTTTTAGTGTAAGAGTTTAATAAAAAGTTTAGCCTTTGGGCTCCTTTGCCTGTGAAAAACAAGAGTTTCCCTGCTTTCTTTTACCTTTGCAGATGAGCTTCGTTTTTCACAAATATATGAGAAAATTCTCCTGCCTTTTCCTTCCCCCTGCCAGGTCTCTTTGCCAGTGAAATAGTCTCTCTCCCAGGCATAGATCACTGGCCTGACTAGGCTGACGTTATATTAGAAACAGGAAAATTATAATGCTGCCCTTTACTTCGTCTCATGAATTTGGGTGCAACTCACTCCTCTCCTTTCCTTTCTGCCCCTTAAAATTCACCTTAAAGGAAGAGCTGTTCTAATCCAGGTCCAGCAGAGAGGATGCTCTCTAAAACCAACCAAACTACCAAAAAATGAGAAATAATTTCAAAGAGCATCACTGCTTTTGGAGAGCTGCCAAAACCATGTGAATGATACATAAAAGATAAAATGTCTAACAAAATCCCCCAGTGCTGCAGCAAACAGTTCAAAGAAAAGGCTGCAATGTCCAATTACCTCTCCAGGGCGCTGGACTGCAGGGAGACATCAACTTTGGGGCAACAAAAGCTCTGCACAGGTGCTGATTGTGGTGGGCTGGCTGTGGTAAGAGGCAGGTTCATTCTCTTTATCCTGCTTCCCTGTGGTCGCTTTGAGACCATTAACAGCACCTCAGAGACCAGGCGTGGTGCCAGCTCTCAGAGCAGTGTGCCCAGCCGAGCAGGTAAAACCTAATTTGTCCCATCTTTACTTCAGCATCTGCTCAACTTCACAGCATTTTCTACCCGAGGCACCATTTTGTTTCTGATCTTCACCAGAACACTCCTACCCTGAATTTTGTTGCCTGAAGGACAGGTGAAACATCTTCCTGCTCCAAACCAAGTTGTAGATGGGTATTTTTTACCACCGTTCTCAATCAGTGCTGTTTGCCTGGGGTATCTCCCTTGTCGCTGTCCCCTTCTTGCACCACACTGATAAAGCACTTCCAGACAGGCTCTTCTCTCACTTGTGTGTGCCTGTTCTCTTCTACACTGCTGCATGGAACCAAGCATGGACAGAAAAGCAGAGCTGGATGAGTCCAAAGCAAACCCTTATTTGAGCATTTAACTGCAAATTCACATCTCGTGGGAGGCTTCCTGTTCCCTGCTTGCATACTGAGACAAGTTTCATCTCCGGTGGACTTCTGATGTCATTCCCTGTCCTCCTTCCTACAAATCTGGCAAGATTTATATTCCAAAATTTAATAAATTATGGATTTTTAAATGACGATTAAAATAATCCGCTTCTCTGCCTTTTTTTGGTTCAGCTTGACCATCACTTCCTGAGCACAGTCTGAGTGACTCAGAGGGGCCAGTGATCTGAGCACTGCCCGGCCCTGAACTCTCTGCTGACATTTCTTAATGTCAGTAAATAACAGCAAGTTTTGTACATATTATATTACTTTTCTTTCTAGGCAATTTACTGTATTTATTCTCTTTGGGTCTCATCCCAGACTGAGATTAAAAACGGAGCCAGCTTGGGCAGGTGATTCATTTTGTGTACGTCCACGTGTCTCATTGCTGTGCTTGAAGTCAGACGTGCATAAAATTTGGTGATTTGGGGCCATTGGGCTCAAAGTGCTTTCTCTGACTTTCCCAGTTTCCCTCACCACAGATCTGACACGACTGCCACTCTCATCTTCACTTTATCTCTGATCATCAAACTTCTGTAAAGAAAGGTCAGTGACATTTTGCAGTGTTTCTAAATGATAACATCTCAGACCTGGTCAAGCTTGCATTAAAATGCTCTTTTAATGACAAATAGGCCAACTGCACCCTGTCTTTGAGTAAATCCAGGAGCCCACATAAACTATTTCTATTGACAGCTATAAAAATGAGCAGAGGCCAAAATCTTTCACATCTCTGCCTTTGTCCTCCCTCGGAATTACTGATTGAATGTCCCCTATTTTGAGCGAAAACTGAAATATGGATTTTCTTTTCATCATCACCACTTGCACAGCTGCATCAGTCATTAAGCTGTCCTAAAGATCTGTTACCCAGGAACTGGATGCCAGGTATATATCATATCCTGAGGTGAATTGTGGCAAGGCATAAATTGATTGTGAGGTTCATGCCTTTGAAACCCAAATGAAAGAACATCAATTGTCATCAAATACAAGAATATAAATAGAAAAGATCAAATCGGTTCTGGCCTAAATGTGTTGTGCAATGAAAATATATTTAAAACAAAACAAAAAAAAAAAAAAAAAGCCAAACAAACTAGCAAACCACAGGTTAGTTTGATCAGGGAGAAAAAGTTATACTTTTCAATGTAGGGCATAAAATGAACAGAAATTTCTTTACTCAACCTGTCTCTTCTGCATGCATTTTGTACAACGGCGTGCCACAAATAAAACCTCAGGCTTCCAGTTAAACTATAATTTTACTTCTGTTGTCCCTGCTGAAAAGTCACTGCAGAGCTACAACCTTCTGCAGCTCAACTTCCTCCAAAGATCCAGGTGAAACGTAGCCATGATCCTTTTAAAGCTTTTTGCATTGCTGTCAGGATAGGTGTTTATTTTAAACTTCTTCTGCCAAAGCTTCTGATGTAGCTGCAAAGTCTCTCTTATATCACTATGTCAATATACCCTCATTCCCTTTAAATTGCAGTTTTCTAGGTTAAATAAGCAAAGCTTTTACCTTTTTTTTTTTAACTGAGGTATGTTCTCCATCACCTACTTCAATTTTAGTTAATCCTTCTTGAATATGTGTGACTAGGACTGTATGTTATCATTCTAAATGAGATTTTATAGCACCACATAATTCCCTGTTTCTGCTGGAAATTCCTTCTGTGAGATATGTTCACATCCAGTTTTCTCTTCTCACTGTTTTCTTGAAGGCCCATAACCATCCTAAGACCAACAAATGCAGCCAGGATTTCTTTCTTCTCTATTGATGATTTCCGAGCCTACAGCAGCAAATATGTTTTTTCCTCTGAAATAATTGAAGTCTTCTTCACTATTACAGCCACACTAGAAAATCTGTATGTGCCCAATGCCATTTCTTTCCTTTTTCATGTTTTTATTTTTTCATTTGACAAGTGAATAACTCCACCTTTGTTAGACTTACATTAGACCTGCAAGTCCACAAGTGAGTTTTGTCTGAATTCTGGAATGGAGACTAATTAGTCTCAGAATTTAATTCTTTTATTCCTTTATGCCTGCTCTTAAATCTCTGATTAACGTGCTGTATAAAAAAATATCAAATACTATGTGCATGTTAGCTGTAATTAGTTATAAAAACTGGAAATCTCCCACCATTTATATATGATACACCTATAATGTGGGTCTTACAGTATGAAGCTTAGAGCAGGATTCAGTTGTCTAATTAATTACCTTAAAACAGGTATCCGAGATGCTTTGGGGTATCTCAGGGAGCTCAGACCTGGCAGATACTACACAGGACCTACAGGAGACTTTGGCTCTTCTGGAACAGTTTCTTCAGGGCACGTGGGGTACCCTAAAACTTGCCTAATTGTTGGGCACCTGGCTGAAACTCACCCTTAATCTACTGATTTTAGCTTGGAGAGGTGAAATGAAAATTTGAGCTGGTAAAAAGACCACATTAGATTAATTCAGTTTAGAAACAGAGTTGTTGTTTCCTTGCAGAGATTTACAGGGCAAGGCGGTGCCACCTCGTTTAGGAAGGAGGCCTTTGGGGATGGCAGCCTTCCAAGTCAGCTCTGGGCAGCCTGACCTATGCTAAATTCAGTACACTCAGGCTTTCCTGCTTTCTCAAACCACCAACGTGATCAGCAGAGCTCAGGGATCACAGCTCACCCAAAAGATTTAGCAGATGGGTGCCTGAGGGAAAACTCTCCCCTCAGCTGTACTACCCTGGGCTTTCAGAGCTGTTCACTTGGAGTTTGGCTTTCTCTGGAGCACTGGGACAAAAAATTAGACACTTATCTGGTCACACCCAACATTACGAGCTAATTCCATTGCAGGAGCCTCAGTTACTGAGTTTGTGTCCACTTCTCCTATTTTCCAGAGGTTTGGTTGCCTGTGGAGATGAATGCTTGAGTTCAAAGTCACCTGGGAGAATCTAAGAAGGATGCGGTGACTTGCAGTTCACAGCAGGGCAAATTAGATGATCTAATCACCCCTTCTGGACTCAAACCCTGTGAAACCATATGAAAATAACAGAAAAAGAACTTGCCCGTGTGACTGTGAACAAAAAGAAATGTTTCTCGTTCAGTTGCAGATAATGATTCTGACATGGTCTCTGAACTCTTGGCTTTGCAGATGTCAGAAGCTTGACAGCTTGAGGAAGTTTTGATCTCTCATTCCAGCTTTTATCTGTGGAGGTGGGAGACAAGGAAGCACTGAGTGCAGAGCTGCCAGGAAAGGGCTGCTCGAGTCACCAACTTCCAGCTCTTCCACTGTGATTGTAATTGATTTCAAGTCCCACCTTAACAGGGGGAAAGCACCACATCATGACCAAGCTGCCACCTAACCCTGGGCTCTGCAGGAACTCGGGAGAAATGTTGCCTCCAGGTCTTCTGGGACTGAGCTCTTCAATGGAGGTAAAAATAGTATAAGAAACCACTTGGTTTAATAACAACTGCGAAAAAAAATGTGATTCTGAATTGCAGTGAATACTACGAATCTGCTATCTCAACAGAACATGTAAAAATAAATGAAATGGTAACACAATTGCTCTAGATTTTCTATTCTCTCAGTTAATTTTGCTTTCATGTTCACAGATGCTTTTGCCATGCTGTAGCAATGTGCTTTGAAATGTTCCTGCCCTGCTCCAGGGGGTCTGCTGGGGTGATGTCTCTGGCACAGAAGTCAAAACTCTCCAAATTAATTGCTCCTTTCATCCCCTAATTAGAACCATGCTAATTTCCTTCAACATCATTATTCTATAAAAATCCACTCCTTCAGCTCCACGTTGCTCCACTGTGTTGGTGTGGGAGATGGAAATCAAAAGAGCACCAGTAAAGAGGATGCACCACAGGTAGCAAAGGGACTCTTACTACTCTGCATCATTTTCTAGGATGCTAAGCAACAAGATTTTTCTCATAATTCCACAAATTCCTGTACAATTCCCCCTTTCCTGGTGGGAGTCCAGACCGACACTGAGCAAACCTCAGTAATGGGAAGTTCTTCCTCAGCTGGCCTATGCCACCAGGTGCCATAAGAAATTTCTGCCTGAAGAGAAATAAAAGCAATCCAAGCCACAAGTAGGATAGGACATCGAGTCTTAAGCAATTAATTTCTGATTCCTTATACTAAAGTAAGAAGAGTTTTAACAGTAGATTTTCAAAGCTCAGGTTCACTTCTGGGATGTCATTGTTAGGCTGGCCATGCAGATATTTTGCAACACATGTTTGATTTTTTTCTGTTTGTTCTGAAATGGAAGTGGTTATTGTAAGAAAGGACCCACCTTCAAAGTTGGAATGTGGAAGGTCAAACATAGAGGAGAGTATTCAATTCAGGAAACAAAGATGCCTATTTAGAAATTAAAGACCAAACACGCTTTAAGGCAAATGACTTTTTGAGACAAAGTGCAATTTAGTCTTTACTTATTTTCATATTTCTTTATAGTTGCCATGAGAATATTTTAATAACCTCTGTAGAGTTTAAAATGATGCAGGTAATTGCTTAAAGTAATTTTAGTGCTATTAAAGATAACAAACCTCTTGTGTGAAATACTTTGCTAAGCAACGATCAACAGAAAAGGGGAAAAGATCTTTTTATTGCAAATTTGAGTTCTTTTTATAGATGAGCTGAAGTGAGAATATAATTACATTATCTATAAAATAAAAGGTGTGCAGGTATTCAAACACCTACCATCTCAATCTTGCGTTGAGTCACGCAGGAAACACACCAGAATTTTAAGTAGATCCCTTTCTCCCATTCAGCAGCCTGTGTGTGATCCCTGAACCCACCTCCAGTTTGCACTGATAATGTTTAAATTGCAACTTTATTCATCACGGCACATTCATAATACCTGAAACAAAATTCCTCCCAGGTTACTTGGGAGACACTCAGAGGAACGAGTGAGTAAAAATCCTGCACACCCTGCTTTCATTTCTTTTCCTGACCTTCTTGATTATGGCAACAGAATCGTTTCCTCCTTTTTGGCTCTACTTCATGAAAAATGTGTCAGAGGAGTTGTTCCAGGAGAAGTTTGAGACTTTGGAAAAATACGTCACACAAAAGCTGGAAGGCCCCAAGTGAGCCATAATAAAACTTGTTTCTCTAAGATAGCATGTCCTGCTAGTGAGCTATGAGAATCCTTGCAGCCTGAATAAACAAACAGAACTTGCATTTTTCATCTCTTTCGGGCTTTTTTAAGGGATGCAAGTGACACAAGCAAAGCATAATTTCACCAACTCTTAACCAGCTGACAGACAGAGAGGTTAGCCAGGCATTGAAGTTGTTCTTCTTTCCCACAAGAAATCCCAGTTTAAACAGATCCTGGATCTTTCGAGGTGTTGGATTTAAAGCCTGATGGGAACTGGAGGCCACTTTTATCCCTGCCTTTGTTGTACATGTTCTTCTGGTCTGGGAACTGTTGGCCCTGAATCGTGGGGGGATCTTCAGTGCTAACCTGCTCCAAGGAATATGCGAAACAAGCCGGGCAGCAGTTGCCAAAGTCGCTTAGAAGAGGAAAAGGAAACATGAAAACACCAGTTTATCTGGAAAGCACACCACGTTGCTGTAACTGTCAGAGCTCTGCTACCACAGAGACGGGCTTTAGGTGAGTAGCACTGGCCCAGACACTCCATGACACTCATTTCTTGCCAAACTGAAAAGTTAAGGAAGGGTTCTTCCACCCCTTTTCACGATGAGCCATTTCTCTCTGCTAAAACAGACCAGAAGAGCATTTCAGAGCCTGCTGCTCACAACAGGAATTTATTTACTTTCCCTTCTCTGCCTTTTCTCTCCCCCTATTTATTTCTTCACCCCTCTGAACAATGTTTCAAGGTGGAAACAGCTATCTTCCAAACAGCTTGAAGGGGGAAAAAATTCTTTCTTTCCCATTCTCCTCAACGAGCAACATTGATTTTTTTAGCCATTAGCTTCTGTGAGCTGCATGTTAATGAGCCTGCACAGTATAAGTAATGATGATGGATGCTTTCCACGTGCTCATATGGATAGCCAAGCATTATTTCTTCCCACAGGCTCCCTGTAATGGCTCCTTCCTATGGGGACCTGCCATTTGGGACATATTCATCCCTTGCTGTGCTATCCTTTCACTGGAGCTCAATGTATGAGGTGACCTTAGTTCACAGAATTAATGCTAATCACCATGATTTGGGGAATTCTCCTTGATTTTCTGATTCATTGTTGACATAGGAAGAACTGTATTCTTGTAGTTTTCCCTCCTGATCTGGTCTCACTGAACTCAAAAGGTAAAATTCCTTTTTGGTTGCTTTGGTTTGGTATTTTGGGGATTTTTTTTTTTTGCTGTAAAGCTTCATCCCTGACTATTTGGCTCATGAAAGTGTTCCTGACTTGGGCAAGCAGCCCCTAGGAAAGTCACAGAGCCATTTGTATTAACTAATGGGGGAAAAAAATTATAATTGAAATTTTGCAAGATATTCCTTCACTCCTCCCTCCATAAAAATTATCAGCCCTGAAGAACTGAATAATATGTGCAAGTAATGACTCAACAGTTCTTAATTTTACAGACTGGTATTTCTGCCAAAGTAAGGAGGCAGTGAAGAATTGCTGGGTGCTCTTCCTCCTCTCATTCACATCTAAACCAGTGAATGTGCACTGGTGGATCAAGCTAAGCATCCTTCTAAATCACTGCTCAGTCTCATTTGAGAATTAATAGGGCTGAGCTGCACAGTGTTATCGTGGACAGCAACGGATGGCGAGGGAGCTGACCAAACACTGGTAACAGCTCCAAAATCAAACATGCTTTCCAAAAGAACAGCTTCTCTGAGAAGGATTTAAGCTGCTCCTGTCACAAGTGATTCCCAGGGAGAGATGTGAGACATAAGCCATAAACAGTCTCCAGAAGTAAGGCAAAGGACTCGTTAGAGAGATTTGATCCTGAGCAGAGAAGCAACGACGTCTGTGACCAGGACTAATGGGGATGTGCCTATACCTTCTGCCTGTGTTCTCCTTGGAGAATCTGAAAAGGCTTTTCAGCCCCCAAAAGCTATGTTTTAATAAAATATTAGCTAAAAGAGTTAACTTTTCTAATAAAGAAAGCCTAAAGAGAGTAGATTAATCAGCACTGAAATGAATGAAGCAATGCCCACCACACCTCTGCCCAGAGGGGCCCTGCTGGGAGTGCTGAGGCTGCAGGCAGAGGACAAAGCTCTGGCTGATGTCTGGATAACTGGATGGATGTGGAAAACTGCAAGGTATGACGCCAGAAAGTGCTGAAGGTATTAAATAACGATGTAAGAAACCAATAAATCTACAGATAGTGCTGTGAGGAGTGGCCAGATTGGGTGGGTACCTGGACGGGAACACCAGGGACCTTTTGGGGATCCAAGTGTGGCAAGGCCAGCAGCAGCACCTGGGGAACAAAGTCAGCAATGCTGCAAAAAATGAGATTGCAAATATCAGAAATAGCAAATAACCACATCAGGAACCGCAAGTTTGGGGATGGACACAGCAAAATTGTGACCACTGGATAAAAAAAAAGTGAGTAGGTGTGGGTTGGTTACTCGGGAAGGAGCGAGGGTGAAAAGGAGGAAGGTGGGGGATCCTTTGTATCCACACATTTCTTCTATAATCAGGAGGGACTTGGGGTGTCTGAGGGAACACCAGCAGGACCCCAGAGATCTCTCTTCCCACCAGTGATGGAGAAACATGGAGATGGTCCCACCTAACACCACCACCCCTTCATACCACTTTAATGAGAGACGGAGAGCAAAGATTGCTTTGCATATCTTCATCAGGTGAAAATCTCTACTAAATTGAAGTATTCTGACTACTTCTATTTTTCTGCCTGTCTGCCCATGCTCAGACTATCCACTGTCCTCTTCCCAAAGGGATATATTTGAAATCTACTGCCAAAACCCAATGGAAGTCTGGTTTTTGAGAGTGAGAATGATGGTGTTTGTGTGGTTGTAGCCACAAGAGGAAGATCTTGTGAATGAAGTCAAGGCAGGAACTGTGAATCTGGAGATCACCAGGATGTCCTGCTCTGTACACCAGGCACACACTCTCACTCCCCACCAAAACAAGATTCTCAGTCCTGCTAAATCATTTTCAGTAAAAGACTTCTGTTCTCCTGGTTCATTTTAGAGTGGAATTTTCTTCACTACAGGTACAATATTCCAATATTCCCCCCTCCTTTTGGCCCTGATACATTCCCTAGTGACCAACACAACCTCAAGTAAAGCAAAAACAGCAGCACTTCCAGCTTTTTGCCAGCCATAATTTACCTTACAAAGGAGCAGCTCCATGGCCATTTTGAGAAGCCTCCCGACTCTATGAGGTGACTTTGCCTAGGGAAAAATGTCAGTATAGGACAGAGAACCCATCCTACCCAAATAGGTCATGTTTTCAAGTTTGTCTTTTGCGTGTGTGGCTTTTTGTGGTTTTATTTTTCCCTGTTAATTTTCTTTCTAATTTTCAAATGAAAAAGAGTAACCAAGTACTAAACAGTGGGTAATAACTCTCACTTTATATCCCCATCAAAGTGCTGGTAATTGTCCCCTCCTTCCTCTGAAAATAAGACACAGAAACAATAAGGTCTGGAGGTAAGATTGTAAGTACCAATAATTATTTCTTCTATCCACTGAGAGGTTTCAGCTTGGACCTGACAGTCACCATTGACTTATGTGCCACTTGAGCAGGCATTCTGGTGTCATTTGCAGGGACGTGTGGCTTGACGAGGCTTTTATGAACAATTACACGATGGTGTAATTTACAGCATTAGCCTGGCATCCGCAGCGTGCAGCAGGACACACACAGCAGAGGGGCACAGCGTGGAGAGAGGGAAATCAGGAAAGCACAGCACTGCCCAGGCAGGCTCCCTGCAAAGCCAGCAGCTGAGAGGCTGGGCGTGCAAACCACACGAGATCCACTCTGACAGCTGAGGAAGGCTATCCTCACCTTAGAAGCTCATTCTAATGCTGAGAGCCAAATTAAAGCTGGCCACTTTTCCTTTGGAAGGCAGAACTTGAGCTTTTATGAAAAGTTTATCGACATTTAAGTTCTTCAACTCTCTCTCTCCATTAAATCTTTCCAAAAGCCATAATGATGATGGCTGTCATTATTATTATTATTATTTGTCATCACAGTAGCAGCATTTTGTGAGCAGTCAGGGGCTCAATTGTATTGCAAAGTTTAGCCCTAACTTGCATTGATCCAGCTCTCAAACCATAAGCCATTTCTGAGATTTTTAGATTTTTACTTTGTGTGGATCAAAAAGCTGTGGGCTGCACTAGTCACCCCTCTGCAGGGCAGCTGTGATGGGCTGTTTTAAATCTATAGTTCATGGATTGAGGCATCTCCCAGAGCTTGTGCTGTCAGTCAGGTCAGAGGCTCCATTTCTCTCAAGAAACTCCACCTGAAGATCCCCTGAAACCAACAGAAGATGTTACAGTGTCTCGCACTGCACATCAGCCATGCACCAGATCCAGGCTCCAGGGTATGAAGAAGAGGAAGAACTCAGCTGACCAAAATACTGACCCACCCATCTCCTCTCACCCACCAGGGCTCAGGTGACACGGCCACACCACAACTGTGGGTTCAAACTCCTTCTGCCAGGGGCTTGGAAACAAAGGAAATGCAAGTTTCAACCCCTGAGGCTTAAGAGAAAATGACCTCAAAACAATATACTACTTCTGGACCAAAACTCTCATCAGGCTCTCATGCATAGGCAGATATCACTGATACCTGCTGTCTTTTTTAAGGAAAAAATGGCCGGTTTTCTATGCTTTAAAAAAATAAATAAATAAATAAAAATCCTAAATGGGAGGTATGATTTTGTCCAGCAAATCTACCTACAAAGAGGAAGCCAACAAGCAACTGTAGGTGGATACCAAGGTCAGGGAGATCTTTATGGGCTCAGACTGGACTTGGACATTTCCCGTTACTTTTCAGCCTGACGGGTGTTTATGGACACCATTTCCAACCATTTCATTTTCCCAGTTCACTGCAAACAGAAAGTAGGCACCACGCTCTGTCCTCTGAACCCTTCTTCCTTCTCTGTCCCAAACTGCTGCACAGTCATGTCTTGTTGTTTTGTACTAAATCTCACCACATTTCTGTTGCACAGGATTTAGTGCGAGCTGCTTCAGAAGAGGCTGAAGTGTTGTCTCCATATTGCTCAGTTTTATACACGTCAAATTTGGCACGTTACTGAATTTCCATGATGTTCTCCTTTCACAAGTGAGGAAAGTGACTCAGAGCTGTGAAACTGCCCAAGGCTATAATGGAATAGTACAAGATCTGAGTTTCTTTGTTTCTAGTCCTCTACTTTAACTGATTGAGCACCCAGCAACTCTCTCCCCAGCACCAAAAAGAGTTCTTGAGGTTGACACCAATGTGATTTTTCTGTGTGGCCCTTTTTGCTGCAAGTGGACCAATGCAAAAGGAATACCTTCCAGTCTAGTTGCTTTGGAAGCTGTGACGTAAACTATAAGCAGGTGATCACAAAAAATTAAGTAAGTCCCCTTGGCACGCACTGAAAAAATAATCAGTGGTTTTTTTGTAGCAGACTTGACAGGTTTATAATAAGAAGTATTTCATTAAAGCAGTAAAGCTCATTGTCTGCAAATGTTGTAAAGTAAAATAAATGAGAATTAAAACTAAATCTTTATTAAGTTTTGATGAAGATTCTGTCCTTGAGCTGTAAATCCAGGGCATTCCTCTCCTAGAAAATCACTAGGAACGATGTATATGATGTACCACAGACGGAATATTTTCTTAGACAATGAAATCTCTGAGAACTCTGGGTGTGAGTTAAAGCTGAATTTGTTCTAGCTCTTCCCAAACTGCCAAGTTCATGGATGGCCTCGCATGTGCAAGGATGAAACCCAAGTTCCTCATGGCCAACAAGAGAGACAGGTCCTTCCACAATGAACTCCATTTGTTCAGGAAAGCTGAGATGGAGGCACAGCTACTACACAGAGCTGAAGTCAGATGAGCTGTACCCTAGCCCAAAATCCACCTGTCAGCCCTTCGGTAAGACCTCTCTTAACTCAAGGTGAGCACCTATGTACCAGGCACAGGTAAAGATATAGCAAAGCCATTTTACAAAGGAAATAAATTATTCTATATCTATGAGAGAGAGAGGCTGAAATTGGAAATGTGGTGGAAAACTGGAGAGAGGATGAGATGTGGATGAAAAATGATTCTTCTGAAATGAAGTTTCCCCTGCCTGGCAAAAAGAGCTGAGGGGACCTAATTCCTCTCGGTGTGTAACAAGAGACAGAGAAAAGCACCCTGAAGCTGAAGGAAAACACTGACAAAACGAAAAATTGCTGGGAAATTGGCCATTAATATATTTAAACTAGCAATTAGAAACAACTTCCATTAAGTCAATTCCCAGCTGGAGATTAAAGAAGAGAGGGGAAAAAAAAAACCCTCTTAAAGACAGAGCTTCATGCTGTCTGAGAGGAGGGCATGAGGTGCTGTTTTTTATTACATCCAACTTGACACATGAGACCAATTCCAACCTCATCCTGCTGTGTTCTCCAACTCTGTCATTGCTGTCATCAAAGCAAGTGAAAATTGAGGGCAGTCAGCACCAGCCAGTCCCAGATTTGAGGGCAGCAGAGAACTCCAAGGCTCAAATTTGCTTTTCTCAATTGCTGAAAGTATTGGCTCAACAGAATCCGAGAAGAGCCAGCTGGGCACGGCATCTCCTGGCCCTGTTCATTTCCTTCAGAAATAATTTCTCAGAAAACATGTTTCCATTTTACAGTGGAGTCCCAGGAAAGTCCTGGATCTGATGTTTTACTTTTTTCACCTGCCCATGCAAACACGTTTTAGCTGCTGATTACTCGGGCTGCAGTGGCTCCCTTTGGAAGGATTACAATGACAGCAGAAGAGGCTGATGAAAACTGTGACAATTCCCTCTTCGCCCAGCTGATTTGGAGCAGCAAACGTTAATGTTAAAATGTACAAATGGCTCTGCATGCAATTTTAATATGATTATCATACGAGAAAAAGAAAGACCATCTGTGGAAGTTGGAGATCTTAATGGGAAATTTAATTGACTTCATTTATCTAAGGGGAGATACACGTGTTTCAGGACCTCCAAACCAGCTAGGTTGACACCTTTTCTGTGCTAGAATTAATGGTATGCTTGATGGAGGGTGCAGTACACCTGAGGGATTGGAGCTGTCATATCCCCCTCTGAACAGGGAAAAGCAAAGTTATAAACCACCTTCATCACCAAGATGATGATTAAGGACAGAAAGTAGCATTTTAGCACAAGAAATGGATGGATGACTGTTGCAAGACCCAAAGGCCTGAGACCATAAAACAAATAACTCTGATCAAGCACATCAAAAGTCTTTAAATTATCCAGGGCCATAAGGACCAAATTAAACCCCAAACCATTTAGGAAATGGGCTTCATAACATCTTGGCAGGTGTTCAGGAACCTCATTAGGAAATGGGAGAGGCAAATCCACTTTATTAAGACAAAAAGATCACATTACTTTGCATTTCTGTGTCAGAGGGAAAGTCAGCAGCATGGAGAACCATGGTTCTAACTGAGCACAACCCAGCCAGACACAGGTGGTTGCCCAGAAAGGGCTCCAGTGCTTGTACACCCCATCCTCCACGTCCACCTTAACATCACTTAACTTTTTTGACCTCCTTTCCCTTCTGTCTTCCTTTCCATCATCACTGCCAGCAGAAATTGGCAAGGGTTTTCTAATTAAACAGTGTTGCTAAATGCCAGTTTGTCTATATTCAAGCTGTCTCTGTGTAAGGGGGATAGAGGTAATTCCCAAGATCTTCCTTTTTTTCTGAAATTTTTAAATTAGCATTCAGATTTTTCAGAGGAAACCACAGAGGTCAGGAACAGCTTGTTCATTGACCTCGTTCATCCAAAAGGAGATGCAGGAGAGACCATCCTGCCTAGGGATGTCTCCCAGTGGGATATTTACTGTGTTGCATCAACGAAAGAGAGAAAGCAGGTGATGATGGGTCTTCCCAGCATCCCTAAGAAATCCTCTGTGCTCTTGCCTACACTCCATTTAGTGTTTGTTATGCAAGGACTTCCTTGCAGAAAAAAGAGCAAAAGTAAAACTCTCACATATATCTGTAAATATTAATGTGCAAAATATACGTGTATTATCTCAAAGAGCGCAGCTGTTCTCTAGCAGCTTCCCTCAGCACCAGTTACCAAATTTCCTTCTCTTAAGTTATGAAAAAGGCAGAGAAATTTTGCAATCACTGAGGACCTGTTTGGAGCTCTCCTTTCCGGAGGCATTGAGATGACAAGGTGAGATGTTCTTCACTGGGACTGCTACAATTTATCCTGAGCCTTGAGAGGCGTAGAGGTGAAATAGCAACACAAAGGAGGCTTATACACCACTTTAATTCTTCAAATACTCTTGGAAAAGCAGGAGCAGCTTGGGAAGGCACAGATTTGCTCTTCAGAGCCGGAGCAAGACATCTCAGTGTAGATGGAAGGAGGGCAGAGGATGGTACATTGATAATCCTCACGGTATTTAACCCAGGCTACACCCAGGCAGATATTTTCTGAACCCCCGTGGGACTGAACTCTTTAAAGCTACTTTTACACAGAGCAGCAGCTGGATGTTTTCTTGTGCAGAGAAGGGAATAGAGCTTGTGAAGGGTCTGGAGCACAAGTGTGATGAGGAGCAGCTGAGGGAGCTGGGGGGGTTTAGCCTGGAGGAAAAGAGACTCGGGGGGAACCATACTGCTCTCTGCAGCTCCCTGACAGGAGGCTGTAGCTAGGTGAGGGTCAGTCTGTTTTCCCAGGTAACAAGGGACAGAATGAGAGGAAACGGCTCCAAGTTGCTCCAGAGGAGGTTTAGATTGGATATTAGGAAAAATCCCTTCACTGAAAGGGCTGTCAGGCACTGAAACAGGCTGGCCAGGGCAGTGGTTGGAGCCACCATCCCTGGAAGTGCTGAAAGATGTTTAGCTGTGGCATTTGGGGTCATGGTGTAGCGGTGAACACGGTGGTGCTGGGTTAATGGTTGGACTCGATGTTAGAGGTCTTTCCCAACGCTGATGATTCTGTGATTTTGTGTGAGCCCTAAAGCCCTCATGACCCAGGCTGGGTGACCCTGGTGACCTCTGAGTGGGCTGTGGCACCCCTCCAAGGTAAATTGTGTGAGAGGAGCACAGGGCTTATTCAAGCCTCTCTCCAGTGTGAAGGGGACACTGCTGAGATGCACAAGAGGCAGAATCCTGGGAAACCTTTGCCTGGACACCGGGGAATCAAACTTCAAATCCAGCACCAGACCTTGCTGCAGCACAGAAGTTTGAAGCATTTAACCACAGACAAACCTTCCGCACCTAAATAAATATCACTTTTAAGTCATCTTTAAACAACGCGGCAGCCAAGGCTCGCGCACAGCAGCCCTTCCACGCAGGACTGCAGCAGAGAGGGGCCGTCCTGCTCTCACTTTAAATGCTTCCTACCAATCTGCTTTGCTGAAAAGCACTCCCAAATAGCTTCTGGTACCCAGACGGAAGTTTTTCTGTGTAATACACTACCCTCTGCTGCTCACACGGGATAATTACAATGCAGTGTTGAAATTCCTGTGCTCTGAGCTCTGTAGGGGAGACCTGGTGTTTGGTGTTAATCCTAAACTCACAAAGAGTGTGAGTTATTAATTGCTACAATCAAAAGGAAGTCGTGGTTTCTCTGCTTGTGATAACTGGGTTTATTTAGAAGGCGTATCTGGATCTTATCTGAACTTTGAGGTTTTTTCCCTACATCTACATTGAACCAGAATTTGTTCTGTGCAGAAATTCAGGCCAAAGACTTTCTGCAGCAGAATTTACTGGGAGGTTCGTGGAGCCACAAACATCAATACCCACAAAATGTGTTTCCAAACTGGATGATCTGTCAGTCCACTCCTTCTGATTCAACACAAGACATGAAGCACATCACATCAACTATCAAAAACCAGCTTTATTTCAGAAAATAATAAAGTAATGATAATTTAAGGACAACTGGGAATTTGCAGTTTTGGATCACACCTTCATTTATTTATCTTATTTAATTTGTCCACGGAGATTTACACAGACCCATTTATCCCAGGTCGCTTCCTTCTTCCTCTCAGTGCCTGGCGCAGTTTGGAAGCTCTGCTGCCTGCACCCTCACATGAGGGTGAGCCAAAGAAAAGAGAAATGTGGGATCACTGCTCCTTCTCAGGGAGGAAGAAGAGCTCACTCGCACATCTCCTCGGTGTCAGGACCTGCAGAGCATTCCACATCCGCCTCCTCTCACCTAAAAGTGACTCAGTCAGGGCAGCTACATGCAAATGGATATTTCCGTGGAAGTTAATTGCTGGAATTGCTTCTCCATTTTCGCTGCCTAAACCAAATGGCACCAAACTCTCCTGCCTCTCAAGAGTCACCCGCAGGCTTTTGACAGGGATGGGAGGAGTAAAAATAAACCCCAAAGCTGAGCCTAGTCTTCCTGCAAGGCTTGGACTGACAATAGAGGGTATGAAATCAATGTATCAACATCTTTTGACTGCTAAGTGCCTCTGCAGCTGTTGCTCCCAACTACCCTGGGATGGATCATACACAGAGATCAAGGCAACTTGCTTGGTTCAATACACTGAGCAATTCTTTAGGAGGTGTTTCTGGTTTTCAGACCCATAAAACCTCAATGACTGTCTTTCTTATTGCTTTACCTCCTACCACAGGCCCAGAATCTATTCCCAGTGAAGCATTTTACTGGCATCTCTTTTCTGGAAGGAGAAAGATAACTCCTGATGGATGGAACAGCCATGCCAGAAGGTGAGATATAGACACCTCTCCTTCTCTAATGATGCTCTAAAACGTGCCTAGAAGCACAGATTCTGCAGAAGAAGGAGTTGAAGGAGGGGGACTTTCAGCTCAACTCCCCATTGCAGCCACCCTTAGTTAGACCCATTTCTGAAAATCTTCAGTGACATGTGATTAACTCAATGCTCTGGGCAGAGTCCCCTTGAAGGCTAATGAGCTTTAAATGCACAGGCAGTGGAAATTTATTCTGCTTGCAAAGTCGGGTGCACACATAATTCTTTGTTGATTCAGGACCGTGTTCACAAGAATAAAAGTAACTGAACCTGCTACACTTTGTGTGACCCTGCTCGGAAGAACTTGTGAGGATTTTTCTTCCAAATGTCTTGAATTGGCTGTGATCAACTTTCACTCCTTCCGACTCTTGCATCCTGATTTTCGCATAACAGCCCAACACCTTGCATGTAACAGTGTGAATACAAACAAACTGTGAAGGCCTGGTGTGCTGAGTGTCTGGTATTTATTACTTGTGGGAATTGATTTCTTCTTAGCGCAATATTGACTGTTTTAGGAAGATTTTTTTTGTTGCAAGAGGTGGGAAAAATTCCAAGTTGGCGTCTCATTGCTTACAGTGCCATTCTTCTCCATAACTATCTCTTTGTCTCACAAGATACCATTGCCTAATGCAGGCACAAAAAGCAGGCAAAAATATTTCTTTTAATTGAATGAACGGGAAGAAGACGATCCAACCCTCCAGCCCTCACATGAGAGGCATGAGATATTTGCCATGACAAGCATCAAAAGCATTCAGCCCACAACAGAAATGGCTCATGAAAAGTCTTAAAATGCAACGGGACATGGTGCAAGGTCAGGCTCTCTTGTGAATTGGACCCTCGGGCAGTGTAGTTCTATGTGGATTCACCCAGGAATATTCAAAGCCCTCACATTGCCTTTTTTCTTCTGTTCTGGAGACTAGGAATGAGTTCTCATCTCTAACTGGACACTTCTTATGCCTTTTGGGTATCATTCCTACTCAACTTTTGGTTTAAAATTTAATGGCAAGACATATGCAAACAGCCAGCAAGCTTTGCCTCTTTGGAAGTCAGGCTAAATATTCAATTAAAAAACTAAACAGCATCAAACTCTATCTTGAAACCTCAATAACTTTGCATTTTCAGGTGCTGAAGACAAGAAAATTCCCAACACTGGAGCCCTAGTCAGATCCTGACAAGCAGCCAAGCTCCTAAGGCTGGGGCACTGGAAATAATCTGTTTCCCTGCCACAACCAGAAGAAAGTTAGCAACCAATTTAAGTTTCCAGGCAAGCTGCTTTCGTGTCTGTTGTTCATTTATTTGTCTTTGCTAGATAGGTTTTTGCTTCCTCTCAGTCCTCAGCTCGTACAAGGCTGCCAAGGAGGAGAATGATGTGTTGTGGGGAGGAATTGGAAAGAGTCTCAGACAGCATAAAAGTGCTTGTTTTAGAGGCAGAGACAGAGAGGCTGAATCAGGTCCACGCTGCCAGATCATAGCAGCCAAACACACACTAAGATGACACTATAAAGAAAGTCATCAGCCCACCTAATCCAGGGACAAGCCACAACACCAACCAGGCTGCTCGGGCTCACTGTTGATGCTGTATTGATCGTGCCTTGTGGCTGCACTGCCTGAGAAGAAATTCAGATTTAACTGTGTCAGCTCTGCCACCCTCGGCCATCTGAGCCGCAGGTTCACGCGCTTGGAAATCCATCTGTAAAGGGAAAAACAAGATGCCAGCTCTCAGCAGGCCACCCAGCAAAGGGCCAAGGAATCAGCCTGCCGTAGCAATGATTGCCCTTCTAATAACCTCCTGTTGGAGGAAAAACTCAGACTTGCAGCCATTTACCGTGGTGAGAGTCCTGGAAGGTTGACAACCCTTCCCACTCCCTGTGAAACCCTTTAGCTCCGTCCCAGAGTGTGATTATTCAAGTCCTTCTGTAAATCCTGTAATTAAGGGGCTGCTGCTTTCCTCACAGGTGGGCTGTGACCCACTGCTGGCTGAATCTGCTCCTCATCCATCTATGCAGGCTTCAGCCACTTCAGCAAAGCTCTCTGGGACAAAGTACACCCTTAGAGTGATTAAAAGGTAAACAATCAGTCATTTCCTAATGATTCTAACTTCAGGTCCCAGAATATTTTTGGGGTTTTGACTAAAGACTGAATTTCAGTTGGAGGATTAATTCTTGAGACATATGTCCACGCGTTTCCCCTTTCCTTTCACCAGAAGTTTTGAATCCTCCTGGATCTTACAACCCAGAGGATGGGTGATTTCCCTCTCATCCAAGTAGAGCATGTCTCAGGGCTAAGATATGAGAGCTGTCCAGAAAGTTAGAAGGAGCAAGGTTGGCAACACCCAAGCATCTCAAGGCCACCAAGTCCCTGCACAGAGGGTGAGGACACTGCTGTCTTTTCTCTGGTGACAGGACTTGAGGAAATGGCCTGACGTTGTGTCAGGGGAGGTTTAGGTTGGATATCTGGAAAAGGTTCTTCACCCAGAGGGTGGTTGGGCACTGAACAGGCTCTGCAGGGCAGTGGTCACAGCACCAGCCTGGCAGAGCTCAAGGAGTGTTTGGACAATGCTCTCAGGCACAGGGTGTGACTCCAGTGCAGGGGATGGCTGCGAACAGAGGGCTCAGGTGCACCAGGTCACAGCCACCTGCGGTGGCTTCAGAAGCTCCACAGCTCTCTGTTCCCCTGCCAAAGGCATGGGGTGCACAGACAGAAAGAGCAACACCTTGATGCATCAGCTTTAGGACACAGAGCTCACTTGTTGGGCATACACTCTGTCATCAGGCCAAGTAACTGTTTGAAAGTCTGACCAACTTCTGCAGATCGGTTTCTATCCACGGAAATTTGCCAGCCTGGGGCTTTTGTTTGGTTTGGGACTTTTAGTGGCGGTGATGTTTTGTTGGTCTTCTTTTCCCCCCAGAGAAGTAATTCTAGCTGGGATGTTATTTCTCAAAAATTCACCATTATTTCCAGCTGTGCAATCTGTGAACATGTCATGGCGCTTCAATAGTAGCATATGCCTATGAAACATTTTTAATTAATATTAAATGCTTGGGTGGTGTTTATTTACAGAGCTCAGGAGCATGACAGACCCATTTAACCACAGAACAACCAGTCATCAAGAATATTCTTCATAATTAAAAGCCTTTTCCCAATCCAAACACCTGTTTCTCATCCTTTAATTTGTATCTGCATGCCAAACACTGTCATGCTGAAATTCAGAAGTACAGCACTAAACAACTACCTCTTCACTGGTCCTGTGGAAGCAGCTCCCTCTCTCAAAGGTCACCTTGGAGAAATAAAGAAAGGTCGTGTGTCATGGAGGGAGAAGCAGGTGATCTGCAAGAGCTGTGGCAGTGAAAGGCCACTGAAATGAGAGTTTAAGAGGTTCCACAGAGTGGATCTTCACACTCTGTAAAGATCCCTTTAGAGCATGAAACCATGTGCACGCCACTGAGAGCAGCATGCAGCTTTCCAAGATCCCAAGGACAGCCAGCAGTTCACAGATCTTGATTCAGGTTCTGATGCTTTGTATGTCTCCATCCAAACTGCATTTGGGAGAAAAAATTTTCCCTTGCTGCAGTACTGACTACAACATCCTTATCCACACCAATTAACTTCCTGGCGTTCCTTCATCCCTCACTGCATCACTCCAGTGACAGCTTCAGAAGGTGACTGAAACTTCAAGGCACTTGCCATAATCTTGCCCAGAGGGGACAGGGTTGGTGATGCCTCAAAATACTTGCTCGAGCAGTAGCTGTGAGGTTATCACAGCTTCAGTGGGTACAAAGCTTTAGACATTGATTTCATAGACTCATATGCATATTAGTTCCAGATTTTCTATGCGTTAAGTTAGACCACAAAAGTATTTAGATCTCAAAATAGAATCACCACAGCCACTGAAAAGTACTTCAGTGTTGATAATTAGCAGGGAATTTGCAAATTCTCTCGTAGCTGAAGTCTTGGGCAAGTCTACAGGAGCTGTCTGGAATTTTCCACTTATAAGGACCACAGACTTGAAGCTCTACCCTTTCATATACCAGCTTTTGCCACCACTCTCCACTGTGGTCAGCAGCTACCCCAGGAGCCACGCTGCCCTAGTTCACATTCTGTGGTCCGTGTTTCTATCGTGCTGCAATCAGAGTTACTATAAACACGATATGACTTCTCGGGCTGTAAATGCTGTTTCTAATTCCTGCTTGCGAGCTGAAGAGGCAAGAGTCAGCAAATAGAGTTAAGGTGCAAAGATCAAGTCACACACATTTCTTCCTGTACAGATTTATACTGGAAATGAGGCATGTCCAGATAACAGAGCACCAGGCTAGCAGAGCCAGTAAAGAAAAAAACTTACTTTGATTTTAGACCTCGGTGTGTGGACTTCTCCTCTACTCTGCTTGACTGTGTGGCATAAAAGCACCTTGAAGTGACAGGGGTAACAACATTTCTGCCAAGGGAAGCTGCTGTTTGTGAATCTTTTTTCCTGACTCCTTCAGATTTTACAACATATTTCAGAGCCTGGAAACAGCTGAAGTGCTGTCGTTAGCAGTAAGCAGCCAAAGAAAAGGAAGGAGAAAAAAATGGAGCCATTCTTCTAACCATATGTCTGTTCCCCAGGTCTGTCTAGAGACTGCAATTACCAATAGATAATCACTCAATTTAGAAATGTTAGACCCTGTAGGCAGCTTTCATGACTGAACACAAGGGATATGCAGTATTAAATAGTTACTCTGCCTCGAGAGATAATTCTCAGTAACACTTAGTAGGTCAGAAATCATGACTGCAATCGAATCCAGGTTTTACATCTTGGTCCAATAAAAATATATCAGGTGCAGTTTAGAAGAGGAAAAAGAAACTTGCATACAAGCAAACATAAAGCAGGAATTTTCCCTTCGCATCTCCCTGCCCATCTTTTTTTATGTTTGCTCTGCATTAGAGAAACAGGAGGCTGGGGCCTTTTGCCTCTTTCCCCTGTGGAATTTATTGCAAGGTGGGTCCTCCTCCTGGCTCAACGAGCAGCAGAGAAGGGGAAAGAAGTTCAACCTTCCCCCTTGGAAGCTTTCCCTATCCAGAGATGTGTCCTCCTTCTTCCCAGGTACCTCCTTCCTGTCTCTTGGATGGAGTTGCTGCAGCTGGAATGGAGCTACAGGGGCACTGTTGGGAAGCCCTGGCAGCAGATGCAGATGGGAGGAAAGGCCCATGGCTGGCCCCGCAGCTGAGCCCAGAAAGCTCAAGGCACAGGTGACTTTCCTGTTGAGACATTCCAGCAGGGGAGGTCCCAGTTCCCAGGCTGCTGAGACAGAGCAGAGCACGACCAACAGCAAATCTTCTCTTTCTTGTCCATTTGGTCCTTGCCTTTGTGTCACAGGGCTTTGGAGCAGGGCCAGCACCAGCACTGGGTGTCTGAGCCTTGGCCACTGCAAGGAGACCTTGCCATCAGTTTATGTCTTCAAGCCCCACTCAACACCAGCTCAGCAACCCCCTCCAGTAAGAGCCAGCAGGATGGATTTTTCCAAAGTGCTGAAAGACACTCCTGCAAACCAATTTAATTTCCTGAGGCAGAAGGACACATAACTGCAAGGAAGAGCAGCTTCCCTTGCCCCCATGCAGGCAGCTTTATTCGTGCTCTGGATAGATCTGTAGCAGTGCTCCTGACCAATGCACAAAGCACTCGGTGACCAGGGAGCGAGGCTCCAGGTCACAGTTCTAAAACCCCAAGTGTCAGCTTTAACAGGTGACACTGCCACCCCAGAGCCATCATCACTGCTGCTTCTGAGAAGGAAAGCGGGCTGGCTACAAGCAGCAAAAAGACAGCAAGGGCCTGCTCCCCAAAACCATAAAAAATAATCCCCCCTCTGTCTCCCCTCAGGAGCCCTGTGAAGTCCAGGTGAAAGCTCTTAGGCTCAGAAAGCAAAGGCAGAGTTGGGTACATCTTGGGAATACCAAGGGCCATTCCTGGGATAATCCCACCTTGATCTTAGAGACATCCAACTTGTTTTGGCCCAGACAAACCCCACTGAAGCACTCACAGTGGCGTGCTGAGAGCTGTACAATTTGAGCAGCACTTCACAGCCCCACACTGCTCTCAGTGGTCCTGCAGCACCAGAACTGCTCCAGCCAGAGTCAGAGGATTACACACACGTTTGTCCTGCCCCGTGCCCTCCATCTCCTTCCAAAAGCCAAATCAGATGCACCAGTTTCAACACTGATGCATTAAAATACATCTAAAGGTTGGTGTGTTTCCTGCCTGGAAGGGCTTTCCTTTGAGGAATTTTATTAGGAGTTACATGAGAAGCAAGCTTGGGTGATCAGTGTGGATAGAGATGTACAAATGACTTACCTTCAACAAATGTTATTTGGGCTCCTCTCGATAAGGCAATAGGGTAAAAAGCCTTGAGATGTATTTACTGGTTAAGTTGGGAATAAGTTTTTACCACAGAAACCATCTGACATCTACAATTCTTTGTTTGTTCACAAGACAACCACTTTCAACTCGACGTAGTTAGAAATCAATGAGCAAGGTTGAAAATGACATTGTAACTCAACGTTTTTGTGCCATAAATGTGACTGTAGTTATGCTAAATCAATGGGATATGGTAGCCTGAATTTACTGCCGAGTCGCAGCACGAGCAGTTAATTCATGGATATTGCTCTACCTGGTTTGGAGGTAAAAGGGTTGTTAAGAACAACACTGTGGAGCAGTGCCCCCACAGCTGTCATTCATCTTCCATCCAGCCTTCTGAGTATGTTGAAAAAGACTTTGATTTCAGCAGTAAAAACGGGTAGCTCAAATTTTGCTTATTTTGCTGCTGTGCAAGCACAGCTCCCCTGAAATGATTTCGTGTGTTTCAAAGCTATCAGAGTGGCAAACATGTCTAACTTCATGAAAGAAGTGGAACTGTTTTGCTTCTCAAAAAAACAGTGCTCAATTCCTTTTTGAAATTTTTTATTACTGTTTATACAAAAGTCATTCATAATAATTAACACTAACATACATGCAACCAGTTTTGCAAGCACTTTATATCTACAGCTGCCTTGCCTCTTGTTCCATGGTAAAAACACCTCCCACAGGTCGCTATGAATTTGGAAACCATCTATCATATGTGTCACTGGGTCAAGAAACATGAGGAGAAGCAAGAAGTCAGACATCACATGAGCTCATCAACATCACGTGCCTTCAGTGTGTTTTAAGCATGATATAAAACCCACCTCAAAGGGAGATCATTATGATAAATTGTTCTAATTTTTTTTTTTTTCACTCAAACCTAAGCTGAAATGACTCATTTGAGTTACACTGGGAAAAAAATAAAATCTCTCTTTTCACAGCTACCGTTGCTGTGCCTTTTGGAAGGAAGATTTTGCAGCTAGCTTGTGCAGATCAGTGAGGTCTGTGTGCACCTGGATGGTTAAAGACGAGTGGGTTTATGCTTATCTGATGGTTTCCATTAAAACCTGGCTTTGGGGTTCTGTGAAGGCCTTGCCATGTCGATTCTTCTGGAGTGGCTGAGAAAATTTCTCTCTGAAATTAACTTTCTATGAAATATTACATGGCTCCACTGCTATCTGAAGTGAGGGTGATTGGATTATGCATCAGTGTGTTTCTGCTGGGAAACAGGTTTTTGTCAAAAGGAATTTACATTCTACAGTGAAATATTTTTTGGCTGTCACCTTTAAATCCCTTTTCAGCAGGAAAATTTCAAATAAAGCAAATATTTGAATGTACTTTGCTTTTCAAAGAACAGGTTGCAGAGTGAAAGCAGAAGTGGAATGGAAACCAACTTTTTTAACATAAAAGTACAGGTACATGTTCTTTTACTTTATTTTCCTCAGAGGGTTAGAAAATAAATAGCTCTATAATAAAATGAATTAAAACAACATCAGTAGGGTTCCTGACATGTTTCTTAAAGAGAAAAATGAAATATTGTTGTGTGTAGAGCTGCATTTATAGATTTTTCTTTTATTTTTTTTTTTGTTGTGGTCATTTATTTTGAGAGTGAGGGGGGTTATTTGCATGGTTATGGCTTCTTACCAGGATTATGGTTCCCCATAAGATGGTACTGCTCCATCATACAGGGCTCTGAATTATTTCAATAGGTTTTGATATAACTTTGAATTTCACAGGAAGGGGCAGGGGAAGCGGGAATAGAAAACTTCAGCTGACTTTTTTTTCCCCTTTCAGCCCTCAGTTCCTGCTCACACATGTTTATAGCCACTTCCAAGGATGATAACTTCTTTGAAAGGGTTGCAATTTGAGCATTTTTATACACCCCAGGTGTATTGCATCTATATAACTCTTATTACCATATAACTCTTTCTAACTATAAAACTCCTTTAGGGAACATAATATTGTTTGCATTAACTCAGGAGCTCAGAGCCAGTCAGCAGGATCTGGGGCACCTCGTGCAGGGCACTGCACATGTCCACATCCTTTACTCCAGGATGAAACAGGCCCATGAGCCCTTTTTACTCCTCATAATGGCCAAATAGATTATAAAAACATTTCTCCGCAGGAGTGGCTCCGGAGATAAGAAATGTTCATCAGGATTCAAAGGGAGTGAATTTAATTTCAGCCAGCGCTATCTCTAACTTTGCTATTGTGCACCTGATGCCTTCTCACGCTTGGCTTTGAGGGGAATAAAACAACAAAATTCCTGGCAATGGAAAAACCAATAGCAGGAGACGAGGGACCGAAATCTCCTTGCCCAGATGAATATTTATAGCTGCCATGTGAACATCTATTTTCTTGGATTACACCAGAAGATGTGATAACAACACTGAAGGAAATTACTTTATGAATTTAATACTCATATATTTCCTGTAGTGATTTCATTCATTTAGGTTTGGTGGCATTTTATGTGGGTGGTGAGCTCTGTTCTATCACTATTCTTATTACAGCTAATAATCATCATCATTGTTATTGTAATTAATTGCCAATTTCCTCCTAAAAGTCTTCTGTGAAAACAACTGGGGAAAGATACAATAACAATAGAAATATGGAGGCATTTAGGAATTGCTTAAGCGGTCAAACTGTCTAAGGTCTTGTGCTAAGGACTTCCTACAGCTAAAATACATCTCTGACATACTTAATGGCTTTCTGCTCAGCACCAAAGGGAGGAGATTACACTCAAATTAGGAATTTGTGTCCTCTTTCAGAAGGGCACATACCGAGAGAGCCTGTCTCAAGTGCCTTGAAAGCCTCTCAAAGCTGCTCTGGTAGGGAAGAGAGGACTTGGCTGTGATGAAAAAGAAGCTGTTTTTCTGAGCACTGGACACAGATTTTTGTTGGTCTATCCAGTCACTAAACTGTTAAAGGTGAAGCAAAATGCTTCACCAATGTACCCCATCTGGGGTACAAAAGCTGAAGAGACACACAGGCACAATTTAACAACCCAGATTGGTACCTTGGGCCATCTGGGACGCACTGGGGCATGACAGAGCCTCCTGGACTGGGCACAAACCACACAGGACCTATGGAACTCCGTGCCCTTCTGTCTAATTTGGGCATTTGGCACATCTCAGGCAGCACCTGGTCTCTCCTTTAAAAATCACTGGACCCTCCAGGGAGTTTTCCTTGATCGATATCTCCTTGATCCACGCCACAGCCAGACCCATCTCTCTCCCAGTTGGACAAAGTCAGTACCTGTAATCCCCGTGCTCAGCACAAGCAAATAACACAGCACAGAACATTAACCAGGGTCAAACCATCTCCCACGTTTGTCACTGTTGTTTTTATCCCTAGATAAACAAAATAAGTGATATCCACTAGAAATAATCTCTTTTAAAACATTATGCTGAGAGGTGTCTTTAAAGAGGTCTGGAGTCCACAGGCAGTCTCAAAATTCGGTAAAATCAATGAGTTCTTCAAATGTTCTCCTTTTAATTAAAACAGGCAATTAAACCCCCTTCCACCTAAAGCCACCATGGAACTTGGGTTGTGTTCAACCTGATCCATCACATGATAGAGCAGGAAACTGCAGCACCACAGGGGAGCAAACTCCTGGAGCAGGTGGTCTCACTGCCAAGAAAAGAAAAGGTCTTGAAAGAACGAGACACAGGGTCCCAAGGAAGTGATTTTGAGTTTAATACATGAAGAAGCAGCAGGAATGGGCTCTGATTATTGTCTGGCTGCCAGCAGGTCAGGCTGGGCAACGCAATTCAGATATCAGAGAGAAGTCACAGACAGAGTCTGGGCCCCCCAAAAGACTGCACTGAGCTCCCCATGAAACTGCCAGGTGTCCCTGTGTTTTCAGATACAAGAAAAGCACTGGTCACCACTTCAGCGCTAGGGAGAGGTGTCCCTGCCCAGGACAGGTCCCACTGTGCCAGTGTCCTTCCTTCTCCAGCAGTGTTTCAGACAGTGACCAGTCCCATCCCCATCTTGCTTGGCTCCCAGGTCACCATCCCAGTTTCACCCATGACCTTCTTCAGCTGTCTTTCGTCCCACCTCAGCTGCTGCGTGCTCTGAGACACGAGCACGTTTCAGACATGCTTGTGGGGAGACTGAATTGCCATGACTTTACTCCAGGAACACGCAGACACACTGCAGGATTCACAGCCCCATTTCTCCAGGCACCACACAGGTGGGTTTGAAGAGACAGTCCCTTTCCTGAGCTGGGTACAGCTGAAGGAAAAAAAACAAAAAACAAAAAACAACCAACCTAGGAAATTTATTGTAGTTACTCAGCAGCAGAGTAAGGAAAAAAAAAGCCAGTCTCCAGCTTGGTGCTCTGCCCAGACCCTTTTACCATTCCTGTCTTTTAATACATTTAACTTTCGCTTTTGCTGGCATTTTGTTGAAACAAACTTTATGGTCCATAACATCAATGGAACTAAAATATGACAATTAATCACAGTCAGCCGCCAAGCTTCCACTGAGTTCAAGCATTTAAGCCACAATTAGCAGACACAGTATTTCAGGATCTCAGTTTAGTCAAAACATGGAAACGCTGAACCAAATTTGATCTATGACACTGGCAGAGATGCAACCAGCCCATTATTGCACAGCTGTATTCATCATCATTTATCTGGTCTCCATCAAACTCTGCTGCGTTCACCAGGCCATGAAGGCAAGGACTATAAGTAATCCTTGAATCTGCAGAGATGATGGCTAAAGCCTAGTTCGCCCAGCAAATTTTACTGTCCTGTTTCGCACACGCACAGCCAGTAAAGTTCCTGAGAATAAGCACTTTAGGACCAAAAAGATCAATTTTTGCAGTAACAGGCTCCAGTAGTGCCAGACCAGCTGTACATTCAGCTCCCAGAGATGCTGCCAAAGCAACAACAACCAGCTCCAGAGCAAGGAGGGGCTCACCCACAGCTTTCTTACGGGGGGACACTGCTCTGCTACTTGCACCGTTCTTCACTAGCAGGGCAAACAGCCACTGAACACCAAAAAAAAGATGACAAAAAAAAATACCTGTAACTGTCAGGGAGAACTCTTTCTTCTCTTACCTCAGTCCCTCAGCATTTCAGAGAGGGGCTGCTAGGGGACAGAGAGGATATTTGGGAGATGTCACTGAGTGGTGAAGTAACTGTTGAGGGCTCAGACTCAAATCAGCTCACCAGCAATCCAGAGCTCCTTCAAAATCGTATGCAGCTGAAAGACTGGCACAGGTGAAGCAGACAGGGCTAAAACTGCCCATTCAGGTGCACATCCTGCTTGAGCTTCCAGCCTGAAGGATACTACTGGAATTATAGAAGTTGCACTCTTGACATGGCAACCAACAAAAAGGGATCTATGAACTGACTATTCTCATGAAAAGAAGCATTTCCCATCTCCCTTAAAAAAAACCAAAACAAAACAAAACAAAAAACACTAAGAAATAAACAAAAAAGCTTAATGGTTGAAAGGAGAGAATCAGAAAGGCAAATTAAAAAAAACCAAAAATTTTAAAAAAGACCGGTTCATTGTCTGGCAGCCACTGATGAGTAACAGGGTAGAGGAAGACGAGGAAAAATTAATCTCAAAGCATTTGTGAGAATGCGCCCAGTGAGACTGAAGTGTTGCTTACAAATAAGCTGCACCTAAAGGCTCACAGCTGCACAGCACAGAGCAGGTCCTGTGGGGTAAATTTATTCCCTTCATCTCCCCATCCTCATGGGCTGAGCCTTGCCACTCCTCTGTCCATGAGGTGAGAGCCAGGCCATGGACAAGAGGCAAAGCCAGGACTGCTGGGTCTCTCCTCCCCTCGGTGCCCCATGATCCAGCCCAAAGAGGCAGCACAGCCCCGTGCTTGGTTACCCCAGTGGGGCTGCCCAGCCAACCACCCCAACCCACCTGCACCCACCTCCTCAGTGGAAAACAGGTCACGAATCCAAGCCATCCACCCCTCCACACGGCAGCAGTGCTCCAGACATTTGCTTCTGGTGTGGGCTTGCCCTGCCCCTGTGCCACATTGAGCAGGGAGACGTCTGCAGCCTGAGCCCAGACTGCTCCGCATCCATCAACGCCCTCCGCCTCTGAGCTCTGCCCTCCCCTGCTGGGCACGAGCCATCTGGACTCTGACACCTTCCCGGCGTCGATACGGATGTCTCCGAGCTCTCAGAGCCACGGATGCCTTGCCCAAGCCTCCACATGTCACCAAAATGACCTACTTTCCCCACTCGCCTGGGTTTAAAAGTCTTGTAAACAGGTTGCATGGAGCCTATTTCCGGCTTGGCAAACGCATGCTCATGTCCACAGTGGACTTCTTTAACCAATTGTGCTTAAGATGATTTATGGATTTCCAAGAGCCAAAGTCAAATCACATCACTGGGTTATTTTCGTATTATTATTCATGAAGCACATTCAAAGCTCAATTCAAAGGCATCTGTACATGGTTAGGGAAGAGCCGGGACCCCTAGTGTAATAAATGAGTCATTTCTCAGTGGAGAAGAAAAAACATGTCAGCAGGAAGAATGCACATGGCAGAGCCTTGAGAGAAAAACAAACCAGGGTTAAGGGAATGGAAATACAAGGAAATCTTAAGGGAAACAGAGGGCAAAATATACAAGTGGAAAGAGTGTCAGATGGAGTTGCATAAGGAATTGCTCTCACGAAGCTTTCCAAAAGCTCCAGAATGAGAGAAAATCATTCAGTTTGTAAAACTACTTTGCACCTCCCTTCCCACCCAGCTTACTTCTCAAACTGGATGTCCAGGTGCAGAAGAGATGGTGCAAGGACTCCCAAATTGAATCAGCCTTGTAGACTTTGATCCATGAGTAAACTCACCAAGTCAGGGCATTATTTTCTAGAAAGTGCTTTGCTCAGAGCAGACTGGATGGCAGCTGGGGCAGGTGAAGGCCGGTCCACAAAACTGCTGCCATTGTTCTCCAGGAGAGAGCAAGCATCCAGGTAGGAGCATTCACAGTACTAGGGAAAGCAGGCAGGAATATTTTCATACTCTTGCTGCACTGTCCATCATGCATTTTTGGTCCTCAAGGACAAACGTTTCTCTTACACTGGGCAATATCAACCTTTCCTGAACTATCTGGAACTTGTGCCTGATGTTTTGTTAGAAAAGTACAAAGAGCCCTTAACTTTGCATGAGCTGAATCAGAGCTGGCCTACATCAGTGTCTCTGCAGGGGAATCCAGGGAATATCTGCTCCACAGGGGCTGCCAAATCCGAGCCAGCCCTAACAGCTCCAAGGATGAAGGTTGGTAACCTGCACAGCTGGCGCTCTCACACTGCTGCTCACAGAAAGAAAGATTTCTTTCCAGGATAGACCAAAGCTTCCTAACTCAGATGCCAAAGGTTCATCTGCCTCTCAGGCAGGGCTTAGCCAGAGGTGGTCCAGTTTTGTTAAAATAACACAGTGTTAAAACCACCACTGGCTCCAAGCCTGTTAAAAAATGTTCTCGGGCTCACCTGTGTCAACCTTTGCAGCTGGGGCCTTCCCTTCTAGCTGTCCCCAACCCAGGCAACTCTACCAGCCCTCCTGATGTCCCCTCCCCACGTGATGATTATACTTTTGGTAAATGCATCAGGTCTTTTAATTCACTGTGCCTTTCTCAAGAAAATCTCCTGCTGAATTTTTTCCAGGTACTTCTGTATTTGTTCTGAGGTGTTTGCTTTCATCTGTGGAGAACATAATTTTCAAATCCTAAGGTTGGAATTCACTTCTCCAGTCAGGAAAAATACACATAAAGCAAACAAATGAATAGGATAGAATTATTCCCAAATGGAATGCCAGCAAGATGCTATTCTCACCCTCTCTTTAATCACCTAGTTCATTTAGTGACATCAAACAATGTCCCTGGGAAGAGTCCAGGCTGTGCAGTCCTTGCAAAATCTCCACAACCCTGAGCCCGTGAGATACTCAGTGCTGGATATTTCTCCAGCCACATGGGAACAGGGTGTTTTATCATAGAATCGTGGAGTGCTTTGGGTTGGAAGAGACCTTAAAGATCACCTAATTCCGACCCTCTTGCCATGGCCAGGGACACTTCCCGCTGGACCAGGTAACTTCAAGTTCTTGTCCAGCCTTTGGATAAGACTTGAAGATCCGGCTAATCTTTAAGGTCCCTTCGAACCCAAACCATTCTCTGGTTCTGTGAACCACATGGAAAACAGCCCTTGCCACCTTGTAACCCCCAGACCCGAGGCAGCTTGCTCACATCAGTTGAAGAGGTGTGGTCAGGAATGTAACTTTTCCATTTCTTCCGTGTTCAGATCCTCCCTGAAAGGTTTGGCCACGTTGCTTAACAGCTTCAAAGATGGGAACCTGCTGCAAGGCAGAAGGGTCCACAGAACTCCAGCTCTTAAACCCTCAAAGAATGGTCTCCTTGCTTATGCCTTTGCAAAGGGAACTCTGCAGAAGGCCTTTATGGCTGTACTGTCTCCAGAGGATGCAGAGTTCCCTCATTTCAGTTTCTGAGCTCTCAGGTTGCAGGCAGGTCAGGTTTTCAGGCTTTTCTCCACAGCCTTGGGGTACAAGCTCCCCTCCAAAGTGCCCCTCCAAACTGAGAGACAGCCACTGCAATGGGCTGGCAGCCTCACAGAGACACGTGTGGATTCCAGCCCCTGGAGCTGAGCACTTGAGGAGCAGAATTAAGTTGCAAGGCACACAACAAGAACTTGAGAGTTGGCAGCAAGGCTTTTGGTCTAAACTTTCAGCTGAGTTCCTCTAATCCAAACCACCTTCAAGCTTCTGCATGACTGGCATCCAGGAGATCCTTAGAGTCAAGGGGAATGAAACAAACCCCAGCTCATTACAACTATACTCTGAAAAAAAGAAATAGTTTGAAGCTGTAAATCTCAGCACTCAGACTCTAACAACAAAAACAATCTATCCAGCAGAAGATGTTCTCCCCAACCCGCGAGCATTATTCACACATTAAATCAGAACTGACAACGCAATCTTTTCAGCTGAGCTGTTCTCATCCTTCTTTTTTTATCATGATGAAATAATTCCCCTTTTTAACGACTTCCAAATGTTCCTACGGATGCATTATTGAAGTGACAATGCAGACTCCGAGAGGATGATGTGTTTGGGGTTTTATTCAAAGCAGTAAATAGACAGGATGTTAATGAATTGGAGAAGTATTAAAAATTTGTTTTGCAAAAAGAAATGTTTTTAACTCTATAAACTGCTGCAACAACTATTGATTGTATTTCTTCCACAACGAGGCAGGCAGGCAGGGGCTGATTTATGACAGCAACCCACCCTAACTATCTAACCAGATTTAATATAGTTGCCATCCCATGACACAATGATGTATACTGTGGTGGCAATCTAGAAAATAATTTGCAAGGAGTAACAGCTCGTTCTTCAGGCATCAGCCATAAAGCTGTCACGGGAGGGTCCCCAGCCCTGTCTGTGGGACAGTGATGTAGTGAGGATGACTGCAAAGCCTCATTGGGCTGGGGGGAGAATGGAGGATCTCAAATTTATGGATGGGAGCGTTTGTAAGAGACCGTGTTGTTAGTGGGTTTGTTTAACCATAAACCAAACGTAACAACGTCTCCATAAGAATATGCAGTGTTTACCAAAACCCCACTTTTCACTGTCTGACAAAATATTTAAATGAGCCCTCACTGTGTAAGCTGACAATGTGGTGTTTAGTTGTCTGGAGAGAGCTGGAAACAGTTTTCCATCTGGGAAACCAGAGACAAGGTTAAGGAGAGAAGAGGAGGGTGGAGTTCCTCAAGGAAGAACACCCATGTCCACAGACTGCTGGGACACAAAACATTGTGCAGGACATGCCCTGAGGTACCTCCGGAGCTTTGCAGGTCCAGCCACCACCCTCACTCTTGGGCTGGCAGGGCTAGAAAGAAGCTCCAAATAGACTGGAAATTAGGAAAAAATTCTTCAGTGAAAGGGTGGTCAGGTATTAGAACAGGCTGCCCAGGGCAGTGGTGGAATCACCATCCCTGGAAGTGTTCAAAAGCCACGTAGATGTGATGCTTAGGGACATGGTTTAGTGGGGACCTGGCAGTGCTGGGTTAACAGCTGGAATTGATGGTCTCGGAGGCCTTTTCCAACCTTAATCATTCTGTGATTCCCACTGGAGGGGAAGCCTGTTTTCTACCCAGTCCTCATTAAGTGCTTCACACAAGATAATTTCTACCATTTATCATAAGCAGAGCTAATAAATACCTTGACAAGCAATTTATTTTCTGTGCTTCCATGCAGGTTAAATGGGTGAGCAGTAAATACAGACAAGACCCCACCCCTCCACCATTCCCCTGCTGCCTCCTCTCTTCTGCCTGTCGCTCTCCAACATCCCCATTTTATGGGGTTTGAGGTTTTTTTCTTTCATTTTTGCCATTGCTATATCATCCATATTTAGGGTACACTGGCTTCCCCACCAAATCTCAAAATCTGATCCACAGGAGCACTGATACACCCAGAGGTGCTCCAAGCAAACTTCAAGGCGGAAAGCAAAGAGGACAGGAGGACTGTAGGTGCTTCAGGCCGAGTGACTAGCACCACAGCAGGTTTTCCTAGGGAAAAAATCCCATATTTGAAGCCTCTAAGGATGCCTTATTTGCCAGCAGAAAATAAAAAAATGAACAAACAACAATAACCCCTAAAGTTAACCACAGAAGACAGCCCCTGCTGGAAACAAGCTGAGCATATTTTCTTTAGTTGACTAATTCTTGTTTATTCTTTGAAGGCTGATGCTATAAAATTCACAATCCAATTACAATTTCCAGGCTGAAAGAATGGCTTCTAATTATATTGTTTTCCATCATTGCACGAAAGAGTGGATTAATGCTGTATGGTTTCATTCCCTGTACAAAATCAGATCTCGGCGTTCTCAAGTGTTTTATAAAAGACACATTAAATAAATTATTAACTGTGTTTTTGCAACAGAAATGGGCTGTACCATAAATAGGACAAATTGAAAAATACCGATCTGCTGCTGTGTTTCAATGCATCAGAAATGAGCATGACACGGCGCATGCTGAGTAAAATGGTACTAATTTAAAACTGGAAGGAAAGCTCAGGTGACTTTTTGACGTACAGGAGTGGCAACTTGACTTCCAGCATGACTTTGGGTAAGTCACTCGGCCAAGGGGAGGGAGATTGCAGCTCCAGGCAGAGCCAGCCAAGCTGTCCTGCAGGTGTAGCTGTCCCCATGCAGGTGTGGGTGTCTACGTTTCTGCTCTAACCAGGAGAGATCAGTGATCAAACATGCCTGAAATGTGACCATTTCAGAGGTTCTGCTGTCCTTGCCTTGTTTCTTATGTGTTCCCCAAGCACTGGATTCTACCACATGTCTAAACTTTGGGATATGAATGTGGATCTTGCTCCAAATTCCCTGTTCCAGGACAGAGCTGAGCCACAGTCTAGGCTGGCATCTGTGAGCTTTGGCTGGATTTACATCCAAGTCATCTATACTCAGGGGAAGAAAAAGAATTTAGTGCCTGTCTTGAACAAACATAACAGTTGCCTACAGAAAGATAAATAAAATACACTCAGTTAAATGACTGAAATGACTGGAGGCTAAGTCTCCTACCTATTGCTTCTCCTTGCAGCTAGGGCTCCGGTCAATAATCAGACTTGTGGTCTGAAAGCAGAACAAGGGAGGAGAGGGTGACCCTGAGCAAGGCACCGTCCTTCAGGGCACAAATCCTTCAGAAACACTTTTATATGCACACATCTGGATCCACACATGCAGCAGCTGTCCCCAGACACAGCTCCTGGCCCACAAGAGCCCTGCCAGCCTCTTCCATGCAAGGGCTGACACTTCAGACCTCAAATTGTGGAATCACAGAATGGTTTGGGTTGGAAGGGACCTCAGAAGACCATCCAGTTCCAACCCCCCTGCCATGGGCAGGGACACCTCCCACGAGACTGGGTTGGTTCCACTAAACCAAAGTGGTCGCGAGCCCAGCTGGCACTGAGAGGAGCAGGACTGGTCCCAGCCCTGATGGCACAGCTGACCCATTGCCCTGGGGTCACAGAGCCTGGTAGATACAGCAGCATGGAGGATGCTTCTCTTCCAAGGAGCAAACAACTGAATAAAAGGAAAAAAAGTATAGTCAGAGTTGCTAAGCCCTTGAAGAAACAGTCTAAGCCATTTCTTGCCTGTTTCAAAATGAAGACAGATATTTCTCTAAGGCAGGTCCCATTTAACTGCCAAACCCACACAGTTCGGACAACACATGCCAGTGTGAAAAACAAGAAGAAATTTCAACATCACGAGCGTACTGAGAACACCATGAGGAAACCAGGCAGGTTCTTTAACACTTCTCTCCAACTCATATAAAAGGATATGATCATAAATCAATCTAATACCCAGAAAGAATAAAGTAGCCGTGGTTTGTTTTCATCTTCTATTTCTCCAGCACACTTTGAGCCCGAGTTCAGAGCAGGAGCCAAACCCATGTTTTGGAGTCAAAACCTGCCACCTAGAGAGCAAAACAGCAAATGGAAAGGAACAGGCTTGGAGGCTGGTGGGGTTTTTTAAAGCAACTGTCTCGTAACGTTACAGATGTGCTGGAAACTATAAATTTGCTGTGCTGTCTTTTACAGCAACAAAACAGGCTTTAAGAGACCCTCAATTATGTATCTGCACAGCACAGACATCGTTACAGGGTACTGCTCCTACTCCCAGCACAAACACTGCTCTGTGTGGTTACTCATTATAGCACAGAAACGCGGGTTTACTCCCAGTCCTATAAATTTATGTGGTTTTTGTAAACAGAGAGGCATCTCTTGCCTTTACTTTTGAGATCATGTAACTGCTGCAGAAATAAAGTCAGATTTAATGAGAGTTTTTGGATGCTCTGAGTGGCAGAGAATTGCCTGGGTCTGAGTCCTGTGAATGAGCTATGGATGGTCAGCAGGTCCAACAAATATCAATTGGGACCTGGAACCACCAAAAAAAAAACCCACAAAAACAAAGCAAAACAAAACAAAACAAAACAAAACAAAACAAAACAAAAAACAACAAAAAGGCCGCATGCAACAAAAAATCCAAACAACACACCACACACACACAAAACAAATGAACAAACAAACAAAACACAACCCTGGTGCAATTCTGAGCAAGTTCCCTGAGGTTTTTAACTTGAGCAAAACTCTCAGATTTCCACTTCTAGGAAAATATCCTGTTTGCACCTCAAGGTAAATGGGACGAGCTGACAAATTCCTTTAGAAAATTGAAAGTGTTTCAGCATTTCTGAGTCAAGAAATTTTCCAAAATTGCCGACATTGATTTCAGATCAATTCAACACTAAACCAAACTCACAGAGGTACAAGGAGAGGAGACATCCTGAAGTAACCTCTCCCTAAAAGTGGTACCTAACAGGTTTTAATTCCTGTATTGTAGAATCACCTCCATCACACATTCAGTCACAGGGCTCCATGTTTCATCATCCAGCCCAGGCAGGAAAGGAGGAAGAGGCAGATAATTTCAGGATTGCGCATTATTTACCCTACATTGTGAAACACCTTACCCCCACCACTCAAGCCCTCTGTGAAGGGTCCTCAGAGCCTCGGGCTGCACAGAGCAAAGGTTGGATGCAAATCAAACAGCAATTCCCAAATACGCTCTTGCCTGTAGCCTTAAGTACAGACCAACTTCACTACCCTGTGCTAGGATATAATCTCTGATAGAGAAATACAGTTTAACCCCTTATTTAATAACTCAGGAAAAACAATTATATAACAATATGGCCAGTAGCACAAACCTCATTTAATTGCGACTGGAGTGCTGCAAGTTGATGTCCAAGAGATTTTTTTTGGTTTTGTTTTGGTGTTAAAATTTCTGTGGAAAACATCAAACCTGGACTCTCCCCTCTTCACCAGCTATTTCTAGTCATCCCAAAGCTACAGGCTGGGTCAGCACTCCCAGCCCTGTAGAGATGCTCCAGGAGGAACAGCCCACTGTGTAAAACACCCAGAACCTGCTGCTGCCAGGTATCCACAGCAGTGCAGCTCCCACTGCCACCTTCCAAAACCACCTGCAGCCTCCTGCCTATGGTATCAGGCAGCCCTTCCTAGGAAAAGCTGTCAGCTAATCCTAACCAGCAACAGGCAGTGGGAGAGGGAAGGCAAAAGTGATGGTAAACTGAGCAAGTGGTTACGTTGGAGCACAAGACTTCATTCCAGTTTCAACAAAATTAAGACTTTGCTCTTTGAGCATCACAAGTTGCCACTGCTTTGAACCCACCAGCACAGAAGTCAGAGGTTCTTCTTGAAACCCCTCGAAATGTGTCTCTTTCTGGCATTTTCTGGCCCAATTTGCACTGACACCTGGCTGCTACCAGGGAATCCAACCACTAGAAAGTACTAGGGATCACTCAAAACAAAATATTGTCCACTAAGAGAAAAAAACCCAAGGGAGGTATCCTGCTCTCTTTGTTGAAGAAAATCAGCGTGGCAGTAAATTTCCTAAATTCCACTGACCAAAATGAACTTCCAGAATTCATCTCTCAAAAGTGAAAGCGATTTATGGATTGATGCCATTGTCAAGTGTAGATCAAGAAACACAAAAAGGACTATTTCATAAAATGTTATGGCAACACAAACATTGGCAGTGTTTCTCTTGCACATAAAAACTCCCTGGGTTATAGGTTATACCAGGTTATAGTTATATAGGTTACTACTAGATTATAAAGTAGCAACAGCTTTAAGGCTCAACACTAATTTAAGTTTTGCCTTTTAAAAAAAGTAAATAAACAATTTTCCAGATCAGATTACTCAAAATATTTATCCACAAGAACATATGGTACTAAACAGATGTGAATGTTTTCCAAAGAGATGCTGTCATTAATTAGCTGATATTTGTCAAGCGCTCATTTTTAGGCAGCAAGAGAAAACTGTGCAGACCAAGCCTTTCTCTCAGACAAGGTCAGGGTCCTTCCCCACCCTGAGGTGACATCATTTCCAGGTTAGCACAAACAGATCCAGGCAGCTGCTGAGGCACAGCACTGGACACTGCTGCAAACCTTAGAACCAGGGGTGAATTGTCAAACCCATCTTCAGATTTCAAGATAGAAGGAAACACTTTCTAAGGGTGCAGCACTCACTGGAGATTATAGCTGTCTTCTAAAATAGCTGGTGCCTCTAAAAGAGCTTCCAAGGAGCAATCCCCAGCAGGAAACTCCCTCCACCTCAGTTGTGCTGGAAGAGCATCTGTTACAGGGATGAAATTGAGGCAGTTCATCACGGAGCACTGCCCATCCCAAAGGGCACCAGCACAGCACTACCATGAGTTACTCTGATTATCAGGCTCATAAGAAGGCTGGCTGCAATTCCCTGACACTCGTTGCTGAGGAATTGCCCTCTTGCACAGGCTGAGGCAATTTAGCACTGTAATTTCTCTAAAGGGCACCCGTCGGTCTTTTTGCTCCAGATTAAAACAGGCACCACCAGAAAACTGAGCAGATCTAGTAAAAAAAACCCTTATCTGTTGTCATAGGCTTTATCAAATGATTTAGTGCTCAATGCTGCTTTCAGCTGTCCAGTGACAGGGTGTCAGGTTCATTTCAGTAAATCATTCCAAGGTGAACAATGCAGCACCTGGTCTCTGTGCTCCAAGGCCTGGATCACCTGGCTGATGCCAGACCATACATCAAGTGCACTAATACACCTTCAGTGTGCAGAGATAGGACCTGTCCCTTATGCACTTCATCAGGGCTTAGCTCTAGGAGTGCAAATGACAGTACTGACACACCTGCTTGCTTCAGGAGGAGAAATTCCACAGGGATTTATTTGAGTAGGAAAACTAAGAACAGTTTTAAATAAATAACGACACGAATTTTCGTAACAGCACCTTTATGGAACACAAGGTTAGCTTTAAACAAGTGCCAGGTTACATGAACTTTCAGTCCTCTATATAAAGCAATCTGGGGTTTAGTCCATCCTGATAAAACTTGCAACATTTATAGGCATAATACTTGGGCTATATCCACAGTAAAAAAAAGGGGGTTTCCATTACAGTGCTGGGAGTGGTTAACAAGAAAGTTACCTTATGTTCTTTTCTAGAGGATAACTCTCCTCCACTACGTCCCATTGATACTTGGATTTCAGAACACAAGCAGTGCAATGCTAGTTAAGATAAAGTAGAAATTAGGGTAACATAAGCTAAAGACCAAATCATCTTCATAGTTACAGACAATTTTGAATATATATTTTGCATGTGAAATTATATTAATTTTTATCAATAACAATTCCATCTCTATACACAACAAACAGAATTCCTTGCCAGTAGAGGACTGCACTGTGCATGGCTAATCAGCCTTGAAGAGAAAGTCTGGACCTCAGGCATATCCAGCTACGTGGATCAACACCAATCCCTTCAGATCCAGCAGCTTTGGTTTAATGGACGGAAACTTTGGCCTATTATTGTTCAAAGGTACTGGCCAGCAACGAACGAGCAGGACCGGACTTCTTAAAAATAAAGCAAAGTGTGGTATGTGCATAAAGTCAGTGCCTTGATCCTTAAAAGCAGCTCTACAAGCAACTTTACCTTAAAAAGGGGCAGTACTTAAGTTACAAAAGATTTTGTTTATGATGACCGAAGAAACGGCTCTGCTTCAGGAATTCAAAAGATGGATCAGATTTAGTAGTAGATTTATTAATTTGCTGTGATTTACAACGGGATGACAACGTCTGAAACAAGGAGACATCAAAACAGGTTTAGCCAGGAGATTTATGGCTTCCAAGTCAAATTCATTGACCAACGTCAAGTCACTGGGGCAACTGAAGATTAGCAGACAAAAGGTAAGCGGAGGCCGGGTGCTGCACTGGTGTTTTGGAGAAAGTATTCCAAAGTGTCTTCTCTTACAGCAATTTCCTTTTCTCAAACTCCTGCAAAGAGCACACAGATGTTACCAGGGGGGAAAACAGAAAATGTTTCTATTACTCTTCTATTTCAAATTACTCTGTATTTATCTTACAAAATCTGATGTTAAGAATCAAAAATTGGTATTAAAAATTAAAATATAAAATGCACGAAGTGTGCAAGCTAAGGGGAAGGAAAATAAGCATTCTCCCACCACACATTAACAAGCCAGCTCTGGAAAGCCAGACTGCAGTCACTGCCAGACTGTAATGCTGTCAGGAAACCATTTGCTCCCAGACACAACATAACGGGCTTGAAAAACACCAATTCTGCACCAGAACTGCAGTAGAATCCTTCCAGTAAAGGACTCAAGCCAGGGAAGAAACAAAATCAAGATTTTCATTTCAGTAAAGAAAAAGCACAACAGAAGAAGGGAAGAACCCCACAGCAACCTGTGGAGATGCTGTACTATACAGTCACCACAGGAAACAAAAAATACCTAACAGAGCTGAATTATGCATCTCCTCTAGCTGTGAAGCAATCCCTTTATTTGGATCTGAATTAAGTAAAATGCAAATAATCCCATTCCACACCTCAGTTTCTCAGCTGCATATATTCATCCATAACTCTGAATTACATGCCAAAGCTCTCCTTCCTCAAATACCCAACTCAGAAATAATGTTCTTATATTTTACATTAATTCAGGCTCTTTGCATCCAGAAAACAATTTCAGTAAGTTGCTACGCTTGAAAGCAGAACGTAATCTCTTCTCTATTTTGCTACGTTTACTTTTCTATAGAACAGTATTAAATAAAACTGCGTGCACATATCTTTTATGTGGTAATTTCAGCTTGTCCAGCCAGTAGAGTTCTTATGTTTAAGCAAGTTCTGAGCAAGAGAGTATCCGGATAAGAGAAGCACTCCCAACTCGTATTCCCTCAGAGGTGGCTTCTTACTCTGGATGAGCTGATGCCTGAGGAACCAACCTTGTAGATGGTGCTGCCCAGCTGAGCGGGGGACATGCTGACCACAACCCCTGCACTCTGGAGGGCTGCAATCTTCTCCTTGGCTCCCCCCTTTCCCCCAGCAATGATGGCTCCAGCGTGGCCCATCCGCCGGCCCGGAGGAGCCGTCAGGCCGGCTATGAAGGACACCACTGGCTTGGCGTTGGGGCCCTGGAAGAGATAAATGTGTTACGTGGAGGAGGGTGAGAGGAAAAGCAGTTCTGGGTGGCAGATTGTTAATTTTGTATTTTTTATTTAAATATCAACTTGCCAGGAAAAGTTATGAAACAGCTCAGACAGCACAAAGGAGTGTGGAATACCTCCTCTCCCGATAATCATCATAAACCAGAAGCAAACAGAAACTTTAAATCTCTCTACACACCCATGCATACTACAATAAAAAATCCCTACAAATATTGTTACAGGAATGAAGATGACACTGCTCTCCAGTTCACAGAACATGGTTGGAGAGACCTCTAAGATCATCGAGGCCAACCTCGACAACACTGTTTAATTTCAACTCTTTTTCTTTACAAAAACTGTGACTGTTTGGGGTTTTTGTAAATAGAGATGAGAGCTTGAACGGAATTTCCCTGATGCAACAAAAGAAGCTGGCTAACTATCAAGGTGTCTGGAAGCGAGGTGTTTTAAGACTTACAGCATTATTTTCTTTCAAAAATGCTGCTGCATCTTCTTCAGCATTTCCTCCAATCTCCCCAATCAATATGATCCCCTCAGTATGAGGATCCTTCAGGAAGACATCGAGGCAGTCAATAAAATTAGTTCCATTGAAGGGATCACCTCCAATTCCTGAAAAAAAATTAAAACCACAAAACAAAAAAAGTCTAAGTCAAGGTAACAATACTGCATTTCAGACAGAAGTTTCAAAGTAAATTTCAGCATGAGGAGTATTCCCAAAGGCTCATAAAACAGGCGGCTCTGAAGGCTCTACCCAAGTCAGAGTGTATCAAATTCCTGCTCCAAATACCTCCCCCACAATTTACAGAAAGCTTTGATATCTGAATGCTCACCTTTCAAACCATAAATGAAATGTTATGAACACAGCAGGACCAAGATGCCAGCTCCACAATTTTGGTGTAAGAAAACTGAATTTACTTAACATACTCAACTAAATGCCTAAGAATGCCCTAATCCTTTATAATACTAAACTTCTTGGGACAGTCTGTTCCCAAACTGACGTCATATTTGGTGGCAGTTCTCTGTTCAAAGCTGGTTTCAAGACTTTTATTAACCCGATGTGGAAATGATAACAGAGAAGGGCTATACTCTTCACAGCACAAAGAGATCCCATTTCTCAACACAACTGCCATTCAGCAAATTCTACACGTGCATAAAGGAATTATTTTGGATTTAGGCTTGTGAAGAAAAAGCAGATTTGTCTAGGTCCAACAGGCTGATTCTGAGGGAACCTACCAATGCAAATAGACTGCCCCAACCCAACTTGTGTTGTCTGATGAACAGCTTCGTATGTCAGGGTTCCAGATCTTGACACAATACCTTGAGGAAAGAAAAGAAGATAAACTCAACACTAACACAGCACATAACTAGAGGAGTTGTTCTTATACTAATGAAAATCACCTCAATAAACAACATGAGATTCCAGGTTTTCCAGCTGTCCTTGCCAAAACACTCTGTAAGATGCTTTCTGTACTATTTCTTGGTTGTCACCCTTTTGACACTTAACTGTCAACGGACTGAAGCTGCCCAGAAAGTCAATAATATTTTGCTCACGCTAAAGGCTTACTAGGAAAGAAAACTGAAAAGCAAATAGAAGAACATACTTCTTATCCTGTATGTGACTAGCTGATGCACTGGACTTGAGACAGAGTTGCAGCTCAACAGTTAACAAAAGAATTCTGTATTAATCCCATCCCCAGTATGGCCAGGCACATGAGAGATCTTCCGGAACAGAAAAATGCTGCACAAATGCAAGTTATCACTATTAAAGTATTTGTTGCTGCTCTACAGAACACATCTGGCATTTACATTACAATATCACAAGAGACCACAACCCCAGTTTTAAATTTAGGATGGAAGGTAGCACAGAGCTTAGAGCAGGGGCAAAATATCTGCATGGCTTTTTGTTCATTTTTTCAAGTCAAGACTTCTATTAACTCTACACAAGGAAAGGTTTTCAGGAAAAACAGACATCATCTTCCATCTACTTCAGGCCATCTAACAAGGAATATAGTACACATATTGCATGAACAGAGGAGAAAATACAGCACTAGACTAAGAACCTTAGTTTTATCAACTACTTATACTGTTGGCCAGCTCAGACGTGTTCCAGCACAGGGGTTTTCTCTTGCTATGTTTGAAAAGGCCTGCCTGTTTACCATTAAGATCAGTTTGCCTCAGAGAAGCTACAGATGAAAGTCCAGAGACTGTGGCTATTTTTATACCTTGCATCACAGTATCTTCAGATGATTCTTGGACACCTCACAGTAATAGAAAGCTGGAGAGCACATCGCCAAAGGTCACAGTGTTAGACCAAGCTAAGAGGGTAGCAAAGCTACATTTTTATTCCTTGATCCTTGGATCACCATTGAAAATATTTCCAGCAATGGCAGAGCTACTGGATTCAAGATTTTAAATATTCTTTTGCATTTGACGTGCCTTGCATTCAGATTCTAATAACTTGTGACTGCAACACCTTTCTTGTATATATCTAGAAAATCAGGACAGAACTTTGATTCAGAAGGGAGCTCAGGGCAGCATTGGTTGATGTTACCTTTTACAGTCATAGAGCAATGTCTCAGTGGTTTTTATAAAGGGCATAATTGCAGCCATTTGATTTTTCAATTCCAGGTTTATGGGTACTTGTGAAAGCTGGAGGTGGAACATGAGTGTTAACACATCTTCCAGCATTCCCTACGTGCAGTCTATTCTCAAGTCAGAAATGGTTACATAGCAGAGATAGCTCCTCATGCTAGAAAAACTGCCCTGAGTCCCTGTAGTTCAATAGCATTGAACAGGCTTTCCCACAATAAACACACCTTCCACCAAAAAAAACTGTAATGTTTTAAGGGTTCTACTGTGCTCAAGTGAAACTGGTTACCTTGCTGACAGCAACAGCAGCATGTGCTGTTTACAACAATATTTCTGAAGCTCTACCTAAGTACAAATGTGTATTTTGGAAGAATTTTCTCTACAGCTCCTGAACTGCATTATTTGAAAAAAAAAATCAAGTTGTTATTTCTATAGTTTACAACAAGGAGCTGAGAGAAGTCAGGGCAAGAGACTTGCATGCAACAGGGTGTGTAAATCATTACACACAGGAGGTGCGACCAACATTGATTATGAACAAGTCACTGCCTCCCTGCCCTTAACCACACTGCCTGAGAAATGGGTATATTTGTCACTTCCACTTGGGATGGTGTCATAGTTGTCTAAATTATGTTATAAACTTGTCTGTAGTCTCTTCTCCTTGCTATAGTACTGAGATCACTAGAAAAGTAGGATCCCAGTCCTAAGCAGCCAAGCTGCTGGAAGGAATAGTGTTGGAGAGCTTAGTGCTCTCAGATCCTAAGAAAAATGGAAGTTTTCTCAAGACTCTCCTTTGAGGATACCAAGTCAATCACATTACCTAAGGGAATTCCCAAGTGCTTTGTCTCTACCATCAGCACCCTGTGCTCACTACGGAAGACTTCCTGATTTTGGCCTTCAGGATTGATAATACCAAAATTCCCGTACAAATCGAGGACGGACAGGCTATCCCACAGTGTTATCAACTCTCTTCAGAGCAGGATGTGCCTTGCCTCACAAGGAGGAACACTAGAGCACCAAACCTGTGTTTTAGATGACGCATAAATATTCAAAAACTCACCAATTCTTCCTTTCTTGTGAATGTGACCAGGCATGATACCAATTTTACATTCTCCAGGCTAAGGAAAGAGTGGGAGAAGTCAGATGGAACATTCAAACCACCACTAGGAACAGCTCAGCCTTGGACCAAAGCCAGAGGTCACTTACATTGATGACTCCGGGGCAGTTGGGGCCCACCAGCCGGGTCTTGTTCTGCCGCAGCAGCCTGTGTTTGACCCGCACCATGTCCTGCTGGGGGATCCCCTCAGTGATGCACACCACCAGGGGCATCTCTGCATCGATGGCCTCGTTGATGGCAGCAGCAGCAAACGGGGGAGGGACGTAGATGACAGTGGCTGAAGCACCCGTTTGTTCTTTGGCCTGCAAGAGACACAACAAAAATCGCATCGTGTGTTTAGTGGGGCTGAAGAGAACGTTTGACAACAAGCCATTTAAAATACATCCATTCTCAGGCATGAATTAAGGATATGTACTAATTTACTATAATCTAAGCAAGTGTTAAATTCCCTGAAGATGGGACACAACCAGGGAACTGAGAACTCATCATTGTCTAGAAAGGCTCTGCCCCATGATCACCATCATAAATACTCTTACGTAACAGTTTCCTAAAAATTTATCATGCACACCAGAATCAATCAGAAACTAGCTGCATTCATAAAGCAAGTGTACCCAGACTCTGTGAACTTCACAGTGGAAGCCAAACTTGTGCGTGATCACCCTGAATGCTCCCTCTTTTACAAGGCTTCTATTTCACTCTTTGCCCAGTGACATCCACGGCTCAAATATTTGTCTCTCCAGTGTGAGCAATGAAATAAGGAGCCCTTCAGCAACACTAAACCCTGTGCCCTCCAGTCACTGCTGCAAATTACCTCCTTCACAGAATTAAACACAGGCAGACCTAGATGAGTTTTTCCCCCTTTCCCTGGAGAAATTCCTCCAACTAGATTGGTGCCATAGTCCAATGCCTGCTGGCTGTGAAAGGTGCCCTATGAGAGAGAAAATACGTAAAGTTAGAAGGCACATAATAGCAAATAAAGTTAACCAAAAAATTTGATGTTATCTATAATTCTGAAGGCAATTTATGTCTGAAATTTACAATTTATGTCTTACTGAAATTTACAGTAAGAAGGGAAGTTTTCACTATATATATACTCAGATATTTTGAAGAGTGCATCCACATGTTTTAAATGCATTTGGAACATGCTAATGTGTTCTGCTTTTTTTTTTTTTTAATCAGAGCACTGTGGTTGCATGCTAAAGGATATTTTGTTGTGTGCTGCTAATACACCTGCAGACACAGCAGCCACAGTTTCTTTTCCACATCAAGTCTGGCAGACGACAAACACTACAGTGAAATAGAAGAAATTAGCATGCTCATCCATGACCAGCTGATAGTTTTACAAAAGCAGCCTTCTCTGCCTGCAAATGTGTAAAAGAGTGAATCTGAGAAAATTATTAAATATCCTGAAATAAAAATAGAAATTTAATTCATAGGCATTGATATTGAAATGCATGTGTGAAAGAAGCACTTCTAAAATGGTCAGGTTTTTGCAGTTTTTTTGCAAATATCCTTTTACAAAGAAACCCTTTCAGCTACACACAATATGAAAAACAAAAATGAAAAGGACTATAACAGAGATGACTCAAAACCAACTTTCAAGCTTGTGCACAAGTATTTGGGCCAAAGAATGTAAACTACAGTGCTGAAGGGACCTTCCTGATGGTAAAGGAAGTCCAGCTTCCTATCAACACGGACAGAGGCAGTATATAATCCACTTCATATATTATTATGTTTTCTGAGCAATTATCTTTCTGACTGAAAGGCTGGTAGAAGAAATAATTTATGAACATACCTGTTTGCCTGTAAAACCCTGACAGATAACCTTTGTGTTTTTGTTAACATACAGGTTTTTCCTGGATGCTGTGTAGGAGCAATGTCGGACTCCATTCTGTTGAACTGGAGAAAAGAGAAGAGAGCACAAACCATTAATCCACTCCTTTGGTAGACTTTAGTCAAAAAATGTCTTACCAAGTAAGCACAGATCAATCAATGCTTACATCAAGAAATCACGAGCAGCTCATGTTTTCAAAAGCAGCTCTGAAGCCTCATTCAGTGCTTGTCATTTTAAAACATTAAACATCTGTAGTTCACCCTATTACGGTGATTACTCAATTTACTAGAAATTAGGGGAGGTTTCTCATATCAAGTACTTGATATCAGGATTCCTCCTGACAAAGACAGAAACAACTTCTTAAGCACTGCTTTCATTTGCAAACGAGCACGTTTTTATCTTCTCAGATATTCTGCAAAGTGACAAAGCAGAACCAAAATCCCAATATCCAGAGGCTGTTACAACATTGGTACTATGTGACACCTCCTGTGAACAGAGCACTGTCCAGCCTAGACAATGAGAGATACTGAGGAGCTCGAGGGTCCCTCAGCCCACGAAAAACCTGATGCCAAGTGAGACAGACAGCAAGAGATCTTTTTCCAACAGATTCCCAGCTATGGCATCACTGCTGGACAGGCATTTGGACTGGTGAGGAAACACAGCCCTCCAGATACTCCACTAGAGTGATTTTCAATTTAGTTCTCACAGTTCTGGTGCTGAGAGAAGAAAACAACACAACACAATTGCAGAAAAAGAGTACAGTGAGTGCTGGCAACAAAAACCCAAGGGGAATGACTGCATCTGTGCTGAAGGGAACGGAATGCTGACAGCAAAAGCACAGAATGTTACCACAGAAGAAAATTTGAGATGAGGAGGAGGAGGGAGAGGGCTTCTGGTATAAAAAGGATGCACACCTAAGTTTATTACCGTAAGTTTTTTCAAACACCAGAGTTTTGAGGGGATCAGAACCAATTTACTCCCTGTGAGTGTTTGACACAAAAACCTTAGTTTATATATAGACTGACCCTGGGAAGGCACAGTCTTAATACAGGATCCCCAATATATACACCAATATGTTACTATTTACCCTTTTAGCTCTTTTAAAACTTTTCCAACTAAGATGTAAACAAGTACATAGTGAAGTTGAAATCAAAGTAACAGATCCTGAATCATGGTCCCCAGACTGTTCCATATACATACTCAGGCACATGTGAACAAGGGAATATTTTTTTTCTTTTTCTCTTTTTGGGAGGGAGTAAAAGCTTTTAAGGAGAAAGAAGTAAAAAATTATTCTTATGATAATGCACAGAATTTGTTAAGATGCATTATTAAGTTATTATAATAATAGAATTTCTATGGGTTAGTATATATGCAGAAATCTTTTAAGATCCACATACACACATATTTCCATCACAGAGCCACATGGTTCTCTTTTGCCAACTAAAGTTTAGTGCTACACTGCTTTTATGCTTCAGTTGTATTCAAAGGAGTGAATAAAAAAACCAAACCATGCCAGAAGCAGCCTACACACATCAGTGCTATTGCTAAATCTAAAGTCCTTACTCTGTTCTTAGAAAGCGCTGGCAAACCCAGGGTTTAACTCCAGCCATCTTCTGCTGTTCTCTGAGGAGCTGCAGCAAATCCTCAACTTCACACTGACACAAAGTAAAACTCCATAGAGAAAGGTACAGACTAGGATGCAGTAAACTTGTAAGGAAACTGGCAAAAGTGTACTACAGCTTAGTGACCTGCAGGGTGTTAACCTAAATCACAACAAATACTGCTGAAGAACTCCTTACGCCAGGAAATACAAAGCAGTGACGGACAAAATCCACATGAAATCCTTAGGAAAAGCCATACAAAAGCCAATTGTGTCCTGGGCTGCATCCAAAGCAGGGTGGGCAGGTCGAGGGACGGGACTCTGCCCCTCTGCCCTGCTCAGGTGAGACCCCACCTGCAGAGCTGCCTCCAGCTCTGGGGTCCCAGCACAGGAAGGACCTGGAGCTGCTGGAGTCAGTCCAGAGGAGGGCAGGAAGTTGATGAGAGGGATGGAGCACCTCTGCTATGAGGAAAGGCTGAGAGAATTGGGATTGTTCAGCCTGGAAAAGAGATGGCTTTGGGGTGACCTAATTCCCTTCAGTACCTGAAGGGAACTTACAGGAAAGATGGGGCAAGACTATTGACAAGGGCATGTAGTGACAGGACAACAGGGAATGGCTTCAAACTGAAATAGAGCACGTTTAAATTGGATATTAGGAAAAAAACCTGTACTGTGAGGGTGGTGGGGCCCTTGCACAGGTTGTCCAGAGCTGTGGCTGCCCCATCCCTGGAACTGTTCCAGGCCAGGTTGGATGGGGCTTAGAGCAACCTGGTCTAGTGGAAAGTGTCCCTGTCCAGGGCAGGGGGGTGGAACAAGATGATCTTTAAGGTCACCTTCTGACCCAAACCATTTTGTGATTCTATGATTTTATGAAAATAAGTCTAAGGCTGAGATTTAATGAACAGGGCTACCAGGCTGGCAGTGGGAGGGGAGAGAGAAGCCACAGCTACAGAAGACAGCACGGGATGATCTTTGTCCTCAGCTGAGGACTTGGCCTTCCTAGGCAGGGCTGCAAGGCAACATCTGGTGAAGAGCAGCCTGCCTCCAGCAAAGGAGAGGCAAAATAAAACCAGGAACAGCTGGAATGCTGCTCAGGAGAGCAGGGAACCGATCTACCTAAGCCCAGCCACTCAGGCAATCCCTCACGGTCACGAGATGTGCCTGGGTGAAACCCAACCCTGACGACAGCAGAGGATGACCCTCCTTGGGAAGGAGCTGTCACAGTCCTTACCACCAGCGATGCCTTGGGGAGAACACTCCAGGCTTCCAGGAGAATGGGAATGACTGTTTGAAAATGGGCCTGCAAGGGGAAAGAACAGGCAACACTCAGTCTGATCTAAGTTTTACAGAGTCTGTGCCCAAACACTGACCAATCCACCTACAAAGTAAGAGAGGGGTGCTTGCTAGCCACGTATTTGTCACTCTGCAATTTCAGTACTTCGAAAATAAAAATAAAAATCCCAGAATGCGTCAGGTTGGAAGAGATCACAGTGGGTCATCTAGTCCAACCTCCCTGCTCAAGCAGGGTCATCCTACAGCACATTGCACAGGACTGTGTCCAGATGGATCCTGAATATCTCCAGTGAGGGAGACTCCACAGTCTGTTTGTTGTTGACAAACTGACAAATAGTCACATTTCTCTATACCTTGCAGCAATTCTACATGCCCAGTTCAACTGCTCATTCCAGATCTATTTTCAGATATTCATAACATTGCACAAAAATGTTTTTGAAAGCTTAAGTTTGTCAGTCCTCCATTTTCAGAAGACTGTATAAATATATTTTTCAAGGATAAAAAGCTTTTGAGCATTTTCTAAACTATCCAAAAAAAATTTATGCCCTGATATCTAAAAGGCAGCTTAGAATTTAAGCTTTGTATGGATTTACTCTTGAAAACCATATATGCTTCTTACATCATTGTATGGCCCTGCTTCAGAGAAAATACAGCTGGTTCAAAAAGCCTAGCTGTAGATTTGAGCCATTTGCTGTCTCCAGAGAGAGGCAGCTTAGCATGGGCAAACGTCTGGAGAGCAATATATTTTTGAAGCGATTTATGGAAAAACAAACCCTAAAAATCACCTTGCAATCTCTGGGCTGGATGAGTCTGAGTTTCGGGAGTTTTTAAAGTGGCTTGATACAGTTCTGTACTCCTGTTCCCGGCCCCGCCTGCAGCAGGAACATTTGCCCCAGTTATCAGCAGAGCGGGAGCAGCAGGGCCATGGGTCAGGATGAGGTTCTGCTCCACGTAGCACAAACAGCAAGCCTTGGGTGCTAGCAGCTGGCAATTTCAATAGTTAAGACCGATATGAGATGAGAAGGAAACAGGTGGAAAGTGGAAATGGCATGCCCAAGTTCACAGCAGGTATGAGTCAGAAATAGAAGCCAAGTCTCGGCTTCCACCCAGGACTTGCTCGACAACTTCCAAATCCGTTCAGACAATTGGTTTTACCAGAACGAATCTGAGTGCTTACCAGTAAATGCATTGCTGCTTTCATGAAGACTGGAGGAAGAAAAATTTTTTTTAAAATGGCTCTTCAGCTTTGAACCAGCAAAAGCCAAACCCATTGGTGATGGTCTTTTAATGCTCACATCTAAATTACAGGCCAAGTTACAAAGGTGAAGGCTCCAGATGAAGTCCTAGAGCATAAAGACAAGTCTTATCAAATCCAACTCTTCCCAAAAGCACAGGGGAAATGTTACATTTCGTCAAGTCAGAATTCTAAGATTGGCCATAACCACGTCCAACAAAGGCCTGTAACAGACCTTTAGGAGAGTGTACTAAAAACAAAAGAAGAGACTGGACAATCTTTCCCAGGCACACCGTTCATTTCTGCCTCACCCCTGTTCAGCTTGTGGTTTAAAAATAAAGTTATACAAATAACAAGATGCATTTGCTTTGGCTTTCCAGTACTTTAACTTCTACATAGCTAAAAAGTGACATGTACTGTGGCAAGAGTCTACTTTGGTCCATTGTACAGGAAAACCACGCAATTATGAAAAGTGCTCAAGTACCCAACCCCTGCTGTCTCAGGGGAGATTTGAAAAGCAAGATCTAAATTTAGCAATGGGGTATAAGCCTGTATATGGAACACCAGCTGTTTTACAGTCAAGAAACCTTATTAGAAACTAAGGGACAGAGTTACTCCAACAACACACACCTTGGGTAGTTACTCTGGCATTTCCAGGCAACAAGGCCCCAGCCAAGAGCAGAACTCACTGCAGTACAAAGAACTGGAAAACCCACCTCATTTACTTCTTAGGAAAAAAACTCACAATCCGTAGGCTCAAGCAGAACCTCAAGCTCATTTGTGTATTACAATTAATAAACCTTTCTAGAAAAATACCTTATTATTTATCATGGAGTCCAAATAGGAATTTACATGTTAAAAAGAAAACTGATCCATTTACAAGGTATGTTAAAGCACACATGGAATTTAAATTCTGTTTACACTGAGTTTTCAAGCACTCCTTGAGCAGCAACACCTCTCGGGCACAAATCTCATTTAAAACAATGCAACTCAAGCTACTTTTCATGGAATCCTAGAATGGTTTGGGTTGGAAGGGACCTTTAAAGGTCATCTAGTCCAAGCCCTTCCTTATTTGGGTTGTGCAAACCAGGTGACAGCACAGATACTAAAGGCTGAATCTCTTCTTCATCCAAACTATACAAAGCTCAAAACTTATTATTTTCAGGACTTCTTGTAAGATTTCCTATGGACACAAAGCCAATCAAAGTGTCACATTCTTACCCCTATTTACCACAAACCAAAAAAAAAGGAAATTTGGAAGCTGAGGTAGCACCTGAGGCTGCTCATAAAACAAGCCCAGTATAAAAGCAAGGTGAAACAGCAGATTCCTCTCCACACGGACCTGAGCTGACACCTACATTGCCAGAAGACTGAAATTCTTCCTCTATTGCTCCTTGAAATAGCCACAGAACTTGGAGATGATGCAAGATACTCCTTTTCTTTTCTATAAGCTATGCAAGGAAAGAAGAAAGCCGGAGGCTACTGCAGGGGAAACTCAGGGAAGGATGGAGGTATGAGGAGTGCTACTTAAAATGCTGTGTCTTTTTTTCCACACACACCCCCCATCTTTATCTTCCATCAGTCACGGACCTTCAGCTTGCTCCTGAGAATTCCTTTCAATATTTTCTATAGGTTTAATTTACATTTTTATGACCATCTCCTTTCTCCTTCCTCTACTAACAAATGCAAGGCCTGAGGAAGACACAACACGAACAGTTCCGTGGAGCTCCTGACAGTGCAGAGGAGCATAAACCCACCCCCAGAATTCACTCCTGAAGTTATCAGTTACATTAGCAGATGCTCCTTACTGACAAAGAAGTCTTCAAGCTATTGAGGGATTGTTCAAAATACCTTACTGCTTTGTTTAAGAGGATTATGCACTCCCAGGATTCCTGTTTATCAGCCCTCAGGCTCTCTTCTCTCATCCTTCCATGCCAAATTCCTGTTAATTATGGAAACCCTGATCTGTGACCATGAAATAGGAGTTGAGGAATTAAGTAAATGAATCAGGGTGCAATGGGCAGATGCAATGCCTACGCTACACCCATCACATTAAAACAAATCTAGGACTTACGGGCAACGACATTCAGAAAATTTTCAGTCCTTGCAACACATCTTTCTTTCCTAATCAAAAAGTGTCTCCTCAGCACAAATCCTCTATTTCTTGTAAGCAAACAAGCTGCTTTTCCCCATGTAGCCTCTGCTAAGAATGTGAGCCGGTAAAGGTTCGTGAGCTTTCCTCCCTCCACACTGTTGATATAAAAACAATTGAGGAATTCTTCAGTTCGGATTCTTATTTCTGCAGCAATCCTTTGCCAGGGTTACTCACATAATTACTGTAATCTTTTCATCTAAGAGCTATCCAAAGCCTTCTAACACATCCAGGACATGGAACCCCTAATCCTGACTCTCCAGTCAGTTCAAACGCCTACAGAAACTCTTCAAGGCGGGGTATGGACAAGCACAGGTCTCTCCTGACTCTGTCCACACACCAGCAGTGCTCTGAGCAGCACTTACCATTCACTGACATATTTCCTACCCCATTTCCACAACTTCCCGATCTCAACCTCAGAGATACACACACTGCATGTTTCCTTCAGCAATGCACCAACAAAAACAGAGTTTGCATCTCTTTTGCAACAGAACACACTCTGGAAACTCATGATTTCAAATCACGTTAATTGTTAGTGAAAATGTATGTACAAAGTCCAAATTTAAGGTTTCTCAGCAGCCTTTAAAGAGTAAAGAGTATCAAATCAAAGATTTCCAATGAAGGACTATTTCATCTTGCAGGAGTTTCTGTAAAAGACTTCATGAACAGCTGCAAAAAGACACTTCTTGAGCCACTTAGATTTCTTCCTCCCTTCTACCCCTCAAAATAATTTTCAGAATTATTCCCTGAATCTCTAACTGCTATTTGTAAAGGGAACAATGCGGACTTTTAACACGTAAAACTGCACCCAAGAGTAGCTTTGCTGGGAGTATAAATTAAACTAAATTGGAAGGTGCTACATTCCCATCTGTTCCCCTCCATCAGAACCAATTCTCATTGGGCCCAGGGGAGCCAATTCTAAAAGCTGAAATGGCAGAAATTAACGGCATAAATAGTTTCCTAGTCCTGCTCATGGAGAATAAGAGGCAGGAATGGATATCCACCTGGACAGTAGGTGTGCCACAGGAACTACTCAGACCGGCCTGTGGTTGTGAGATCATGTTACCTGACCTGCAAGTCACCGTCCCACCGAGACACAAACACTTCATGTGCAGTCAAATGAGGTAGGTTTAAGTTTGTCCATTCATTTTCAGCTGCAAGCACCAAATTAATGTACAAATCCCTCTGTTTAGATTCCTAGTAACTGCTCTTGTGCCTGGGCATACCCACACTGATCTCAGAGAACGGTTTGGATTGGAAGGAACCTTAAAGCTCATCTCATTCCAACCCCCTGCCATAGGCAAGGACACCTTCCACTAGACCAGGTTGCTCCAAGCCCCATCAACCTGGCCTTAAACACTTCCAGGGATGGGGCAGCCACAGTTTCTCTGGGAAACCTGGTCCAGTTTCCTCACTGTAAAGAATTTCTTCCTAATATCCAATCTAAACTTACTCTCACTTCGAAGCCACTACCCTTACTCTTTCACTACAAGTCTCCTCTTCAAAGGAATGCAGCACTAACTGCACAAAAAAGCACACTGGAAAGAAAAAAAAAGGGGGGGGAAAGCACTTTATTTTTCATTGTGATGTTCAGAACAACACATATTAAATGTTTCGAGCTGAGGCAATAGTCTCGGACTGCTAGTGTTCTCCACAAAGGGACGCCTGTAACCTTGTTCATGGCGACAAAAAGAACTTTACCACGCTGTGCTGAAGCCACAGGGTAATTCAGGGGCCTCCAGAGGCCTCCAGCCCTCGCAGCGACCAGCCCCAGCCCTACGGGCTCCCTCCGACCCTTGCCCTTTGGAGTCTTTCCGGGGCTGCAAAGCCGAGAACAACCTTTCCGTGTCCCCACACCTGCGGCCGCCCACCATCCACGGGAAAACTTCCCATTACATTTACAAACAGCTCCCTCGCAGCCAGGCGTGCTCCTGCCCCGCTCCGAACGCCCAGCGAGGGCCCGGAGCAGCGCCGGGAGCAGCGCGGGGACCACCGGGGACACCCCGTGTCCCGCCCCGGTGCCCGCGGGCCGAGCGCGCCCGGCCCCGCTCCGCCGTGACCTTGCCCGGCCCCTGCCCTG
>VZTF01003351.1:271595-313132 GCA_013397755.1 Cnemophilus loriae
CGGCGGAAGCGGCTCCGCGGGGCCTTCTGGGTGTTGTAGGCTCGGGAGCCGTGAGGGTGGGGAAGGGCTGCGCGATCACCGAGTCCAAGCCAGGACCCGGCACCGCCACGGACATGTCCAGTCTGTCCTCGAACACCTCCAGGACGGTGACTGCGAGGAGCTGTTGACTCCCTTGAAGGCAGGGAGGCCCTGCAGAGAGACCTNAAAGGAGGGCAACAAAGACGGTGAAGGGCCTTGAGGGGAAGCCGTGTGAGGAGAGGCTGAGGGCACTGGGTCTGTTCAGCCTGGAGGAGACAGAGAGGAGACCTCACTGCAGTTACAAATTCCTCATGAGGGGAGGAGGAGGGGCAGGCACTGATCTCTGCTCTGTGGTGACAGTGACAGGACCCAAGGAATGGCCTGAAGTTGTGTCAGGAGAAGTTTAAAATGGATATTAGATAAAGGTTCTTCCCCCAGAGGGTGGCTGGGCACTGGAACAGCTCCCCGGGGCAGTGGTCACAGCACCAAGGTTGACAGAGGTCAAGAAGTGTTTGTATAATGCTCGTGGGCACATGGTGTGACTGGGAGATGGTGCTGTGCAGGGCCAGGAGTTGGACTCGATGATCCTTGTGGGTCCATTTCAACTCAGGATATTCTGTGATTCCATGACTCCATCACCTCACAGAACCATAGGATGGGTCAGGTTGGGACAATCCACAGTGAGTTACCTGGTTCAACCCATGCCATCAGCTGCCTCCAGAAACATGCCCTCTAAATATAACCAGTACAAATATTTGTGTATTTATGGGCATAGGTGGGGGAGGGAGGGCTGTGAGAGTGGGTCGAGAAGAGACAAAGTATTGCTTCGCAACAAAAATAAACATGCAAAGTCATACTCGGATTTCTTCCTGATTAATTAATTGTGTCCCTCAAACTGAGGCCAGAAGGTGTCTGTAATAAATGTTCACCTTGTTATGAGTTATATATGATCCACTTAGGAGGACACACACACATTGATTTTACAAGGAGCCTTCTCACTACTAGGAGATTTATACCTAGATCCCTTTCCAAATCAATTTTTCCTTGAGGCTTTCACTAAGACTCTTGTGGAGATTACAGAATTTGAGTTAGATGCCAATGCATTTTCATTCTGTGTACAGGAACATTTCACTTGTTTAGTGTTTTTAATAGGATCATGTAAGATGACATGATTGGGGTTGTTGGTTTGGTTTTTTTAAATCTCAGTAGCAGAAACATCTCTTCAGTCCTTTGCATTCAAAACCTTACTGTGTATAGAGTCTTTTGACTCTGTAAATAATACTGATGCAAAGCATCATCACTCTAACTGTTGAAGTTTCAGGGTATGGAAATGAGCAGTACTGTATCTAATTGGCCAGACATACGTGGAATTGAGGAAAAATAAACTTATTTTCAATTGTTTTAATGCAGTGGTTTGGTTCCTGTCAGAGAACACTCTGTCCCACCAAAATTAATTTCACTGATTGAATCAACTGCCTAGAAAGAAACCATTCAGCCCAGGGAGAAACAATGCAGCAATTAGCAACACAGGTAGCAGTGACAGGGGCTGCCTTACAAAGCTCAGGTCAGACCCAGTTCTAGTGGGGTAGCCAAAGGACTGCTCACTGTCCTAGGACTGCAGCCCCTTACGCCACAAATGTTGTGGTGAGCTTCCCACCAGGCAGGAATCCTTCGGGATAATCTTGTTGCCCAGAAAAGCTGTGAATTCCCCATCCCTGGATGTGTTTGAGACCAGACTTAATGGGGCTCTGAGTAACCTGGTCTAGTGGGACGTGTCCCTGCCTGTGTCAGGGGGTTGGAACTTGATGGTTTTTAATGTCCTTCCAACCCAAACCATTCTGTGATTCTGTGGCAGGGGTCACACACTTGATCCATACAATAAACTCAGGCATATTAAAAAACTTAAGCTTGTGTTCAGCCTAGCAGCTGTACAAACTCCCCAGTTGGTACAGCCCCAAAATGGACTTTGTGGGCAGGTATTTAACAGCATAGAATATAGCCCCGAGTTCCCATTCAGAACCTGAAGCAGGTTTGTCTCCTGGCGCTGGCCAGAGCTAAAAGACATCCCATTGACAAATGCAGGTTCTAATAGAGAGGGTTTAGCAGGAAGGCCATCCTTGGAGGGAACCCTGTTTTTAGGGAATTGCTAAACCAGAGACAAATTCTTATGCTGGTTTAGCCCTTACTCACCTCAGCGATGACTCTGGACCTACATTTCTGGCATCAGCTGATGTTTGATCACTGTCTCTCAATCTTACTCTCAATAAAACAACCCAGCAGCTTGAAATCCTCATGAGTCTCATTAGCTGTAGTGGCATCGTCACCTCCTATCCCTGGAACTTAAGGATGTGCAAACAAACTGGTCATTCCCCACCATCTCCCTGGAATCAGGGCAGGGACACAAGCATGAAGCTAAACCCTGGCCTCACGTCTATTCAGCTTCCAGCAGCTAAGGGGAGCTGACCCTGCTAAAAACAGACTAGTCTGTGGGTTTCTATACTTTAATTTATAGGTTGTAAAATAACCCCAGCATCTCAGCCCTGGGAAAGTCACCGGAAGGAGCTGGAGCACTGCTCTCTTTCCCTTTATAAAGAGCACAGAGAAATTCAAAGCTGAGGATTCCCTCTGGAGGGATTAGCCACACTTGTGCTTTAACCTGCTTTTTTTTTAAGCTACAGCTTGTGGTTTTTCAGTAGCAGAGCTGTGGCTGAGAGCATCTGCTAAGGAATTAGTTAGAAATGGACTTGCTGGGACTTCTGGTGTAACTCCAGAGAGCAGAGATAAGAACCACTGGAGAGTTATGGCAGGGAGGGTGTAGGTGGAGCAAGAAAAGGATCATCCAGCTTGTTCTTTTTCTGTGCAATCCTCATTCTGCTTTCAGCAAACAAATTCTATGTTTTGCTTCTGAAACATTCTGCAAAACTTTTGTGGTATTGCTATTAGTATAGTTATTTTAGAGGGTTTTTTTTCAGTATTATTAATGCCAAATGAAAATAAAGAAGCACACAAACACTACCCCTCGTCCCTTAAGCTGTGGCTTGGTATTTCTAAAGAGGCTGACATTTCTACGGGGCTTCACAAACAGGAGATCAGATTTCAGCTTGGCACCAACTGTGGTCACAACATCAACATTGGAAGTGCTTTAATGGGAAGTCTCAAGGATGGACACTGAAATGGTACCTGCAGCCTGCCAGTCCCAAAATGATCCTTTCGGGTCCATCATGGCTTGGATTTCTCCTGGAGGGAGGATGCTGCTGAAGACTATAGTCGTCTTCACCTAAATAGTGTGGTTTTTCCTTTGCTATGGGATTTGAAGCAAGTCTGTCTCTGTCACATATTAGGGGCTTATCAGAGCTGACTCATTTTATTTAGCAAATTTTGCCAGAAATGCTCCAGCAGCTCCAGGTCTTAGAGAAAAGCTTGACATGTGATGGGTTTTTGTATCAGTTCACTGGGCTGCAGCCATACACCTCCCACTGCCTTTCTCCCTCCTGGAGACAGGGCAGCCAAGCACAGCGATCTGGTTTATTAAAAACACAGGTGTCAGTCCTGGGGCTGCCCCACAGAGCTGGGAAAGGTCACATCCTGCAGACCTGCTCTTCCAGATCATCAGGTTGCCCTGCTGGTCACCAGGAGTTGAGCAGACCTGAAGATGGGAGGGGTTCACAAAGGGAAAACAACAGACTGGGACAAATTCTCTTCTCAGAGACCCTGCACAGAGTTTTCCTGGTGTTGGAGCAGGACACAGGATCCTGCAGAGCCTCTGCCACTCAGGAAGAAGCAGGAGCAAAATGGGATGTAAGTTCCTTGAAATGCATATGCCAGAAAAGCCTTTAGTCATGGCTTGTCCCCCTGCTGTAAGGAATTGAGTTTGGCTGTTAATTCTTTCATAGGCTCATGGAATGGTTTGGGTTGGAAGAGACCTTAAAGACCATTTTGTTCCAACGCTAATTCTTTGCCCTGAAAGAGGCTCCACTGAATAACAATGAATCCCTGTGTGATAAATAAACTCAAGTCTGCTTCCCTGGAGGCCACGTTGGTTTTTAAGGTTTCGGGATTGTGGGGTGCCTCTCAGCAGGAGTTAAGCTGAAAGCTGATGCATTCCTGCTGTCTAAGGGCCAGAGCAGTGGAAGCAGGCACCATCCCTTTGACCTCAGCATCCCTGAAATACTTTGGTTCCTCTGTCTGTGCATAATTAGTCACGGAGCAATGATTTTTTTTTTTTTATCCCTGTGGGGTTTAAGAAAGCTGTAATTCTGAAAATCAACATCAGAAAATGAGAGAGTGGTAAGGACTGGGAGCACCCAAAAGCCACATCCAAGAGGAAGGTCTCAACCTGGCTACATCTAGCACAGCCTACAACAGATCAGCTCTGGTCTGGTGTCCTCGGAATTCACAAACACGTGGAACAAGCACCTTCCCCATGGAGAGCAGCAAATCCAGCTACTTCCCTTTTGTCCTGTTCCCCCATCAGTATCATCAGCTGTGTTTCATGGGGAGATTAGTCGGGCCACTGCAGGACCACTGGGCTGTCATCCTGGAGCAGGAACTGGTGGCTTTTATTAGCCCCAGGTGACAAACTTCTCCCTTCAGCAGTCTCCTGAGCTATTCCCTTAGTTCCAGTGATGTTCACCTACCTCTCCCGGGGACATACACACAAATGCACAAAGCAAAGCTCAGCTGTAACTCTTATTTAATTCTGCATCATAGAGCCACAGAATGCTTTGGTTTGGAAGGAACATTTAAAGTTCCTCTAGACAACGTCCTTGTCACGAGCAGGGACACCTTGCACTAGCCCAGGTTTCTCAGAGCCTTGTCCAATCTGAATATGTGTCAAAGCCTTAAGAGATGCTGAGCTGACAAATTACAGCTTTTTACTCCCTTTTATTGGATGCCATCAGCTCATTTTCAGTGGTCAGACAGGTCACCTGCAGTCTGGAAATCCCAGAGCTGGCCACAGTAACACATCTGTTGGATTTTTTTGTACTAAAATTGCTCTTCCTTTCAAGCACTGTGGGATTGATGAAGAGTAGAAGTTCTGTCACCATTTCTCTGGAGGCTTAACAACTCCGGAGTAAAATATGAATATCCATGGCAGGATTTGTCTTGCACCTAAAGAAAAAAAGAATTTTGCTCAAATTTGTTGTTACACTGAAGCCAGCTTTGTCCTTGCTAGAGTAACTGACAATATTAAAAGTCCCCAGATTCTTTCTAAAGTGAAGAGCTTTATTTGAGGTTTTTAATTTTGCAGAAATCTTGCTGACCCAGCAAAGTCAATGTGCAAAGTTCTGCAGGACCAAGTTAATGTTCTACTGAAATCCTTTGCTTCAGGACTAGTTCTTGAATGTCTACTAAATGTATACAAATGTCTAAACAGGGCTAATCCTAATTTCACATCCTTGCAGTTAAAGTTGGAGCAGCAGTGGTGAAGGCACTGCAATGGCAGCACTTGAGACCTGGTGACCTCTGTGAGATCCCTCTGTCTGTTTATCCTTAAAAGCACAAAATCAGCTTTCACTAAGTATACCCATTCTTCATTTTTAGTATTATTTAGTATGTATTTTTCATTGGCCAGAGAAGCTGTGGCTGCACCATCCCTGGAACTGTTCAAGGACAAGGCTCTGACCAACCTGGTGTAGTGGAAGGTGTTGCTGCCCATGGCAGGGGTTAGAACAAGATGGTCTTTTAAGGTCCTTTCCAACCCAAACCATTCCACGATTCCGTGATTTTTCCGTGCCTTGTAACAGCCACAAGCACCACTAGATGTCACAACTGCTTCACTGTTTGACTGCTCGCTCCTGAACAGCTGAAGAAGGACTTTTGCAGGTTTAACTGAGGAGCAAAATACAAAGGCAACTAAGCAAAACCAAGGTTTTGTCCTCGGGAAGTGCAGGGTGCTTTAGGACACACCTTTCTTGAGGAAAAAAGAAAAAAAAATCATGTGTTTCTCAAATCCTGTGGTTTTGGGCACAAAAATACTCTGCAGTTTGCTCAGTGTGAAGGAAATTAATGTGCAGGACCAGCCTGACCCTTTGAAACTACAACAAAAAACTGTGGAGAAGAAGTTTGATGTGGGACACAAACAACTGTGCTGAAGGCAGGGAAGCAAAGTGACCACAGGATATTATTTTTGCCTTTATTCTGATAATTTTGGTGGTGGAAGTGACTTTCCTGCACTCTCCCTAGTTATAGCATATGGCATTTGTGTTGTCACTGTGGTTGTTGATGTTCGATGGTCCTGGAACACACAAGTACCCGCCCACCTCCTCCTACTGAAACAGTGAAGAAATAGCAATAACATCAACTGAACTTAATTAGGCCAAACTCGAGGTGCTCTCTGTTGAAGGAGCTAATTTTAGATGCCAAACTGCCACAGAGGCTGGCTGTATCTCTGCCCTATTTTAGCAGCTCAAGGCAGAGAGGCAAATGATTGGAAGGTGAAGGAGTGAGCACAGTTGCTGCAGCCCGTGTGAAGGTCAGGGAAGAATATTCTTCCCCTGTTCCCAAGGCAATCTGATTTCTGTCTCTGCTGGTGTCATCCATAGGAACCTGTTCATCCTCAGGATTTGGCACTGAGGTTGCCACAAAAGAAAAATACACCATTTTCGGAGAGAGGTTCAAACTAATTATCTCCCATGGGCTTTTAGAGAGTTTTTCTCCCTCCCCTAAACACAGTGTAGTCAGTGCACCAGCCTGTGCCATCATTACGTGCATGAAAATAATAGCAAAGCTGAAGATAATTAATTCATTTATTCACTCTCTCATGACCAGTAATTGCTCCTGTGGATTCCTTTTTCACTCCAGTGACAACAATTATTGCAAACAAAACCAAAACTGAATTCCTGTGAAATTGCTGTTAAAGCATTCCCTGAAGGTGAAAAAACAAAACAAAACAAAACAAAAACCAAAAAACTAAAACCAATAAAAAAAAGTACAAAGGAAAAGAAAGCAAAAGTGATTGTCAGAACAACAGCACCTTACAAAAAGCAGTGAACATCTTGGTGGGGGTGTTCTCACTGTGCTGAATTTTGAAACAACTTCTTTGTGAGGGGAAGAGAAAGGGCAAACACTGATCTCTGCTCTGTGCCCAAGGACAGGACCCGAGGGAATGGCCTGACGTTGTGTCAGGGGAGGTTTCGGTTGGATATTAGGAAAAGGTTCTTCACCCAGAGGGTGGCTGGGCACTGGAACAGCTCCCCAGGGCAGCGGTCACAGCACCAGCCTGACAGAGCTCAAGGTGTGTTTGCACAATGCTCTCAGGGCGTGACTCTTGGGGATCGGTGCTGTGCAGGGCAGGAGTTGGACCCAAAGATCCTTGTGGGTCCCTTCCAACTCAGGATATTCTGTGATTCTGTGAGGAACCTGGTTTAACTTCATCCCTAAAATGGACATGAAATCGGAAAGTCCAGGAAGTTCAGCAAAATCAATTCATATCCCAACTGTCCTTTTCTAAAAGCTGAGTGCGTTTAACAGGAAAACAGATTTAAGACCCCACAGAAAATAAATGGCACTTTTGCCTTGAGTGAGCTTTGAATCAGACCTGCAGTGGGTACCAGAGGAAACCCTCTGGAGGTGCGCCCACCTCTCTGGGAGATGTCCCATCCCAGGGCATTGGAAGCACAGGCAGGAGCCTGCTTTTCCTGAGCAAGGGGCATTTTTCGGCTCAGTGGGGTTTCTGCTTGGTTACACCACTTCAGTGGGTACCACAGAGGAGTGTTAGCTGTCTGCTCTCACATTCCTCTGAAACACCCAGGGACATTTACCCTCAAACTGAAATATGTGCAGTATTTAAATTCACTGGGATTATTCACAGGTTTAGAATGAGACAAGCCCAGGTCCTGTAGGAGACCACAGCGAAGCACCACTCGTCATACACCTGTGTGTGACAAAATACGATTTTGATTGGATTTACTTGTGCAGTACAAGAAATATTTGAAAGGTGAGTTTTTAAATGGCTCATTCTGGCTGTGCTTCCTCCACGTTGGGGTGGACTGCAGAGGAGGGGGTGGACCATAGAGCAGGGGGTGGACCGTGGGTTAGGACCCACATCTCTCCACTGTAACAGGAGCCCAGAGTGGCACAAAGGTGTCTGAACTGCCTCAAGCTTGGGCAGAGGGTTCCCAGCCTGTCTACATTCACCTAATTTGCATCACTTGCCCGTCACAAGATTATTTATTACAGTGGCTTTAGTCAAATTCCTCTTCCTCACTTTAAAGCAATGCTTTGTCCGTCTGACTTCAGATGCAGCCTAAAACCAACTGAGGCCAATGAGTCTGCTCCAGCTGACAGGCTTTGCTAAATGAGCATCTCTGTTGGACTCAGTGGTGCTTTCTTTTGAGATAACACCAAATCTCAGCTCACCCAAGCCTGAAGCCAGCTCCCTTCATGACTGGAGGGAAGAGAAACTTGGTCCATAATTTGCCTGGGAAGAAAAGAGAGAAGAAAAAGGAGATGAGAAATATCCTCCCCCCTCCCCCATCCTCAGTATGTAGCCCAGTTTTTTCTAAATCAATCTAACAAATCCTAGATGAAAACATTAATCATAGCTATAGATACAGCCCCTCCTCTGCCCCATGTCAGCCTGGGAAGCACCCTGTGAGACCCAGGGAAGCTTCCTCACTTTGGTGAACTTCCCAAGCTGTGCCAATTGGACCAGCCCATCCTCAGGGCTTGGAGCTGCATCAGAGATGCCCCAGGTGATCATCCTCAAGACACCAAAAGTTCCTTGTGTACTTTGCCTCGACTGCTTGGACTGACCTCCCCAAGCATTGCATTTGTTTGTCTGGAGAAGCCTTGCCTGTTTCCAGAAAAACAGGATAGTTTCAAACCATCTGTTCATCAGCAGGGGTGACAACTACTATTGCCAGGTGACAACTGAGAGCTCTCATCTCTTTTGTCTTCTCGGGACTGTATTGCAAAACAAACGGCCCCATGGCTGGGCAGGTTTGGTCACGACCCAGAAATTCTCTTTAGCAACCCAGCTGCTGGCACCTGAGTGTGTTAAATCAGACCTTTGTGGGTGATGAAGACAATGACAGGGCTAATCCTGGATGTAGGGGGTGACTGGCTGCCTGGCAAGCAGCCCCACCCCCAGCACAGCCACTTTCACCATCCCTCTGATGGGGAGGTAAACAACACAAATTTGAGTGTGTTGGCTTCATCTCACTCTTCAAAAATCACCTGTCATGTTTCTGCAGTGACCTGGCTGGTTCCCAGAAAGCATGCCCCGCTCCCACACGGGTTCCATGGAATTTTTCAGCACATGATTCTCCATATCCTGCCCCGATCACACCTCGGCATAGAACAAGCCCAGTGAATGTGTCACGTCAGGGATCTTTCTGTGAAACACCTTGACTTTTAAAACTCCATTTCATTCAAACTTTCAAAACATCTTTCCTCTCCATCTGTGAATCCATCTGCAGCTGACAGTGATTTCTGGTTCATCAGCTCCACCTGCCTCACTGGAGCTGTTCCTGCTTGGTGTGGAGGTGAGGAACCCTCACTGTGGGTTGTCACCCTCTGATCAGTGAAAGCCTTTTACTAGATCACGTTTTCCTAGCAAGTAAGCAATGGTTTGGGCCAACATGAGGTACTCTGTATACTTGAGTAGATCTGAAAAAAATCTCTCTGCATCCTCATTGAATATTCTGAATTCAGGAAGATTTTGTAGCCATCCTTTCCACTTCTACACTCCCTCCTAGAACTGCATTTTCTGCTCTAAGCAATGCAACACTTTGCTAAAGAGTTATTATAGTTCTCTGGTGTCGAGAGCCTTGTGGGCAGGAGGGGATGTGTGTTGCCTTTGTCTGGGGTGGGCACTCCCAGGAGGTGAGGGGTCCTGCCTCAAATAGATGGGGTGAATCCATTTGGCTCTTTCCATAGGGCTCCAGGTTTGTTCAAGCTCATGTAGCTTTTGAGTGGGAAGTTATGTGAGACAAATCCTATTACTGATGTGGGAAAACTGGGAATAAGTTGGTCCTGGTCCTGCTCTATCCATCTGTTTGATCAGCAAAATGAGTGCAGAGATGGATCAATAGACAAATAAACGAATTATAGCAGACAGTATTTGTCTGTGCTTGGCCAGCCATCTGGCTAAATAGCAATATTGATCCTATAAATAATGACATCCCTGAAATACCTCACTTACTCCTCAAGCAGTAAATACAGGCCTTAGGGCATGAATTTCTCCACTGATTTTTTTCTTGGGGAAGGCAGCCATCCACCACAGAGTAACAGCAGCATGTGGGTTCTCTCTCTCACATTGGTTTTATTTATTTCTCTTAAATTAGTCGAATGAAGACTAGAAAGACATCAGGCTTCTTTTCCATTTCGTTTACTGAATATTCAGATTGGAACTCTTGAGTATTATTTAATCAAGAAATGTTTGAGCTTTCTGAGCATTCATTGACCAAACAAAGCTTATTTTTCCCTTTATAACCAAAATGTTCCCAGCCTGGATGACTGAAATAAGCTCCAGGAGCTCATATTAGGCACTTAGTGCCTGCACCACTTTTAGGCAGCCTAGTGTAGGAGCTGAGTTAAAACACAGAACACCTGTAGAAATGATCCCCTGTGCGAGATGCTCCCATCAAGGCTGGGAGAGAAATAAAGGCCCAAGGCCAAGTCAGTCTTGACCCACAGGGATCCAGAAGTCCAGAGCGAGGGTCTCTGTGGGAGGAGTGGGATCGACCAGCCAGGAGCTCAGAGGGGAAAGCAAGGGCTGCCCTGTGCTGGGCATAGCCAGTTCCAGAAGGGTCCGTGGTTGCTGGGAGTGCTGGGATGTCCTTTTGTGACAGAGGCGCGTTCCAGGGCTCTCTGTGGCACAGGGGCTGCGATGTGCTGAGAGGCCACTGTGACCTCTGGGGGGGTTTTGGGGCACAGAGGCCTGGGCTGCCCAAGAGCAGCTCTCTCAGGAGGCAGCAGCTGCCTGAGAAGCTCTGCAGGAGAGCGTGACAGAGATGCCCAAGGGGGAGAAGGTGAATCCCAAATCCTCGCCCGCCCAGGGGCAGCTGAGCCTGAGGAGGCAAAGGATGATGGATGGGGCAGGAAAGAGAAGCTGGTGATGGGACAAGGCTAGGCTTGAGCTGTGCCAAGACAGCCCCCTCCACCCCATGCCTCTTCTGTCCCACAGATGGACTTCAGGCTGCTGCAGGGGGACCACAAGCAGCCACGGAACGAGAAGCACTGCCCAGATGCTCCTCCTGAGGCACAAGGGGCAGCAAAGGCAGCAGTCTCGGGCGAGCAGGTGCCCTCAGCAGGGGCACAGAGCCATGTCCCACCCCTGCAGAGCCTCTGCTGTCCCCCAGGCCCCTCACCTGCTCAGGGGGCAGCCCAGACTCTCAGCGGGCAGCGGTCAGTGCTGGCAGCACCAGCACCCAGGGAGGGGGCCTGGGCCAATGAGGAGCAAAAGAGGGAAGTCTGCAGTCCCCTTGAGCCGTGCCGAGGGGAAAACCACATGGAACAAGAGCTTTCCCAAGGGGAAATCAACAGACTCCTGAAGCTGTCCCAAGGGGAAAACGACAGCGACAAAACATCACTGCATGAAAACTGGGGACGCATCACAATCCGGACTATCTGGGTCAACCCCAGGTACCCGGAGCTCTTTGGGGACCCCCTCCAGGAGGAGGCAAAGGCAGCAACTCCTGCCTCGGATGAGCAGGTGCCAGCAGCAGAGGCACAGAGCCCTGCCCCGGACAGCCCCTGCTGCTCTCCCTGTTCCTCGTGGACCCAGCTGGCAGCCCAGACCCTCAGCAACCCGCAGGGTGTCCGCAGGCAGCCCTCCAGCCCCAGGCGGGCTCTGCAGGCTCTGTGCACCCTCTTCTGGTGCTCCTGCATGGAGGTACAGCTGGATGATTAGTGCCAGCTGCCAGACTCTAATAAAAAATCAGTTCAGTTGGGACAGTTCAGTTGTCAATAAATATTTTTATATTTGCGAAGAGCTCTGGAGAATCGTCATTGTCCCTCGTTACTGCGCAGAGACTCAAAGCAACCAACACCTTTCCCGTGAGAGAACATGCCAATAAAAGATGCTGATTTTCCAGCAGTGCTCAGTGGTCCACCTTGGGAGCCAGACAGGTTCCAGCAGCACCAGAGATTTGAAAATCAATGGTTTCATGTCATTGTGGCCAAGATGGCCATCGATTGCCACCTCACCTACGAGAGCCTCTCTGGGAACAAGCAGCAAACCACAGAGGGCACCTCTCCACATTAGCTCCCCGAGGCCCTCTGCCAAGAAATTGTCATCCAGGTGTCTTGGGAATCTCCTGGACCTGTTTTTTCTCAGTTAACATCTGGCCAGTGAAATTGCCCTACAAGGATAAGGGCGGTTGGGTTGACAGTGTCCTGAGGGTCCTTAAAGAATAACTCCAGTGTGCCATGTTCTGGCTGCGTCCCACGATGCCAATGAACAATATCCTCTGACTGGTGTCCAGAATTCTGGGCACTTGAGGTGAAGAAACATCACTTTGAGATAAGGAAAAGGAGCTTGGATGAAAGCAGCTTGCCCTCCTGACCTGGCATATGGGAGATGTAATCAACTTTACTTACTCCATGATTTTTAAGGCTCAGGTATTAGATTTAGTTGGAGGAAAAAAATCCCAGCTAAGTAACCAGATGGGTTTTCCTCTTTGCAACTCGACACAGGCCCAGCTCAGCTGTGGAGAGGGAACATGGATCTGTGGCTGCCTGCCTGGGAGCTTAAAAACCTGTCCATCTGATTTTCAGAAAAAAAAATACCCTGCCTTTTTTATCTTTTTTACAGGACCCAAAACTGATTTAGTTGAAAAACAGAAAAGGCAAGAAATTGCCCAGGCAGGATGGATTAAATGATACTGAATCTCCGAGTAGTGTTTTGATGTGATTGTGACTGTCACATGTGGCAAAACCTTGCTGTCACTTCCAGCTGTACAATCCAGTGAGCAGAGAAGATTTTTCTAATGATTCTACAGCTGAGGATGTTCAATCTGCTAAATGTTTCTTGCTGACTTGCTTTAAAAGTGATAAAAACTCTTGGCCAGCCTCCCTGGTGCTGAGGCAACTGTGTTGGTGAGGCAGAGCATCCCAGGAACTGGAAATGAAGCCCACTGGGTATTTGTGGGCATCAGAGATATGAATTACAACAAAACAACTCCTTGAGCAGCTTCCAAGGATCAGATGAGGAAGCAATAATGGCCTTGGGCTGCTGGGGAGCCTGTGGAAGGAGACTGGAAAAGGCTGTTGACAGCCAGGTCTAGTCACGGCAGCAAATCCACAGGGAAAACGTAGAGCCTGAGCAAAAACACTCAGTGCAGCCCCAGAGCCCCAGCCAGGGTCAGCACGTGCCGCTTGAGCTCTCAAATAAGGATGAAAGAAACATTTCATAAATGATACACCACAGCCCACAGCTGACCTGCAGAGAGACCTGCAAGTACCCTGTCCAAAAAGTGGTGGTCTGTGGCAAAGAGGCTGTTTTCCCCAGGTGCTCTTATGCAGTGGATAATACCCTGAAAACCATCTCAGTAAAGAGAAACTGTGACTATCTGCTTCCTCTTCAACTAGACAAGATTTTAGTACATTACTTATGAGCTGTTGGATTTGACTCTTCACTGATCTGGTCCAGCCCTCACTAAGTTACATATAAAAGTAAAGGAAAGAATGATAATCTCCTCTTCAAAATCTAATACTCATTTAAGGGTTAGAGGAAGGCAGGACTGTCTCTTTTTTTCCAGCAGTAAATTAAGATAGTAAGAAAAGCATCCCAGTGTACCATCTAGATTTACAGCAGGGTTTTTCAATTTCATTTGTCATTGCCAAACACATTACATTGGGATTAAACTGTACAGGTTATTAAATACTGATTACAAGACGACAGCGTGCTGTGGCAGGCAAATAACTTCCAAGTTACTGAAATTAAGGCTTTGAAAATGTTTTAAGGGAATTAATGTTTAATTAGAGATTTTGATCTATAAGGCATTCTAGTAATAGCTTCAGTAGGAGATTACACAAACCTGTGAGACATTTATAAATAGAAAGGATACTTGATGTAATATTTTCTTTAATTAATCCTGCATGGGAAGACCACCATGAGGGAATTTAGAGTTTGGTGTACAATAAAAAGGACCTTTCCAGTTAGCAGGCACTTCAGCTTCTGTGGGGGTTTATTTGCATGATCAAATTCATGTGCACATATTTTTAACAATATGGCAAGAGATAAACTTTGAATTTAGTGTGATTAAGAATGTTTCTAATTCAACATCCCCAAGTGAACTTGGATATTGAAATGTCAGGAGGCTTACAGGTCTGAGGTATTTGGCTTAATAGTCACTTTTTTCTTCTGCTGAATTTCATCTTTCTGTTACAGACTTCCAGAAACAACATAAATCACCAAAGGCATTTTGCTTTCCAGTATGATTGATGGTTTTATCTTTCACTCAGACATTCTTGTACAAAGTCTTCTGTTTTCACTAGAAAAATGTAAAATGTAATTTCTTGCAGTCAAACCAAGTGACTGATCCTTTACTGTTTTGCTCACTACATTTACCTCGATGGTCCGACATGATTTTCACAAGGCTAGAAGTGTCATTAAGGAAGTGTAAGAGGTGTTTGTGTTGGTAGGTGTAAAAATACAAACAGAAAAGTCTCATGCTCTGAAAAAAAAACCCTCTGGTCTCAGCTACCAGGGTTATGGAGTTACAGGGATGATAAAACTCCTGTTAAAGTTACTGGAAGGGGAAATGAATGAACTTCACAAGTTTTCATTATAAAAACCTGGCAGTTTTAGGTCTTTAAGTTCATCTTCAGTCTGAAATGCATCGCCTTTCTGCTGATGTACTGAGTGAAATAAAGCTGCAAAGACATTTTTGAGGATTAAAAAGGCTTGATAAATTTGAAAAATCACTTTGAAAACGAGGACATCTTTCCTTTTCCTCCTCCTTTCCTGGTGCAGCAGGACCAAAGACAGTGTCATTACACAATTTTTGTTAAATCCACATAGTTAAAAAGTTGATCTGGCTTTATGTTTGAAAGATATTAATACATATTACAGCTTACTAATATTCATTACAGCTAATTTTTATCACTGCTTGTGCTATGCTGATTTTCTCCTCATCACTTTAGCTGTAATTGTTTGGTTTAATACTCTGAGCACATATCCTCTATGCTGCCTGCTTAATTATTTTCACCTGCTTTTATATCACATTTCTCAGATCAGTAATTACGTCAGATCATAACTCCCATCCTACACTGACTATAGTAACTTGACAGATAGTAATACTTTCTATATAACATGAAACAAGGTAAGTTGGTTTAGCAAAACACATCATTTCTTTCTAGTTAGTTTAATTAATTCATTTGAATTATTTAACCTATTAACCACAGGTTAATTAAATTGAATCTGATGCACTCTCTTACTATATTTACATTGTTTTGGTTTGTTTTTTTTTTTCCCTGAATGGGCCTAGTGTTTCATTACCTCTGTTGCTCATTAATTTTAGTGCTGCTGTTGCTCTTTCCTGAAACGTTTGTTTCCTCCAGGGCCAAGTTAATCCATAATTCAGTGCTAATGGTAAATCTCTGTGCATTACCCACCGTGCACAACCCGAAAGGCAACTTGGGGGGGCTGGATCACATCAGGTAACAGAACCCACTGCAGGAATGCACCCTAAATAGCCACAACCAGCCTGCCTTGGGTGTAAAAGGACACCTCCTTCCACCTGCTTTTGACAGCATTTTTTTCCCAATGCCATCTTCTAAAAATATATCCCTGCTTTTCTTCCCAAGGTGCAAGGGAGCAAGATGGGACAGAAGTGGCAGCCCATTTCTAAAGGCTTCTGAAGGCTCTTTTGAGGAGCACCTTGAAAAATCAAAGCCCAGAGCAAATGCCACAGTGAAACCAGCCAAGGTGGTAAAATCAAATTCAACAAACTCAGGCTCAGGAGCAGCTGAGCTGCTTCTACCCAAGGAAGTGACAGGGAGCTGCAGTGCCTGCCCTCAGCTGGAGATCCACCATGGCGTGCTCATCTATAAACTGTTGCCTCTCCAAAAACATATGTAGTAATGGTGATAGCCTAGAAAAGCAAGGATCAGGGACTAGAAATACCTCTGCTGCCCATACACTTCACTTTCTTCAAACATGCTTGTGGCAAGGCAGCTGAGCATCAGTGTAAGTGGGCTGTGTTGGTGACAGGGCAGAGCCAGGGCACAAAGCCACTCCAGGAGGGGACGGACTCTCTGCACCACACCTGAATGTGCTGGCAGATGAAGATGAGGGTGGACACGACAGATGAGGGAGCCTGGCAGCCTCCAAGGGAAAGGACGTGACCATTCCTAAAAGCCCCTTAAGTCAAACCCCATCTACTGACTCTGCAAATGTGAGCTGGGGGAGCTTGCACAAGGATTCACACACTAGATTTTCTCCAGGGATTTTAATTCCACACAGACATTTTAATTCCAGCTGTGTGGTACAGCGCACACTGTCCCCATAACCCACAGCCCAAGACCCATTCAAAGTCCCACCCCAGCAGAAGAATCTGCTGCAAAAGCACCCACAGGATCTACCTGCACCCCAGCACCCAGAGCAGCTCAGGAATCAGACCTGCCCACCTTCAGGTTTAGACCTGAGAAGCCCCTGCTAAGCACAAAGCTGAATGAGATCACAGCTGGTCCAGGGCCAGAAAGTAATGGTGCAGTAATGGGTTTATTGGCTTTTTGAGGAGGAGCTGTTTGATTTCAGACAGGGGAGAGTCAACAGCAGCATTCGCTCCCGCTAATCTCATTTCCAGCAGCACGCTGAGCGAGAAGGCACTTGGGCACAAAGCTGTGCTCGATTGCTCTCTGTTTATCCAGGATTACATTAGGAGCCCAAGAGCATCTGAAAACAGCCCCTGGCCAGAGCTAGGGCTTTGCAAATGGCTTCTGCAACACCAGGCTTGCAGGAAAAGAAATCCCAGTGTTCCCAGCAAGTTGCTGGCAGTTTGCTCGGTACAAGAGCTGGATTTAGATGCACAGGTTTTAGATGTGCAAATTGAAGACAGCGTCTGTTGAGGAAAGCACTGCAGATAACAAGTGTTGACCAAATAATCTGGGTAATTTTAAATAATTCATTTAGCTTAAGCAAAAAGAAATCAAATGCAGAAGGGTGGATTTGGCCCAGGTGAGGGATTGTTGCAAGGGGGAAGTTAGCAGAAGTTGGTCTAACCATGATCTGACCCATTATCCACAAAACAAGTTACCACCAAGTCTGGTATAACAGCTCTTTATTTCAGTGTCTAAAACACAGAGGGCTTGCATTTGGACATCAGAACCATGCAAAGCACCTATACACCAAAAATGAAATACTGAACGAGTGTCTCTCTCCTGCTACACATGGAAAATTTAGGCAGGAAGACTCTGTTTTTCCTGTGCATTCTGCTCTCTCCTTCCACAAATGAACCAGCTGTGAGGGGTGATAATTAACCTTCATTCCAAACCAAATCATTTGCCACTGAACACTATTCCATACTGCCCTAAGCTGCTATAATATGCGCCTGTAAACTTCATCAAGCACCCAGTTCTGCTCTTGGTCTACAAGGACGAAGTCCCAAACATCTCCGGCTACAGGACAGACTTTAATCAGAGGTACTGAATTAAATGAGAGCGGAGTTTGGCTCAAAGGATGAATGTCTCCTCCACACAGAATCCCAGAAAAGGCCCTTTATTAATGTCCCAGAGAGAGAGATGTAGAGACCACCCTAGGCTCAGAGAATTGTCATGTGCACAGAGGACAACCAGACATCCTGAACTATTAAAAAACAGTGGTATAGAAAAATAAAAGGCATAAAATACTGAACCAAAAAGGTTCCAAATAAGGCATCAGCAGGTCCCAACTGGATGTGCTCCTGTTACATACGTCCCCCTCCCAGCCAGGATAGTTAGGAACGATGCATTAGGATTGCATTTCTGACCTTCATCATTAAGTACTACAAGCAACCAGAAGGGTTCAAGTTCTCTTCGAAGAAAAGAAAAAAAACCTCCAAACACAAAACCAGGGAGTATTGTTTTTGGTAAGTATTTCTTAGAAAACAAAATAAAAACGTTAAAGCAATTCGTTGAAACGACTCATTAAAAAAAGACGACATTCCTGTAAAGTAAAAATATATATATATAGAAATAGAATCTATTTTTTTGTTTGCTTGTTTGTTCATTTGTTTTTTGTTTTTTGGTTTTTTTTTAAAAAAAAGACATTCAGCATCACGTCAGCGGATTCTGATGGGCTTTCCCGCGGGTCTCCTGCGACAGCCGCTGCTCCTTAAGGCAAAACGTCGGGTTGGCACCGTCACAACAGCTGAGTCCCCGTGGCAGGGCCCTGTCAGCAGGGCTGCTTCTCCCGCACGCTGACGGAGCCGTCCTCCATCCCAAAATACACCACCTCGGCCATGTCGATGAACAGCCCCGTCTCCACCACGCCTGCGGAACGAGAGGTCGCTGGTTACTGCCAGAGCCACCCCTGTGCTCATGTCCTCTGCTCTGCCTGTGGTTTTGCTCGTTAAAAGGCACCAGTGCCTCCATCAGAGGTTTGGACAAGTGTCCAACCTGTATCAGCCACACAGGGAGCTTCTGGGAAGTCTTTTCCCTGCAGCCAACCCGAGCAGAAACTCTCCAGAGACTGAGAAACAACTCCCAAAGCTCCTCCGACATTCACGCTGCCCCAGCCACCACTGCTGCACCAACACAATCACGAGAAAAGCATTTTCTGCCATCTGATGACCCATGGGAGCAAGAGGAAGCTACACGCAGCCACAGGATTGGGGATTACTCCCTTTGCCTTTAAACTCATCTGAAAGACTATCCCATAAGAGATCACCTAGATAACACTATTCAGGTGTTGAGACTCAGCAGCTCGGGTGCTACCTCTGCAATTTGTAGCCCATTTGTAAATGTACTTTTGATTGCATTTGATTATGGGGTGCTCCTAACTTCACAGTGATCACTGAGACACAGCCAGAAGGTGGACAGAAATGGAGGACAAGGGCTACCACAAGCACAAGGTGGCCAAAACCCTTCTACCAGCACTGCAGTTAGGCTTTATTGGCCTCACATTTAGGCTCATCCACTTGTGGATAGGGAAGATGCTCTCCTTCCCTTAGCAGGTCCATTTCTGAGCAGCAATGGTGCTGAGACCACATCCACAGGATGGAACAGGTCCCATTATTTACTATTCCTTTCTCAGCCAAAAAGAAATGCAGGGAAGAAGTTCCTGCTGTGCAGAGTAACCGGGCACTGTCTGCCTCTTGCACAGAAGGAGCTCTAATGATACAGAGATTTGTACAGCCATGGACAGCAACTGGATTAGGATATGGAGCACCAGGGGCAGCCCAGACCAGCAGTGGTCACCACAGATCCCTTCCAACCCCAACAATTCTGTGATTCTGTGATAAGCACTACTGAGGGAAGCAAAACCAATGACCAGAAACAACTAGAAGTGACTGGTGACTCTCCACCCAGCCTACAGCCACGGGCTCCGCCTGGTCTGGTGTTTCAGTGTGGAGCCAGGACAATACATGGCTGCTTTGTGGGGATGTTGGGGTTTGTGCAACAGGATCCCAACCTGTTCCTGCATGTTCTGGCAACACATGAGCAGTCAGTGAAGGCAGCTGTGTGAACGCAGGACTTCAGGGGCAGGCTTTGCCAAGGTCACCAGAGAGACATCCAGATGCTGCTCCCCTGAAGTTCGGAGAGTGCCAATGCCCCTGGGCAGACCTGGATGGTCCAGAGGCAGCTCTGGCCTGGGCAGGTCTCATGCAAGGCAGGAGTCCTTGCAGAGAGGCTGTTATGTTTGCAAACAGAGCACTCAGCCACTGCTGCTCGAGCCCAGCAAGAGCTTGGGTACACTTTATCCTCACAGCAAGGCAAGCACGGAAGCATGGAGGGCTTCCGCATCCGAATGGGATGCAGAGCTGCAAGCAGCTTTTGGAAAATACCACAGAACAGTACAAACCCTCCCTCCAGAGTCCACCGGTGTTTCCACTAAAAGTCCCTCTCTAAAAGGGCACATGGAGAGTAAGGAAGAGAACAGGACTGTTGTGCGTAATGGGAAACAATGTCAACATCAACCAGCACCATTCCAGGTTTTCACCACCATATGAAAAAAGCCACGTGGGCACAGTTGTACCAGTTCAGCTGACTTATCTCTCCAGAAACAAACGCAGGGACCTGCAGGAGGGCAGCAAATACACACACACACACATTTCCTCATATCCAGGGGCGAGCTCCCACAGTCCAGATTACTTATCACACACCAAGCCTTAGCCAGCTTTTGTGTTTTTTAAAAAATCACAGACATCACCTGGTATCATTTTTATAGCGGTGTTCACTTCATGCCACTCATGAACTTTGTCAAACTTCCAGTCCAGGATGAAGTTCCCGTTGTCTGTCACCACAGGGCCCTGCAAGCAAACCCAGCTGTCATGACATGAGCCCCGTGTCTCCTGACCCCAGCCAGGGATTGTCACAGCCCTCGCTGGGAACAGCCGTCCCCACTGCAGTGGTTTAGAGTCATCATTCATTCATCATTCCCTTTGCCCACGTTCAGGTGGTTCCTCAGGAGAGGCAGGGCTCACAGGGACACTCACTGCTTTGTTAACAGCCATCCGCAGCTCCACCACACCGCCGAATTTTTTGGTCAGGGCTCTGGTGACAGGGACATAAGCCATGGGGATGACCTCGATCGGAACTCCCTTCTTCCACTGCTCCCCAAGGTTGTCAGATTTTTTCCTGAGGGCACAGTTTGAGGTGGGATTAGTGCTGGACATTACACTGCTATCACCATTAACATCACCCCAGGCCCTCTGCAAACCCCTCAGGCACAAGGCTCAGGAGGACACAGGGTTGGTCCATGTGCGCCCATGTGCAGCAAGAGCCAGTTTCATGCACAATGCTCTACCCACTCAAGCCCTGTTTTGACATGTTTTGGACAAGCAGAACAGGATTTGTTTTTTCCACAGCCCCATGGCTGGAAAATTTGTTCCATGCTGACAATCACTGAGCTCAAAGAGCAGAACTGGCACTTCCCCACAAGCTCTGCTGACTCCCAAGCAGGCCTGCTAAGTGGAAAATTAAGAAAAAAAGATAAATTGAATCGCTGAAGTACTGGGAGTCAGGCTCATTTCCACCCATTCCTGCTCTCCTGTAACCACTGGAATGACAATAATGGCCTAACACAGCACCATCTGAAACCTCTCATGGAGGAGAAAGGTATAATGAACAGTAATGTCTTCACCTGTAATCAGCAATAACAATGAAGCACTTCGCAAATCCTGCAACTATCTTCTCCTGTGTCAAGCAGCCACTGCAAGGGGGAAAAAATAAAAACAAAACTAGAAAACATCAGACTGCTCCTCACTGTGCCTAATGGCCTCGAAGTCCAGTCCCCTCCATCATGTTCTTGGTGGTTTTGGTGCTGGCATTGCCCCACACCTTATCCTCCTTATCCTCACCCCTCGATTTGTGCCCCTTGTCCCTGGCAGCCTTGGCCAGGAGCCATCTCTCATTGTGGGTGCACAGCATCCTCTCCAGCCCACCCCAGAGACACCCAGGGATGCTCAGAGCCCCCACCACCAGCACTGGGACAGTCAGACAGACAGACAGACGCATAGCAAGGCTCACCCGCCACCTTTGATAAGGTTGAGGTTACAGTCCACCTCATCTGCTCCATCGATGGCAACATCAAGCTGTGGGAAGAGGAGAAAATTGATGTGGAAACCCCTCCTGTGCAGCATTGAGGCCCTGCTCCTGGTGCAGCTCTGGGGATGGAGCATCCCAAGCAGCAGTCACAAATGTCACCAGAGCTGTGACCACCTTGGTGCCAGCCTGACCAGAGACATGGGTCTGATGGGCCACCCAGGGATACCCTGAGACCAGCCAAGCCCCTCTAACAACCACAGGCAAGTGAGAGCAAGAGAACCCCAAACCAACTGCTGGCCTGCAAGGCACATCTCTTTAGCCTCTGGTGTCGTTTAAGGACCAGCATGCAAGACTTTCCCAGGAAAAATCTTTGACAGTTCAGCAATATCCCTGTCTCAAGCCTCATCTTGGAAGAGATGCCAAGCACCTGGAGGCAACACAACCCAGCAGCCTTCTTGCCATCTAAAGGGACAAGAACTAAGACAGAACCTGGCGGGGAAATAAACTAAGCCGGTTAAAATCATGGAATCATTAAGGTTAGGAAAGACCTCTAAGATCATTGAGTCCAACCATTCAACAAACCCTGCCAGGTCCCCACTAAACCATGTCCCTAAACATCATATCTACATGGTTTTTGAACACTTCCAGGGATGGTGATTCCACCACTGCCCTGGGCAGCCTGTTCCAGTGCTTAACCAACCTTTCAGTGAAGAAATTTTTCCTAATGTCCAATCTAAACCTCCTATGGCACAACTTGAGGCTGTTTCCTGCTGTCTTAACTCAAATTCTCACTCGTTCTGCAGTGTGGCTGCCCAAACTCAACCTCAGGGGAGGATGTAGGAGCCTGGATGCTTTCTGAAGGACCAGGTGAGAGGAAGGTCAGGTGAGGTCTCACCTCCGTGGTCCCACTTACCTCTGGATTTCGGTCCAAGTCACTCAGTGTTAAGCCATTCTGCAGGATCAGCTGACGGGCCTGTGCACCAAGAAGACAACAAATACCATTTACCAGTGGCAGGAAAGGAAAACAGACTCATGGTGTCATTCCCTGGCTGCAGCAAGGATGGAGCCTCCCTGGGAGAGCTCCACTGCTCCACTCTGAGCTGGTGGAGAGGCTGCAGCAGGAACACACAGCAAAGAGAAAATGGCGTTTCCAGACCAGAGCAGTTTAATCAAAAGAAAATCCTGCTGCTGATTTAAACTAAAATGCTCAGATGGTGCAACAAGACTCCTGGGTTTGGGTCCCTCCATACTAAACAGCAGGAGGCCTCATCAGCTTGGTGGGAATCACTTGTATCTAAGCACTAAAGCAGTTATGCAATTTTTAAATCCTATGTTGTTTCAGCTTGGACATCATTCTCCCTCACACCCATCCAGCTCTTCTCATCTCCTTCAGCTGAAAAATGGGACCAAGAAAATCAAATATTTACACCACAGCAATGTGGAACTAACAAAGAAAATTTTTTTCATGTTGGAAATAAGCTAAAAATAAACAAACAAATGCACAACTCGTGGAAGAAGTGTGGGAAGCTCCTGAAACACCTACTTGGTGGCTCTGATCCACCTTTCCTGCAGTGGCCATGTGTTTCCCTCTAGTGGTAACACAACACAGAGCTGCCCTTGGCTCAGTCCCTCAGCTAAACAGGGAATCACAGAATTGTTTAGGGAGGTTTACTAGCATCAAATCCAATCCTTAACCCAGCACTGCTCAGGCCACCACTAAACCACGTCTCCAAGTGCCACATGTCTATGGCTTTTACATCCCTCCACGGATGGTGACTCCACCACTGCCCTGGGCAGCCTGTTCAGTGCTCGACCACCTTCTCAGCGAAGAAATTTTCCCTAATATCCAATCTAAACCTCTCCGGGCACAACTTGGGGCCATTTCCTCTTGTCCTGTTATTTGTTACTTGGAAGAAGAGACCACCCCCCATGTGGCTGCACCCTCCTGTCAGGGAGTTGTGGAGAGTGAGAAGGTCCCTCCTGAGATTCCCCTTCTCCAGGCTGAGGTCCCCCAGCTCCCTCGGCTGCTCCTCATCACACCGGTGCTCCAGACCCTTCCCCAGCTCTACTCCCTTCTCTGGACAGGCTCCAGCCCCTCAGTGGCTTTCTTGTCATGAGAGGCACAAAACTGGGCACAGCACTCGAGGTGTGGCCTCGCCAGTGCCCAGCACAGAGGGACAATCCCTGCCCTGCAGCCACACCATTGCTGATACAGCCCAGGTGCCCCTGGCCTCCCTGGCCACCTGGGCACCCCTGGCTCATGTTCAGCCACTGCTGACCAGCACCCCCAGGTCNGCCCCTGGCCTCCCTGGCCACCCCTGGCTCCTGTTCAGCCACTGCTGACCAGCACCCCCAGGTCCTTTTCTGCTGGGCCACTTTCCAGCCACTCTGCCCATGGCCTGGAGTTCTGCAGGAGGCTGTCGTGGCCAAAGTGCAGACTCAGCACCTGGCCTTGTTGAACCTCAGACCACTGGCCCTGGTCCATCCTGCCAGCCTATCCAGATCCCTCTGCAGAGCCTTCCTGCCCTCTGGCAGATCGACATTCCCCCCACAACTTGGTGTCATCTGCAGAATCTCTAACTGGTTGAATTTGCTATGTTACAAATCATCGTTTGAGTGAGATTCCCTCCTTGCACAGACTCTGCTTGAGTCCAGACTTGCTACCGTGCTGCAGCTAGACCAAGAAACCCCAGTGCAACAGCCTGGATCAGCTGATTCCCCTGAATTCTACCCACTAACACTAACAAAGTGCATCAGTTACAGGTATTGGCATCCCAGACACATCAGAATTAGCAGATGGCACTCCTGGCAATGAGGTATTATTTGAACAGTTTATCATGGCATTTCATAGCATGCAGTTTTAACACCCATGGGCTGTGGGGCCCTAAGGACTCACAAAATGAAAGGAATAAAAATCAGTGGGTTGGCATTCATCACATGGTGTCCACATAAGGAGATTTCAGGGATCTGGGGAATTGAAAGCATTGAAAAACACTGTGCTGCACATGCAGGCCAGACCCTGAACAGGCTTAGAGTCAGCGGTGTGGCAACGAGGTGGCTTGGCTCTCTCCAGGCTCTGCTTGCAAGGCGATGGGAGCAGTGGGAATCAAAAGCAGAGCTCCCATGACTGGGGGAAAAGTGGTGGTCACTGCACAGCACTTGCCATGAACAGTCCCACTCTGTGCTCTCGGCACACGGCCCGGTGAGAAGAGACAACGCAAACGCCAGGGGACAGATACTTACCCTGCTCTAGCTTTACTGATGGTGATGGATTAATGACCTGACAACAGGGAAGGGAGGAGTATAAAAGCCCACTGAAACCAACTCTTCCTTGCCAGTGACCTCAGGCAGCCATCTACACCTGTACACAGTGAAAATAAAATGCTGTTTTGCTGACCTGGGAACGCTCCACTCAGAATTGGTTGAGGTCTAAGGGACTGCAAAAGATACAAGGCAGCCCCATGTTGGGAATTTTGGCTCCTGCAGGTGTACAATCCCTCTCTTCCCTTTAACAGCAACCTTTTTGTTTTACTGGTAAGAAACTCGGTGGTGTTAAATGAACTACAACCACATTTCAAGGCAGGACAGGCTCCAGCCCAGGCTCACTACAAGAGCTTCACCAATATTTTCTTTAAGAACTAATGACTGAACTCCGAGCACTTCTCCTAGATTCAAAGGGGACATGACATTTCAGGGTGGGAATCATTTTAGATAGATCAAAGACACTCTCACCACAGTCTATATAAGCAACAGAAGTACTGATATAGGTTAATCTTTTTTTTCACTTTCTGGCCTTTGCAGCACCTTGCATTATACCCCAGTTGGTCACTGGTTGTTTGCAAGAGCTGAGAAGAGAGAGCCCTGTCACCCCCACACTTAAACAACTCCAGGGTAAGAGGGTGTTAAGTTTTCCCAAGATTTTAGGATAATTCAGGTTGGTCTCTATCCAAACTCCAGGTCAAAGCAGGGTCAGCTCCCAAGTTGCTCAGGTGGCTTTACCCACCCAGTTCCTGAAAACCTCACAGGACAGGCACTGCCCTGCCTGCCACACTGCCTGAGTGCCCTCACAGTTGTGACAAAAGTACAGTCCCCACGTCCACAACAAGACCATGAGAAGGACACATGCCCAATTCCTTGACTGGAGTATTGCCACCCAGCCTTGAAAACCCCTTGGGCTGTCCCCACCATGTCACCTCTGCCTGCCCAGAGGGAGGTTCACACCTCAGGGAACAGAGGCAAAGAGACCAAAGCCAGTTGCCAAAGGCATGGGAGATGCTCAGAAGCTTCCCCAGCAGCTCTGTATTCCACCACCAAGCAAGGTTCTCCCTCTCCCTCCAGCCCTCTCAACATCTAGCTTGGTGGGAACCAATTCCTGCAAAGGCTGCACAGAAAACTAGAGGTTAAGCCAATTTCTCTTCTGCAATTTCTTATCAAATCCAGCTGATGCATTTGAAGTTCCTCCTTAAAACACAAGAGCTTCCCATTATTCTTTACAGCTGTCTGGGCTGATACAGACTCAAAGGAGACAAAGTGTCTCCAGCGAGCTTTGCACTACGAGTCTGGTTCACCACTAAGCAGCATTTTCCTGTAAGTGGGATGCAGAGAAAGCCACGCACCAACCCTGGCACAACCAGCCCTACCACACTGGCTCAAAATATACCTCCCAGCCCTGAGCTCAGGTCAGGGTAACACAGCACCATCACCTTCTTTGTGAGGTCTATCTGCAGGCTGCACCACGACTGCTTTCACTGGTGCTTTTGGTTAATTTACACCACTATGAACCAGAGAGATGCAAGGTGGCCTCCCACAGCCCGGGGGAGATCCCCTGCAGGCGTGTTTGGACTGGCAGGAAGCAAAGGAGGAAAGCACTTACCTGAAAGGATGTAGGGATGCAGACAATTGTCAGGTTCTCCTCCTTAACTCGCTCAGCTGGAGGAAGAAAGCAGAAGCCTTGATTTGTTCATTGCACAAGGTAAAAACACAGCAACTTTCACTTTAAGAAACCTCAGTTCAGAGCAGCCCCTCTGATTCACTGCAATTACTTGCTTGGCTTGCAAATAACTCAGTCACGCTCAAAACGCAAACAGGTGCCCCCCTCCATAGGCTGAGGCTCAGTTTCAACAGTCAGAAATGTTTAAACACCCACTCTGGCCCAGCCCAAGCCACCATGAGCCATTAACCTTTCTGTCTCCAGCAGCAAAGGAGCCCCATCAGCAAATCCTCACCTGGAAAATCGGCCCCATCCCCTCTCTCACTCCATTAGACAGGTTTTTGCTGTTCTCCATGTAAATACAGAGCTCCAGCAGCTGTCTGAAAGGTTTGCTGGCTTGTTGCCCTGGGGACATCACACTAATTTATTATAGAACATTTAAATATATGGCAGGGAGAGGACTAATAAAGTACAGTATTCCATTAAATGGAAGGAAATATTTCCTCCCCCAGGCTAACCTCAAACGACTAAAATCTATTACTAAGATATCATTATGGACAAAATGTTATTTTAGTAATTACAATACTCAGGCACAAGCCAACAGCCCAAGAGTCAGCAAGAGCTCTTGCACCAGAGCAAGCACACGAGCTACATGCTCCAAGGTAATGCTGCTGCTGGAAGGATTGAACGTGCAGTACATGATGCTGGATGTTGTTACAAGCCACATCCCAGTGCTAAAGCAGTCAGGAGGCATGAGAAGCCAGAATTTGCAGCCTGGAACAGCCACTCCTCTTCAAATACAATAGCCATTTATTTAGAGACTGATTCTGTGCTCAAGGAGGGAGTGGTTGCAGTACTGAGCCAAGCCCAGAAGGCTGAACAGCAGCTCCCAGACAATGAAGTGCATCACACACAGAGTGGGACAATGGGTGACAAGGGGCAGCCCCAGCCCTGCTGTGTCCCTGCAGAGTGAAGGGCTGGGCTGTGTCCAGAACTCAGCGTGCTCTGGGCTGCAGGACAGCTCTGCCCAAGGGAGCTGGAAGCCACCAGGGGACTCCCCAGACAGGCAGAGCCACCCAGGTGGGACACACTGAACTGCGCTGCCCAGGGAAGTGGTGGAATCTTCATACCTGGAAGTGCGTTTGTAACACTTGGGAGTATGGTTTGGTGGTGAACACAGCGGTGCTGCATCGGATTTGAGGATCTTGGAGGTGTTTTCTGACCTTAATGATTCTGTGGTTCCCCTTCTGTAGCCAAGCAAGACCCCCAAGAACAACAGGGCTGATCCTGCACTCCCAACCCACCATGGCCCCCACAGCTGCTCTGCATCCAAAGACGTCCAAAGTTCAGCACCTCCACAAGCAGATCTAGGGCTGAGAGTGCCCTGCAAAGGAGCTTTAAACCTCTGCACCCTCTGTAATGAGCTGTGACCATAATTACCCTCACACTCACTTTGCAAAACTGCATTTGCCTCACTTGAGTATTTTGCTGATATTTTCTGAATCATGCCCTGAGCAAACCCCTGCTCCTGGAGCAAGCAGGTAAACCTGGCTGTGGGGTACATAAAATGCAACAGGATTTCACATTCCTCACTTTCACTACACCTCAGCAGGGCCCTCAATGTGAATCGCGTGGATGTCGGGTGCAAAATGAGCCACAGGCGAACGCGTTAAAGGAAGCAGAGCAGCTGCATGGCCCCGAGCCACACAGCAAGTCAGCACTGGGCAGAGCTGGGCAAAGCTGGAACCAGACCAAGGAGTTCAGCTCCAGTTTGTGGTGGGTGCCAGTGGAGCGCTTTTCCTGGCTGTGTAGGGCGAACAGGTGGCAAATCATTACCTCTTCAGGACTCAGGCAATAAATTTGGAGCCCAACGCCCAGTTTTAACCTTCAGCTTTAAGCAGGACACAGCAGTCAGTGAATAGACCCGAGGCATCAGCTCTAAGTTAGCAAGCAGATGATTTAGGGTTTTTTTCAGGCAGTTGGGACAGATGGAAAAGGGGACTTTTTGTGGTGGGAGGGACAGGAGGGGGAGGCATCCTACCTAATCGTTGTACCGCGTGTACAATCGTAGATCCACTTCCGATCCCAAGAACTTGATTGTTCTGCAAATCAGAGAGAGACAGAGGAATGCTGTTACCGGAGGCTCCAGATTGTCCACTTTGCCCAGTAAAATTTGCATTATAAACACATGCAAGAGGAGCCTTGTCCAGGGATGCACGTGGACACAGCATCGCAGCACTCCGCAGCCAAGGGAGGGAACACACTGTGCCAGCGAGGGCACGGCCATGGTCTGTGGCCAAGGGATTTTAATCAACTCTGCCTCTCATTAAAGGACATGTGCTTGCTAATTACCAGCACAGTCCGATCTCAGGGTGTTCAAAGCACGCTCACTGGTGGTTGCTGGCATTCCATGAAAGCTCTCCTGCCGGAAAGCTGTGAATTTCAGACAATACCACAGAGGAAGAAGGGAAAACAACCTCAAGATAAAATCTCCCAAGGAAGCCACACAGTAAAAGGCTGGGTTTGCTGCCAACTATATCCGTTAGTAAACAGCACAGATGCACCAGCAGTCAAAGCGGAGAGCACAGCAGCTGTTCCTGTGAATAATAAAAAATGTTTTCCAAAACAGAGTGTAAAACTGCCTATAGGAGAGTCCAGCAAAACTTGGAAGGTGGATGAGCCGAGCGGCATGTGCTGAAGAGGATGAAATTTTAACCACAGCTCCATCCTGGCCTTTCTCTGCATATTGTCTGGTTCAAGAAGGATCACTGCCCTGTCATCCGTAACACAGATACACTCCTAAAAGGTGCTGCAGGCTGAGGGTGGATGGGTGCACTTGTGTTACTTCTGCAAGACATCTTCTCTGCCACGTCAGTCTCTGTTTATTATCAACTCAGTTTCCCACCCCCTGACAGTGACCTGCAGCCTTCTGCACTTCCCATTTTCAGTGTACTTCGTTTTCTTTGGATGGGATCCAAAGCTTAAATTGACTTAAAGAGGCCCAGTATCACCACAGAGACTTCAGATGAGGAAGACAAGAAGACAACCAGAGATGCAGGCACAGAGCTGTTGTGCATTATCTCTTGGACATTAGACAGATCTGGAGCTCTTTCCTCATGTGCAGCAAATCCAGAATTCGGCAGCTGTGGAAAAAGCCACACCTGCAGCACTTCAACCAGCTAAAATCTTGCTGTCACGCAAGTTTACCTGGAAAGGTGGTGTTCAAGACAGGTCACACTCCTCTAGGATTAGTCATTTCTCTTGCTTCTGCAGGTTAAAAGCTTAAAGAAAACAGAAGTTCTCCAAAACTAGAGGCTCAGCTTACCTCCCAGCCCTCACTAAACCACCGTGACTCTGCAAAAGCTGGGGAGAGCAACAGGTCACTGCTGCACTGCTGCACACCTGCAACGTGGCCAGCAGACACCCAACAGCTCCCGAGGTTTCTCAGTGTCACCCGCCCAGCAGGCAGAGCCAAGCAAGGCCAGCCAAGGAAAGGGCAAGCAAAGCTGTGCAGAGGCTGGCAGCACAGGGGAAGTACCAGTGTTCCCAAAAGACTTGTTTCGACCCGGAAAGAGGCAGTTTCTTCTTTGTGCCCTCATTTCTGTAGGGTGGGACAGCTTCTTGGAGCAGCTGGGTACCCTAAAGGGATGGGGAAAGCCTCAGCATCAGCCACTCCACCGTAATGAAGCGGGAAGAGCTCACAAGGGTCCCAGCCCATCCATTTATCAGTGATTAGAGGTGAAGCAGCACTTTAAGTCAGTCTAAACTGATGTTGTCACAGCCCCTGCCTTACCATGGCTCCCACCTCTCCCTCCTCAGCTCCAACCCCAGCCAGACCAGGGGCAAAACCAACCACAAAACATCCACTTTTAAGAACAAGGGCAGGGCAAACATTGGTGAGAAGCAGAGCACTGAGGAGAAGCACCTCATGCAAAAAAATTACGTTTCAGGTTGTTTACCAAAAGCCCACCAAACAAAACCAAGGCACCGAGCCACAGCACAGCTGAGGACCCACGTATGGGTGAAGTGGGCAGCGACCACAGCATTTTCTCAGCCAACCCAAGGGCCTAAAGACACTGCCCAGCATTACAGAAGCCAACAAGGCAACACACATGGAGCAGTACGAGCAGCACACAGGGACTGGCCAGTCCAACCTACGTTTCCAAGGCTAGAGAGCAAAGAACTCCAGTTAAAAGGAGTAGGTAAATACAGAGCAAAGCCCACAGTTTGCTCAGTCCTCTCTGGGCAAGAGAGACATAGGGCTCCCACCTGTATTTTCATTTCTAACTGAGAAGCTCACAGGGCCCGCCTTCGGAGGTGTTGTATAAATGCAAAGCCAGCTCTCCCCAAGCAGCTTACAGCTCTAAAGCCCCAAGCCCTGTGCCAGCCCCACTCCCCCAAGCTGTCACAGCCCCACATTCCACAGCCTCTGAGGTTGTTCACCTCAGTGTCCACTCCAGGACTGGGGAACTCTGCTCCTGCAGCTGCCCGGGGACAAGTGCTGTGGGTAAACACACCAATCTAGCTTTAATTTAAAAAAAAAACTAAAAAAAAAAAGAGAGAAACAAGTTCTCCTCTCCTAATCCCCCCTCCCACTCCCAGGTTTACATCTGCCACACAAGGAGCTGCTGTCCTGGGAAAGCAGGGATGGGTGTGAAGGTGGATGCCAAGTGAGGAGCCTCATCCAGTACCAGTCCCAAGCCCCCAGTGCCACAGATTTATGCAACTGTTAAGCAAGAGAGATTCGTCCAGCAGAACCAAACCCTGAACCCAGTGGTGTCTCCCACACATTCCTGCTGTGCACGGGAAGCCTTAGCTTTGCTCTCAGAGATAACGTTGCTCCCTACTGGGAGTTCTAACAAGCAAACACAAACGTATCCATTACAAACAGCAGCTGCCCCCTGACAGTGCAAACTGACAGCTGAGACCATCCCGGGCAGCGACTCTGAGCTGCTTCTCCACCGTTTTTTGAAGCCAACTTGCACAAGCACTGGGGTATTACCCGAGACACTGCCTAATTTACTTAATCAGCATCACAAGCTGGACAGTGAACTTTAATCAGCTAGGACACAGCCAGAAATATTATCCTAAGTTTGCCTGGCCATAAAACAGCACAAAACCCAGCTATTTCACTATAAAAGTCCAAAAGTACTGGTTTTACCCCAAATCAAAGGAGCAGCCACTTATAATAACTCACAGCAACACTGGTGTCTTGGCTCCACGCCTTGTGAGACAAGTCCTTCCTCCCACGACCCCTCAATGCACAACTTTGGGCTTGCCTTGGGTAGGAAAGGGGATTTTTATGCAACTGCCAGAGCCTCCAGGCTCCCCCATCTCACAGACTGATCACTTTCGATCGTGTTGGCCTGGCAGGGGCTGGGTCTCAGGCAGCATGTGGCTGTGCTCTCTCAGGCAGGTACAGACTGCTCAGAGGAAGGGGGCTGCAAAACAAGGCAAACTTTCATGGGACATGAGGAAAGCCATCAGCAACTGAACCTCTGCTGACCCAGAGAAGAGAGAACAGAAAGGAAAAGGGATTTTTTTTTCTCCCTAACTGCTAATGTCTACTTTCTTAGCAGCAACTCCTCACTACGATTTCACCACAGCTATTGCGAAAGGGCTGGCACATCAAACACTGCGATAAACCCCTGCGTGACTGTAACCGTTGATGTTCCAAATGCTCGTGATCAGGCTGTGCCAAATTTCAAGCAGCTCCAGCCCTATCTGACATTCAAGGGGTTGATTCAAGCCCCTGGCTGCACTTCCCTCCCTGCAGAGGACAAGACAGAACCCCCTGGTCAGGGGCTGTTGTTCCTTGCGTGGGTGCTCAGAAATGGGGTGCAGCAGCAGCACATCCTGGAGTTGGATAAAGGAGCAGGACACCACAGCCCAGCTCGCAGCAGAGTGCACAGTGAAAGTTTGGAGGTGTAAGACATTACCCCAAGTTCGTCATATACAGTGCTGAGCTGGATCAGGCATGGAGCTGCTGCCAGGGAGGCACACACTGGGGAAGGAAAAGCAGTTTCCTCCCTTCTCCCCAGCTAAAGGAGTGAAGTCCAAAGCAGAGGAGAAAGAGGCTCAGCAGGACCTATCCGCGCACCGCAGGGTCCCTCTCTGCACCCAGGACTGTTCATGCTCCGAGTGTGGGGTGTATTCTCAGTGACCCGCACTGCATCCATGAACCTCGGGGCTGCTCTATGCACTGCAGGAGTCCGTGCCACCTGAAGCCCATTCATTTCATTTCTAACCCTGCGAAGTCCCATACATTCCATGGCCATTCCATACACTGGGGAGTCCCGGCACTCCACAGCCTGTCCCTGCACCCGGAGCTGCCTCACACACCGCTGGGTCTGTCCGTGCACTGGAAGGCTCCGTGCACCCCTTGGCCGTTCTGTGCTTTGTGGGGTCCCGGCACCCCAAAGTTGCTCAGTGCACCCCACGGTCCATCCACGCACCACAGATTCTGTGTACCCCATGGCCCCTCTGTGCATTGCGGGGTCCCAGCATCCCAAAGCCTGTGCCTGCACCTGGAGCCGTTCCACGAACCACAGGGTCCATCCGTGCTCTGGGAGAGTCCGTGGCTGCTCTGTGCTTTGTTCCTGCACCCCAGAATCGCTCCATGCATCCTAGGGTCCGTCCGTGCACCGGAGGACTCTGCACACCCTGTGGGAGTCCCGGCAACCCAGAGCCACTCTGTGTGCTGGAGGATCCGTGCATCCCGGAGCCTGTCCATGCACTGGGAAGCTCCGTGCACTTCACTGCCACTCCGTGTACTGGGGGGTCCCGGCACCTCAGAGCCTGTCCCTGCAATCCAGAGCCGCTCCATGCACTGGAATAATCCGTGCACCCCGTGGCCGCTCTATACAATGGGGGGGTCCCGGCACCCTAAAACTTGTCCCTGCACCCAGAGCCGCTCCGCGCACCCTGAGCTCCGTCTGTGCCCCGGGATAGTCCGCGCACACCGTGGCCGCTCCCCTAAATTAGGGAGTCCCTGCAACCCGTGGCCGCCCTGTACTTTGTGGAGTCCCGACACCCCAGAATCGTTCCGTGCACCCCAGGGGTCCGTCCGTGCACGGGGGGACTCCGTGCAACTCACGGCCACTTCGTGCATTCAGAGTCCCAGCACCCCAGAGCCTGTCCCTGCTCCCGGAGCCCGGGACCCGTCCGTGCCTCTGGATACTCCGTGACCCATGTGGCCGCTCCGTGCATTAGAGGGTCTCCGCACCCCAGAGTTGCTCCGTGCACCCCGAGCTCCGTCCGGGGATTGGGGGTCTCTGCACTCCGGAGTCGCTCCGTGCACCCCGAGCTCCGTCCGGGGATTGGGGGTCTCTGCACTCCGGAGTCGCTCCGTGCACCCCGAGCTCCGTCCGTGCACTGGGGGACTCCACGCACCCCGTGGACCCTCGTGCGTTGGGAGGTCCCGGCACCTCGGAGCCTGTCCCTGAACTCCGAGATCTCTCTCTGCACTGGGGGCTNTCTGCACCCCAGAGTTGCTCCGTGCACCCCGAGCTCCGTCCGGGGATTGGGGGTCTCTGCACTCCGGAGTCGCTCCGTGCACCCCGAGCTCCGTCCGTGCACTGGGGGACTCCACGCACCCCGTGGACCCTCGTGCGTTGGGAGGTCCCGGCACCTCGGAGCCTGTCCCTGAACTCCGAGATCTCTCTCTGCACTGGGGGCTCCGTGCACTCCAGAGCCGCTCCATGCGCTGAGAAGCTCCGTGCACCCCTTGGCCGCTCTGTGTACTGGGGGGTCCTGGCACCCCGGAGCCTGTCCCGGCACCCCGAAGCCGCTCCATGTACTGGGGGGTCCCGGCACCCCAGAGCTTGTCCAGGCACTCCGGAGCCGCTCCGTGCACTCCATGGGCACTGCATGCATTGGGGGACCCCAGCACCCTGCAGCCACTCTGTGCTTTGGGGGGTCCCTGCACCCCGGAGCCCCTCCGCAGACTCCAGGTCCGCCCGTGCTCCCGGAGGCTCCGCGCACCCCGCGGCCGGTCCGCGCACGGGGGCTCCGAGCCCCCCACGCCCCGCAGCACCCCGGGCTGCCTCACCTGGACGTGCTTGTCCACGGCGGCGAAGGCGGCCCGTTTCTTGGCCTCCTCTNCTCCTCCTCCGCCTCCTCCTCCTGTTTCTCCTCCGCCGGGAGGCTGGGACTTGTAGTGCTGCGAGCGGCGAACTACAGCTCCCACAATGCCCGGAGTAACTTGTTGCATCGGTGTATATACATGTATAAGTACCGAGAGATCGGGTTTGCCACGGCTGGAAGGGTTGAGGCATTTCCGCAAAGAGCACAGGGATGCGGTGCGTCCCACCTGGAAGTGCTGGGGGAGGAGGGAGGATGGCAGCGAGAGTCCCTGCCGGAGGCTAGGCAATGCGCTGAGCTCGGGGAGTTACTGTAACTCTGGCCAGGCTTCTACAGGCTTTGAGGAAGAGCCTTTCTTGGACTTTCACTCCAACTTTGTAGTACGACCTCCCTCGAAAGTAGCAACATGGACATACAAAATGCCACGGGTCCTCGGAGCGCATGGTATCAACCAGCACTTAGTCCTTACCCCACCCTGCAGGAGGGTCAGGGCAAAACCCCATGGAGATCTCCTGTCCTGAAGCACACAGAGCCTTTTTTTTATTTGCCATAGATTTTTCCCTCTACCCTGGGCTGGCCTCTGATGAAGTTGTTTCTGAAACACATTAGAGAGGCAGAGCAACCTTGAAGTCTCTCTACACTGGCATTTTCACTTCTTTGAGCCACATTAGGAACATTCACAAGCACCTCAGTTTCTCTGCAGGCTGCAATCCCACAAAGGTGGATGAGAATTGCAGGTATTTACCCCTTACTACTCACTCCAAGGTCAGGCCACAATTTGTAGAGAATAATCTTTTTATTTGCACAACAGAAAAGCTGCTGCTGGCTTCTCTTTTTAAATTCTGTGTATGACTGGCTTGCTTGGCTGCCAACCTCTGCGATTCTGCTGTGATTTTCAAGGACTAGAAACATTTCCTTTTGTTTTCCCTGGGCCGGCACATCCGTCCTTGAACAATGGGGTGGGATTTCAACAAAGACTCTATTATCATTGCCCGGGCTTATCTCATCGCGGTGAGGCCTTACCTTTTTGTACAGAGTGGGTGACTCGCTGTTAAGAGCAGCACGTGGTTCTGTGCAGTGGTTCAGTGTTTTCTGCCGGCTGGCAACGATTTTTCCCGCAAGTTACCCATTTTAAAGTGTAAATACACACATCTAGTGGGATATATATTCAGAGGGAATCAGACCAAAGCATTGTGTTCTTCCATGATGCAAGAAGGGTAAAACTGAAGGAGCAGCTGCTGAGTTTGGGGAGACATTACAAGAGCATGTGGTGACAGGACAAGGGGGAATGGCTTCAAACTGAGAGTAGGTTTAGATTAAATATTAGGCAAAAAAAAATTACTGTGAGGGTGGTGAGGCACTGGAACAGGTTGCCCAGAGAAGCTGTGGCTGGCCCATCCCTAGAAGTGTTTAAAGCCAGGTTGGAAGGAGGTCTGGGCAACCCAGTCCAGTGGAAGGTGTCTCTGCCCATGGCAGGGAGTTGAAATGAGATGATCTCTAAGATCTCTTCCAACCTAGGCCACTCTATGACTCTTTGATTATTCTGTTCAGTATCCTAAATATTTGACTGCTACCTGAAATGAAGAACAGTCACTAGGGTTTTATGCTGACTCAGGAAGCCCATCCTGGGCTTCTCTCAAATCTCACTGTTGTGGGGAGTGTTAGTGCAGAAGTGTGAGGTGATAAACCTGTTGTGCCCTCACAGCAACAGCTGATAGCTTTGGCTTGAAATACATCTTGCAGTGCCTGGGGAAACACAAACATTTCCACTTTTAGATAATGACCTTTCTGTTAGCAATTTATCTGAATCTGTTGGTGAGTTACAGCTCCAATGAAAGCAGAAAATCTTTCATTTATGCTGTGCTGAGCCTTGCCTGTGCACAAAAAATTGGTATTGGACATTTTAGAAACGGATCTTCCATGAATTTCAGCAACAACCAGCTCTGTTTGCAAACAGCTCAAAGTCCTTTTGTACAAGCCTGGTTTTGTCCTATGTCAAAGCTTCTCCGGCAGCCAACTCTCACCCTCTGTGCTTCAGTCTGAGGAGGTATTTGAACTCAGTTTGAAGAGACATTCTGCCTGTCAAACAGTGGCGACTGCGAGGTGTTAACCCCAACAAAAACCATGCTGAGGAAGGGTGCAGCTCAGCCCTCTCAGGCCGTCAGGGTGACTGAGTGACTCCGGGTGCTGAATTCTGCATCTGAGGCTGAAATTACATGGTAGGAAAATTACATGGTAGATGAGATAACAGCTTGCTGTTGACAAAAAGGGAAGAGCCTGCTCTTCATTCCCTTCAGCCACCATCCACATTCAGCCTGGGTACAGAGTTTATGCTGGCATTCCCATGACCCTGTGCTGATTCACCTTGCCATGCAGGCAAGAAAAGGCAGTTTCTTCTTGCCAGGTGAGTAAGGTTGAACTAGGTCAGCCAAACTTAATATATCTCTCTGAAAGGGAGTTTCATAACTGGCTTAAGCTGCCCTGGTCTAAGACAGAAAAAACAAAACGGAGCGTTCCCACCTTATGGTCCACCGCTTGCCAAGTTTTCCTGCTACTTCCGTGTGTTGGCAGAGAGCTGTTCTTTCTGAAAGGTAAAGCAGCCAAAAAAATCAAGGTCAGTTTTCCTTGACCTTTCCTGAGGAAGGCAGCACGATCAATCAGTTGGGAGAGGGAAGGCTGTAGGACCATCTTCCATGGCAGACTTAACCCAGCCTAAACCAGCTGGAAAAGTGCATTCTAACCTGAGTGAAATCCTGGTGAAGGCACAGCCCCTCTGAGTGTCAGATGTGTTGCTTCAATTAACTGTACTTTTCTCTCATTTGATTAGGTATGAAACAGCTAAAATCCAAGACCCATGAAAGTAAAACTTCACCAACACACTGGAGAAACCAAGTGGAAGATTGAGAATTTCCCAGCTAAACTCTCTTTCTGGTTGGCAGCAGCACTCCAAGCCTGTCACATCCCTGCAATTTACATTCCTGCGACCTAATTTTTTATCCTGCAAACTCCAGTTCGGTGAAAGTTCCTCTGAATAACACCTGCCTCTCTGCCTGTCTCTGGTTTGATCTGTCGGGAGAAGAATTACTTGGTTTTATTCTGCTTGTGAGAAGGCATCAGCAGAGGTGCTGGTATGCTAATTACAGCGTAAGCAGCTTTTGGGAGGTCTGGATTCTCCTGGAAGAGGGAGGCACTAGGAACGGCCCTGGGCACAGGGCAGCCACGAGGTGGCACGCTGGGCTTTCACTGCTGCGCCTCGCTCTTCCAGGAGCAAGTTATCCGGGAAAAGCAGGCAGATCTTCAGTGGAGTTATGTAAAACACCATTCCTGTTAACATCCATCCATCCTGCAAGAACAGGCTTTGATTTCCACATAAGTGGCTAGTCAGATTCAAAGTTATTGTCATATGACTGAAATAGATCTCTTATGTCAGTCAGTCAAAACAGAATGGAGGATGTGAGTCATGCTTTGCAAAAAGCAGGAAGTTTGGTTTTGTTGGCACAAATTTTTAATACAGAGAGAAAATTATAGGGCTGTATTGCCATGTTTGTCATAAGAATTCGAGAATAACGTTGTCCATCCCTTGGAGAAATGTTTCCAAAACATGAAAAATAAGAGCTTTTGCATTCTGATTATTATTCATTATTCCTCGGTGTCACGGAATCGAGGAGGAGTCTAGAAGAAAACGTGTACTCTGGTGAAAACTGCCAGATCCTCCCCAAAATGAAAGGCTGCAATTGGAAGGCTGCTGATCTGGGGCGGAGGGTGGGAGGGAACGCAAGAAAATGAGGTCATGCTCATGGGTGTGAGCAGGACACTTGCACGGGTGGTGGTTATTTTGCCTTAAGTGTAATAAATCTTCATGAACCAGCACAAAGGTAGAAGGGCAAGTCTAGTCGTGACATATCCTGACATTCTGGAACTTTCTGGGATCTGTGGTTACCATGTATCTGCCTCTGAGGCCCTCAAATAACTGGTGAGACAAGAGATAAGTTACTGTAAAAAGCATGGCAAGGAATTAGCTTTTCTTCATAGTCTAGAAATATAATGGAGTTTAAAATTTAACTAAATTTACCCTTCAACGTGACTGTTCAAAACATCACCATGCAAGAAAAATTAATTTAAATGGAGACAGGTGCAGGGGAGGGCAAGTTAGAGCAGACAGCCAAATGTGTAAGGGAAGAATAAAAGCCTTTGGCTTGGTTTGCCTAGAGAAACAAGGAATTTGATTACTCTTCATAAACATATGAGCGGGTAGACACTCAAGAGAGAGGAGTTATCTAAAGAAAGAAAATAGTAGCACAAGACCATATGGATACAGTAATAAAATGTCATTTAAGCTACTAAAAATGACATGTGCCATTTGGCATGTGGCACAAGGTAAATTCTTTTGGACTTTGTTATAATGAAGGAAGTAAAAAAACCCAAACAAAGATCCCTGGATTGCAATTCAGTGGTTGGCTGGGCAGCAGTGTTCATGACCTGAGTTTGCACACATCTGGTGCTCTAAAAGAGCTGTATTTCCAGCTCATCAGAAAATAAAAGTGCAAGCAGAAAGAAAAAAATTAGGTAGAAGTCTAAAAATTACAATTATGGGCTCTTTTTAAAGAATTCATTGGGCGATCAAAGAGCCACAACTTCAAAATCAAGAGAGAAAAAACATCGACAACTCCTGTTTTATTAATGGTCTGGAGAGTGTGAGTAAAATTGAAAAAGAAATAGCCAAAATGGAGAAAGCAGGAAATAAGAAAGTGTTGGTATAAATGAGAAGCTACGAGAAGCACAATAGTTATTGAAAGCGAAGCACATCAAAGGAAATCCATAGCTGGCAAGGCTAAATCCCAGAAAACCCTAGTAGTGGATGGTGCAGGCCCATTACTAGATGGACATGATTAAAATATCAATAACAGTGCAGAAGTGTTCATTGAACATTTATGATCTATGTTTGTAAAGAAGCAGGAAGATATGGAGGAGGGGGTCACTTAACAGTGATGTGATTAATTCCAGTGCATTAGTGACCAATGGAGCTCTTGTCTTCCAGGGATAACTGTGGCCCAGGAGGCTGGAAACAGCTGACTGCAGAGACCCCTTGTCTGTTGATGTCCTCTTTAGCGAACCTTGACAGACCAGGAATTCTAGGAGGCTAAAAAAGTGCCAGGTTGGTGCCTGTCTTCAGGAAAGGAGGCTGCATGATATGTAGTAAACGTAGATTTAATGACATCAGATCTATGGATAATGTTCTGGATAAATACCAAAAAAGGGTGTTATGTCACTCATTAAAGAATTAGTAATGCCAGGCAGAGGTCTAATAGAAATCTCATTTCATGCTTCTAAAAGAAAACAAATAATTTGATTTCCTCCGAAAGGTGTAATAAACTTTTAAAAGCATTTTTACTTAGAACTGCGCAATATTTTAATTAAACAGGGTAATAAAGCATCAGTGAAGAATACATTAAACACTGGTCACAGAGATTATTTTTTTATAAGTGGTTATAAATCACTATTGAATAAAGCTACTTTTAATAGGACCCTCCAGAATCATGTGTGCTGTACTACACACATACTTAATCAATATTTTCATTAGTCATTTGCAAGTAAATACAAAATCAGCCCTAATCCAATTTGTAGATGACATCCTCATCAGTCGGGTGGTACCATCAGGATGACAAGGACTGCTGTTCGAAATATGGTAAACTGGGTCTCGAAAAAACTGGGGGAAAACTAACCCTGAAGGGAACAATTATATATCATATGCATCCTTTATATAATATGTATCATCTATATCAAGAGACTCACAGAATGACTCGGGTTGGAAGTGACCTTGAAGACCATCTCGTTCCACCCCCTGCCATGGGCAGGGACACCTTCCACTAGACCAGGTTCCTCAGAGCCCCATCCAGCCTGGCCTGGAACACTCCCAGGGATGGGGCACTCACAATTCCCCGGGACAGATCTGTGAGTACATGGAGGGAACACGAGTTTAAGGTACCACAGGGACTTTCTGGGGCTGCTACGACACCTGGCCGAAGTGCTGGGGCTGCAGGTCGTGGGCCTGTGTGTGCTGGGGTGGGTGGGCACAGAAAAGTGGGGTCACCTGCGGTTAGGTCACCTGGGTGGGCACAGGTGTGGGGTCACCTGGGGTGAGGTTACCTGGGGTAAGCACAGGGCCGATGTCGGTGTCAGGGGTAGGGTTACCTGCACCGCCTAGAACAGCCCGAGGGGCACCACCTAATGACAGAATCGATTCGGCTAGACAAGACCTCTGAACTGACCGAGTCCCACCTCTGCCCGAACACCCCCACGCCGCTCAGCGCCATGTCCACTCTTCCCTCAATCCCCAGGGCCGTCACTCCCTCACGGCCCGGTTCCCGCCCGGCGACTCCATTCCGCTCCGGGGTGGGGGGAGGCCCTTTCTGCGCCCGCCCCCCCGCGCCGAGTGGTGCGCGCCGCTGGCCCCGCCCTGCCGGCGCCGAGGAACAGCCACGTCTCCAGCCGGGACGAGGAAGGGGCGGAGCCGCGCCGCCCGCGCGCCAGCCGACAGCCAATCGGCGAGCGGGCCGGTGAATCATGCGCTCGGCGATTGGCCGGCGCGGCGGTGGAGAAGGGGGAGAGAGCGGCGAGGCTCCGATTGGCCCGGCGGGCTCTGTTGACAAACACCCAGCTCCTCCCCGCCCCCCGCCGCCAGGCGCGCCAATCAGAAGGAAGCGGCGGGCTGAGCGGCGTGGCGGCGGACCAATGGAATGCGTGTCCGCCTCGCAGGGGCGGGTGCGCGCGGGGTGCCGGTACGTGGCGGGCGGGCGTGGCGCGGCAGGCAGGGCTGCGTGCGCGGCGGGCGCCCATTCTGTGGCGGCGACAGCGGCGACAGCGACAGCGG
>VZTF01003351.1:313601-417952 GCA_013397755.1 Cnemophilus loriae
GGTGTCCGTGACTGGGGTGGGGGTCAGTGGTCTCAGCGTGGAGGTGCTGGGAAGGGAGCTCGGGTCCGGTATGAGGGTGCTGGGCGGGGGTCAGTGCCTCAGGGGAGAAGGGTGCAGTGTCCAGGATCGCTGTCTGGGGGTGCTTGGGGAGACACACCACTGTGTCTAGGCTGGGAACCAGCAGCTGGGGGTGTTGGGGAAGGGGGCAGTGCGTGGGAAAAGGGCTGCAGGGTCCCGGGAGTCGTGTGTGGGGAAGGGACCGTGCAGGAGTGGGCTTGGACGGGAATAGCGCTGGGATGGGTCGGGAGTATTGGGGTGGGAAGAGTGGAGAGGAGAGGAGGGAGAGTTGCGGTGTCGGGTTATCGTAGGTGGAGTGATGCTTGGGAAAGGGGTGAAATAAGGGTGTCGCAGGCTCGTGCCTGGGGCTGGACTGTGGGACACGCAGGGAAGTGTCCCGAGGCCGCAGGAGCGGTGCAGGGAGAAGAGGTGGAAGAGATGAGTCCCGTGATGGGGCTGGAGTGGTGCCACAGGGATGGACAGGCTGGATCGAGGGGGAGGCAGTGACAATGTGGAAAGGGAACTTCGGGACCTCACCAGCGCTGAGGTGCTTGTTCTTTACGCGGTTGTTAGCAAGGAGAAAGGGTGTCTTAGTTCTTAGACAAACAAGCTGCCGGATGTCACGCTATGTGACATCTGGCCCGTCTGCTTACCCTGGTAATACCACGTCTCAGTCCCTTCCTTGCCTTGGTCCCAGGTGGCAGTTCTGTGCCTGCGGGAAGGAGACCCTAAAGCATCTGTAGTGTAAACTCTTCCCAACACCTGCAGCTCACAGTTGTTCAGAGCACGCTGTCCCTTTCTGTCACCTTTTTGTTTTAAAGATGCAGTTCCCTCATGTACTTAATTGTCTGTTCAGCACAGACACTGAGGTGTGCCTGAGGGGAAGCCAAACAAGCAAGGCAAATTGATGAACAAGTTTCAGAATATAACAAGGGGAAAAAAATTACTTAATAGCTGCGTGTGGCAAGAAGCTCTGGCAAAAGGAAGACTCAGATGAATGACTCAAGTGCAGAAATGTTACTGAGCTGATTCCAGTCTGCTTCTGAATTGGCTGAGAACGATGAGGTGATAAGCCACAGACAGAGTTTAAAGGAAGAACAGCATGACTAAATGCTTGCCGTATTTGAAAACATGAAAATGAATAGCCCAAAGCTTGTTCTTAGTATGCCCAAGCATTCACTTAAAAGGAGAATCTGGCTGATAACTTGGTATCCTGTTTTCTTTGAGGACAGTCTCACCAGTTAGCAACAGGATCATTCTTTTGTGTATCAGGTGATCAAAATACCACCTGGTTTATTGCAGTGCTACTGTATTCAGTTTTTAATAGGACCCTCGTTTATTTAGCCTTGAAAATTTTTAAAAATACATTTTCTGTTTGCCTTCTAGAGCTAAATGAAATACACTAAAGATGTTCAGTGTAGTAAATTAAGCCTGAGATTAAATGTAGCTGCTCTGTAATTGATTAGTATGTAGGAACAGATTTACTGTCATCAAATAAAAATAGAACGGCTGCCTGGCCATAGTGTTTGCCTGCATTACTTTTTTTTTTTAATCTGTGTTTCTGAGATCTCTACTCATTGCAGCTAATTGTTCTTCAGCAATACCCATGCCATGTAGAGGTCAATATAATCTGGGAAAAAAAAGAACAAAGCCAAAACTCCAACTGTCTTTGCTGCAGGCAAATGAATATAATCATCTTGGTTTGAAGATTCTTTTGTTTTTCTAGAAGAAAATAGGAGGGTTAGTGATGTAGTGTGCTCTTTACAGACAAACATGCAGGGTTTGCTGTTGGAATAGCTGCTTAGAGTTCAAGTTTAACAAACAGCCGTATTTGCAATGTCTCAATGGACTTTTGAGGGTTGAGGGTTTTAGGTTTGATGATTCTTTTAAACTGAAACAGGAACAGTGGTAAATGTACCAAGATGACGCAGTTCTGCTTTGTTTTTCTAACAAAAACAACCTATTTGAATAAATGCAAGGTTTGGTGCAGTGAAAGGGTGTGGATGAACTAAAGAAGTGTTCCTCCTCTGTCCTGTTTACAACTTCCCTTGCTATCTCAGCCCTTTCGTGTGTAGGTAAATCATACCTTCACTTCTGTAAGGTAGAACAGCGCTGTGCTGGGGCCTCTTGATGTCAGAAAGTGGGCTGTGTTCACTGTGGGATACTAACAAAGGTTTTAAGGCCCAGGACTGGCCTTTTGTCAATGTATGTGGAAGTTTGCAGTAGATATTTTGCATCATTTCGAGGGGGAACATTATCACTGCCCTTGGATAACAAGTTCCTGTCTGTGAGCGAAAGAGGATAGGAACTGGTAAGAAAACATTTTCATTCAGCTGTAGAGGCTGTTTGTAGATGTCGGGGTCAGGGAAGTGTGTCCAGATGTGCTTTCATAGTGACAAAGTGCAAATAAAATCTGATTATACAACATCAGCTTGTTCTCTGCCAGCTGCTCTGATTACTGGTATCTCTATATGCTCCATGAACTGGCCCCTTGCTTTAGTCCTGCTGCTGGCCATCTGTAAGGGCCCACAAGGGATTTTCATCTCCTCCATCCCTTAGTTCACAACAGATTCTGGACCAGCAGCTCAAGGCAAGGAGAAGTGCCGGTCTTCGTTTTGTTGATGTTCATTTTTCAGGTGCCTGGGTGATGGATCCTGGGATTTAAGTGACCGCCTAATTTTGAGTAATTTCTTCTTGATACAAAGAAGTTCTGGTCCAGGCTTGTGGACACTATTGAATTATGATTTTGTGGTATTGGTCATTGTTTTTTTTTTTTTTACCCTTCTTTTGTATCTCTGTGATGTGATTCACTCCCTAGTATAGTCTATGATTTACTGTCAACAAGTATTAGCACAGCCTTTACTCTGTTTGTCTCTATGCTCCTCACTTTCTTGGTGCTATAGTTGTGAGTTTTGACCTTAAGTTGGGTAATATTTTGTGTTTTCCCTTCTCAGAAGGGAATCTGAATCTGGTTTGGTAGTGTTCTCAGAAAACTTGTGTGTTCCTGGAAGCTGGCTTCTTTGGTCGACATGGTCTTTCAGCTTTACCCCAGTCAGGAAGTGACATTGATTAAACCAGCGATAAGGTGTTGTTTTTAAGAGAATAAAAGAGTTTATAAGGCCTAACCAAAATAGAAACTGAGTCAGGAATTCCTTTTTCTTTCAGTTTGTCAATCAGTTGGCCCAAAGATGCATCAAAAATACTGCTTTTTTGGTTTAACATAATGGAATTACAGAAATTGCAGCCCTGACATCTTGAGCCAGCAAAGGCTGGCAAACAGGTGGCTGAAAGGACTCTCTTTATTCTGCCTCTGTGGCTGTATTCTGCTGGTGTTTCTAAGAATTTGATGTAAGAATTGGCATAATACACTGCAGTAAACCCACAGTGGCATTGTGGGGTGACAAAAAGCAAGTCACCTACCTGTTTGTTTTTAAGCTCTGCAATATTTTCTTGAAGTAGTTGCCTAAATTGCTTTTATCGTAACGTGTTAATTTAGTGCTCGATTAGACTACCTGAGCAATGGAAGGATCTCTTGTCACCACTTCATGCTCTCAGTACGCAAAGCTGCAAGCACTGGAATTTCACAGAGAAAGGGAAGGGAAAATCTGATAGTGAGAAAGTGAAAGACTAGTGAGAGTCTTGGGCACAAATTTCAGATCTTACACCAAGTAGAGTTCAAGTGAGAGGGTTTTAGCTTACTGGAGTCCATCAGAGAAGAGGAGAACAGGTATTAAGATTTTAATTCATAGATAAATAGAGTAAGTAAAGAAGGATTTTATCAGAAGAATAAGGAATTTTAGTTCTTTTTTCCTGGTATATGGTGTTATTGCTGAAGAGCAAGATGAAGTTGGAACCAGAAATGTGGTTATTTAGTTGAAAATGAATCACTTACTTAAAAAGCAGAGAGAAGTGGATGTTTTTATTACACCTGGTTCCAGTTCTAAAGCTAGCCACACCTAAGAGTTAGATAGAGCTGGGCTGATCCCGTTCCTCTGTCTCATGGAAGTGTTTGCTCAGAAGGTGAAACAAAGTCCGTTCCACAGCTGGGGACAAACCAAGGGGACAAACCCAGAGTGCCACTGCACCCAAGAAAAGCCAGGATTTTTACAGTGTGCAGAAGTGGTTGGTTAAACCAGTTTCTCCAAGTGTGCGCTGCTGGCACAGAGGTTTCCCACGCTCCCCTCCTGTTTCCTAATCAGCTAAACTTAAAACCAAAGTGTGGTTACAGCATGACTTGGGTGACTGGAGGTCAGGGTGCAGGTACGGATTCCAAAACCGCCGTCTTGAGTGGCGGTGCAGAGGCTTAAATAGTGAGGTAACTCGGAGGGAAGGTTGAGGTTTGCATCTGGTAGGGAAAGATAATACAGAAATGTGAGATACAAAGGCATGAAACATTTGTTACTTGAGAAGTCTAGCAGGAAGAATTAGATAAAGGAAAACAATGGGAGTACACGGGAAGAAAACATTTCACAGTGTGATTTTAGGATTTGTCTCCCCTGCAGTACTGCTGCCAAAATTTCCTTCATTCTAGCTGCATTTCTACCTCTTTTTATAACCTAGTTGTCAGGAGGATCAACATAAAATTTAAGTAGACCCACTTGGAATAATATTTTTTTATGCAATGCTAGAGGGTTTCAGATAAATTGCTTTACCATAAAGCAAACAGATTGTGTTAAATATGTGTCCAAGGCCTTTAGTGTGTGAGCACTTGTTTACAGTACTTGAAAATAGTCAATCTCCTGCAATCTGGTTTATTATTAACCCAGTCTTCATTTCTGTACAGTTTGAAAAAGTGTTTGTACTCAGCTTATAAAAACTTATGTCTTCTACTGTGCAAATATTTGCACAATTGGTATTTTTCTAACAGTTTCTTAAACTTAGCTGTTGGAGGAATGTGATGCTTGGCCACCTTCAGAAGTAGGAGCTGTTATGGCATTTTGGGAACAGATTAAAGATATCTTTATTTTTATGTTTATTAGTAGTATAGAGCTTTAAGCATTATAAAATCGTATGAACTGTGTGGGTTACTTTCACATGTAAAACAGTCATGTTTTACATGACCTTTGTTAGAGGTGATGTAATGAGCCACTCTCTCTGAACATGTTTTTAGATCATGATTTCAGTTTTTCCCTCCTTAAAGCAAACTAATAATCTCCATCATTTCCTCCCTAAATTCCGTGTTACTACACCATTAACTTTGGACAAGTGAATATATTTGGCTAGAGTTCTAGACAATAACTCACTGTCCCTTCTTGTTTAAAGTAAAGATTAATATACATGTCTGTGTGTGCATTACCAGCCCCCTGCCCTTTCACCCTCACGTGAAACTGGTTAGTCTCCCCATCAGTTTATTTGCACAGTTCCTTATTCTCATTGAAACCAGTGACTATAAAGGTCCTTCCGGGTCACTAGGTCCAACCCCCCTCAGTGCAAGCAGCCTGTAAAGTGATCAAGTTCTACTCTCTCTGCCTTTGAAGATTGGTGAGCTGCTGCAAGCCAAACTGACAACACAATCCCAGCTTTTTCAGGTCAGAGAGAAACAATCTTCAAGGAAAAAAAAAAGGCCCTTCAGAAATGCCTTGTCAGTGCTTTGTCTCTGATGTGTTGTTTATTTTGTTCATTTGTTTATTTTAATGCTGGAGCTCTAGCCCAACCAGAAATGCTTATTCTAATTGTACAGCTCTGTAAGAAACAAGATTTACTGAAATTGAGGAGCTTCAGGCACTGTTGAAATCAGCAGACAGCCTGCCGTGGCCCTGTATCCCCACACATCAGACTACTTAAAGCCTAAGCTGCAAAACTCAGTTTCCTTGCTTTGTGGTCTGCAGGTGTTGGAGGTTGTTTCTAGTGCCCTGTGTATGCCTTTGGAGGGTCTTGTTTTATTCAGAGACTTACGAAATATCCCAGAAGTTTGATGTTTTATCCAAAATCACTGAAAACTTAGTTGAAACTTAATATTTCTCATGTCCTGATCGACTGGGTTAATAGTTTCGGGTTTAGGTTGTTTTGAAAGAATGTATTAAAGATCAGTTTGGAAGGGACTGGAAGAAGTGGGATCCATACTGTTTGTATAAATATCTCAAAAAAGATGATCTCATTCAGTATTGTAGTGGTAACAACTGCATGTGGGAGCAAAAAGTTAACTGCCTTCCCCTGAATCTGAACTCTGAAAGTGTCTTACAACATGGAAATGAGTTTAGGACATCCAGCCAGAGACTTCAGCTCTTCTACTCTCTATTGTTGGTCTGGGTAGAACTACCCCGTTGAACTGCTTTTCTGCAGAATATAGAGACTTAACTCAAGGGTTGGAGCTGCATTTTACTGAACATAAAAGGCAGCTAATAGGTGGAGTCTATCCCGCTGTAGTTTTGACTGTGAACATTTCCAACCTGCAGATCTCTAGTAATTATCAGCACTTTGGATGGACGAATTGCTGCACTGGATCCAGAAAACAGTGGGAGAAAACAGTGGGATCTGGATGTGGGATCAGGTTCTCTTGTGTCATCCAGCCTCAGTAAACCAGAGGTAAGGCTTAATTTCTTTCCTGACTAAATCTTTAAAAATGGAATTGTCTGCAATAAAAGGAATGCATCTTCCCCCCTGTTTGGTAGATGTTAAATAATGGAGCAAACACCTACGAAACTTCGTTGGTACTGTTCTCAAACTTTTTTTTTTTTGAGTGCTTACATCATGTCGCCATTTCAAACTGGAGTGTGTCAGCATTTTAGCCTTGGGATTGACATATTTGATAACTATCAAACTAGATGATGTAACTGAGTTGGAGAGTTGTATGTAATTGCTGATTGAAAACAAGTTACTTGTAATTTCAAGCAAATGAAAGGATCATCTGCTTTGTATTGCTAGACTATGTCTTGGCAAGTACTGGCTTTTTTTTTCCCTCAAGAAAAGCAAAAGTCCTTGTGACTTAATAAATGAACAAAGGATTGTTTTGGGTGTTTTATACTAGATAAGCAGGCTGCCTGTGAAATAGAATGTGTTAGCAATTAAACAGAGTGCTGAAGGTCACCCTGAAGTACTGAGTGGTAAAGGGTTGCATCACTTCTTGCTGATGAACTGTAAGGAGAAAATCTAGAGTTCAGTTTCTTTTTTGGTGCTATTGACCACCATCAGTTTCAATAAACCTAGGCTAAAAATTAGAAGGAAGTTTTTTTTTCCTTTTTTTCTTTTCCTGCACTGGGGAGATCTCCGACTCATTCTCTCCTAGAATTAGGAGGAATAAAAACACCAACAAAGAGGTAATTTGTGATGATAACACACCACTGAAGTACGCAGTTCTTCCCTGTCAGGGATGGTTGGATTCGATGACCAGTCCTGTATCATGCTTTTGCACAACGAGCATCAGAGAAGGAAAGTTGAGTTCAGGATTATTCAGACTGCATGACTTTCTTGCTTGTGGTTCTTTGTTGCTGTCTGTGGACGTGACCTCTGTTTTGGTGTAAAGAATTCTAAGGAAAGATTTGGTTTGTTGCTGTGGTAGTGTGAGAGCTGCTAATGAGTATCTCAGGTTGCAAAAGTAATGTGAGTGTTAACTCACGTTCCTTTGTTTTTGAGAGAGAGTTTTATTTATGGATGCAGCTTTGTGAGATTTGTTCAGGTGTATTTTTGTGGTTCAGAAAAAACACTGTAGGAAAGAAGAACTTTCCCCCCAAAATATATTTAAGAGCAGAACTGAAAAGAATACAGAAACTGCAGAGAGCACTGTAGAGAGCTCTGTGAGGTGGAAGGTGTGACAGCGTGATCCTTCACAAATGTTCTCAGTAGTAGATACATAAAATACTGGTCTGTTACTTGTTGCTGCAAATAGTTTCTGATGACCACATGAAAATAGAACCACTGGTTATGAAAAGCACACATTTGAAATCTGTGCAAATATAAACAAGCATTTCCAACGATAGAAGTGTTTTTGCAAATCTAGATTTTGTCACTCAACTGGTCTGTCCAGAGTTTTGGTATTTTTCCATTGTGGTATGACTGTAGAAACAAAAGGTTGGGGTTTAGACAACAAAAACTGTAGTTTGTCCATGTGATATTTAATTCCTTTCTGTAATCCTCCTGATTACAAGTCAGTAGATTGTGGCAGTCAGAAAAATACACTTTTAAAGAGTGTTTGTTACGGACAGAGGAAGTTGGACTTTCAGATGGGCTTTCAAATTGTTTCATTTCTATAGCTGTGGCCAAAGACACTGAGGGATTTTGGCAGTTAAGATGCAGAGCCTATGAGATAACTAATTTTGGAAGGAAAACGTCATTTTGGCCTTTTAGAAGCTGTTAAGCGTTACGAATATGGGCCTTTTTAGACTTACTGTCATGTAAACAAATGCTGTTAAGATAAGACAGAATTTAACAAGAAACATGATGAAAAGTGATGAATACTCTGAATAAACTGCATTTAAATATTTAAATGTTTAATCTGCTGTCAGTAATCAGCTGAAAGACTTCATGCAGTGAATCTAGATACTTACTTAAGTGAGTAATTCACCTCATTAAAATTGCTGGGAAAATTCTGGTTTGGGTCAAAATACCGATGTGGGCATGTGACCTGTTAAGTTTGATTCTCTCAAACTAAGTCTTGAGGCTTTTCCTTCCTCTTCCAACATTTTTGAGGTAACAAAGGTTTCTGTGCTAGCAACCACAATATTCATCATAAAACAGTAACATTATGTAAGCTGTTAAATTACACCTTATTGCAAGAAATGGCAGATGAGAAACTTTTTGTGTTACACTTGCAGTGACAAAGATTTGTGTTCTTTCAGAGCAAGGAAAGTGTGTTCTGCTGGGTCTTAATTGTTTTGATGAGGGTTTTTTAACTATCTCAAGTGTGAGTATAATGAACTGTAGTTCCAGGTCCTGGTGCAAAAGCATGAATTTAATTTCCAAGTGCCTTTTAATAGACATTAGATCTTCGAACTTTCAGTGTTTAACAGAACTGTAGTTAACTTCCTTTGCTTAACTGTAAGATGTCAACCTGGCTGTCTGGAGCTCGTGTGTTAATTAGGAAAGTGAGGCAGTGAAATTTCAAATGTTCCAGCAGCTCTGTCAAACGCTTCAGATCTTGAAACTACTGCTTAAGACACTGACAAGTGAGATGTTCATCATTTGTCATGTGAACAGATCAATTAGAAAGGAAAGGCTGCTGAAGTACTAATTGTGTGTCTGGGTAGCTGAAATGCTAAAATTCTTTCCTTGGCTCTAAGCTCCAACATAAACAAATGATGGACGGGGTGCCAGTGCTGAAAAGTTGACTATGCAGTTCAGGCTTGCGCATGAAAATTTAAAACCTCTGTTTCCCTATCCATTGTTTCAAAATGGAAAACCCTTCTCTGTAAAAGCTTGATTACAACTCCAAGTTTTCCTGTTACCTGCACATAAAGATTGCTTTGTGAAGTTCATAGTAAAGTCACTGAATCACAATTTTTCTAAAAGGGAGCCTAACTTTAATAAAAACAGTTTGCTCTTTAAAATTTGGGTCTGTAATTAATACCTTGTCCATAGTTAGAAAAGAATACTTTTGGGAGAAACAGCATGTTGAAATAATGATGCTTAATTATAGTGACAGTGGAGAATTGCTTCTGAAGCAGTGGGAGAGGTCCATAGCACATAGTTTACTGATGAGGATGATGCATTCTTTTACCTGCATAGCTTGATACTAAATTACTTAATGTGCACCAGTGAGAGTTGTTTCAGTGCTCTGGGCGGAGGCTACACTGGGATGGACTTGATAAAAGTACGTGGTCTGTTTGGGATTGGGCTGTTACAGACTAATCCCTAATTAAGCATATTATTTCCTTATTTGAGACATTGAAGATCATGGGACAAAATCAGTTTCAGCTCACAAGGCTGACATTTATAGCAGTCAGAGTAAACATACCACTGTATCCTGGAAAAATGGAATAATTTGATTATGCCATGTCACCAAATCTGTCAACATCCTTATTCCAATAAAGACTCTCACAACCTTTGTGCATTGTGTGTATGTATATATATGAAAATATATCTTAATCTTTTTATTGTGATAGCCTCATAAAATCAAATTTTCTACAAACTTAGACATCTGTGCCATCTTTTTTGGACACAGAAGGGGCATATTTTTATGGAATAGCCTAGCATGATTTTCTTCTCCAGAGAAATATGGAGAGGTGAAGAAGTTTTATACTGAAGTAATCTGAAAACTCACTGCACTGTTGGTGAAGCGAAGGCATAGAGACTTTTAGCAGATTGTTCCTTTTTTGCTTAGAGCAGTGAGGTGGGCAAGGACTTTGAAATCTCAGAAAACTCCACTAGTGGCTGGATTTAATGTACAGTATGAATCTATCTTCTTTCTTTTTCCTTCCTTTTATCTGCATCGTAAACCCTTCCAAATTTTCAGTGCTTTGATTTCCCAAAAGAAATACAGAATTCTGTAGTAGTGTCCAGACACCTGGGACTCGCTTTGAGCTACTGACTTGCCTGCACTTTCCTGCACTTTGGATAAGGCAACCTCTGTACCCAGACAAGCCGGAGAAGAGCCTGAATCTGTCTTGGGTTGCTTTGGGAACACAGGAAGAAACTCAGCAATTCCCATCCTTTGACCTCTCACACTCTGAAATAGAAGAAAATGCAAAATCCACATTGAAATGGGTCAGGGCAAGCCAAGAGGTCGAAGTCCCCTTTGAGGGGCTTGAATTGTGAATTCTGTTATGTGCCCTCCCAGAGGTTCAGAGAGGGTAAATAATTTAACAGTGTCTTTGAAAGAATTAGGAAAGTCTTACCCACCACTTAGGGCACCCCTGCAGCAGCATTTTATTAGTTTGAATAAAAATTACTGTCTACTGTAGTTATTTCTTGGTTGAGTCACTGTCTGTAAATATCATCTAAGGAAAAGCTGATAGTGTTTGTCTTGGATATGGGTGGAGACCGCTTAAGACCGTCAGACACTTGAGTGTTTTCACTGAAAATGTTATTATAGCAGTTGTTAAATGCAGTGATGAATATTAAGAATTTATATTAATCCTGCATAAAACTGTTCCGACTCTGCTAACATTCACTGGCCAAACAAAAGGGAGATTCGTTTCAAACTACACAAACATTCTCAGAAAATGGCTTTGTTCTCAATTCTGCTTAAAAATGAATGGTTCTGTCTAGTTTGCTGTTGGTAATTTTAACTCTTAATCTTGTGTTCATCTTAAAACATCTGGAATGGACACCCCAGCAACAGAAACAATCTTTCCTGCTTAGCACTTGGAAGAGTCTGTGTGCACCATCCAGGCAGCTTGTAGGAGGGTCAGACTTTGATATACAGAGAATAGCAAGTTGGTTCTCTGAAGTGTTTGAGTGTGTACAAAAGGTTTTTAAAGGACAGTTTTACTCAACAAAGAAGAAACTTTTTTTAAAAATCTATTCACGCTGTAAAATTACTTTCTGGCTGTAATATGTTCTGAGCAGATGCAAAGCACTGAATTGCCGCTCTGTTCAAGCAGGCAGAGTGTAAATCGGTGGTCTGATTATTGAGGTGAGTAATCTGGGGAAAATATATTTCCTTGTAGGTAAACTGGTGTAATTTTAGTTGTCTGAAAGAGTATTCGTGTGTCCTGTAGTGACCTTTTTTCGTGTACTACTGAGACATGCAGAACCACCAGATGCTTAGATAGTTGGAGGTGTCATTCCTGTAGAGAAAGACTGGCACATCAGCTGGTTCTCGGTCATACAGGTTTTCTATAATAGACATGAAATTAAACTGTGCTAAGTGAAATACAAGATGTGGAGATTGATAACAGTAGTTTTGTTGTTGAAGGTTGGAGATGACCAATTTAAAACTGCGAAAATTGTGTACTAAGAGATCCCGTGACAGGTTATCAGCTGCCATCTCCATTCCACTGCAGGGGAAGGAAACGTGATTCTGTGTTGCCTGCGGGAAGAGAGAGAGAGACAGATTAGTGTCAAAGGGTCCTGGAAAAGCTCATAATGAATAAGAAGTCAGTGTCCAGAATTGTACTTCAAAGGAAGATAAATTCTAATTGCAATTGAGGCAGAGAAGGCTTATTAGGGTTATCAAGGGGAGTGGAGCCTATGTTTTGCGGGAAGAGAATGCATGTGACTACTCTTGAACTACATGGATGTATTAGCATTCCTGATGGCACAAGTGGTTCTTTTTAGTTCTGTTGCTGGAAACACACACATGTGGGCATGAAGAGGTGACAGGCTTGGAAGCTTCCCCAGAGAGACCTGAGGATTTCTGAGTACAGATTCTTGCTGCTTTCTCGGTGAAACTAAAACATAATTTACAGTTCTTCTGAAAATAAACTTCCAGTGTTGTTTAGTGGACAAAAAGTAATCAGCAAAAGACTAATTGTTTTAAAGTACCCTGATAGCTGGAAGCTCTGCTTTTCTAGGAAAAGCAACCAACTTTTTTAGTGGGAAGTGGTAAACTTGAGGAGAAGGGGAATTGCTGGTGGATGCCTGAGCTGAGTTGGTGGTTAGTGTGATGTAGCACCATCATACCATCATCACAAGTAGGGCTTGTTGCTTAGGCAAGTGGTGTCATGTATTTATCGAAACTGCACATCTTCAGTCATCTTAGTTCGGTGTCTCGTTCAATTAAAAAACCCAAAAGATTTCCTGTACCTGAGTTCGGTGGCTGCCTTGCCACTTGTAGTTAGCACTGATAAAGCCCTGAGGAAGTGCTGGCAGGTGTCCTTTCACTGTGCTTTAATGACGTTTTGGGGGATGACAGCTTCCGTTATGGGACACATGGGCAGCTACAGAACAGGATATTGTGGCTTGTACGGTACCAAAGCTCTCAACACGAGTCCTCAGGTGATGTTCTGCCTTGAACAAAGCCAGGGAAGTTTCTCAAAGTCGCTCTGTTTATGACCAGTTTTTGTCTGATGCTCACAGCTTTAGTTAAAATGCTCCAAATATTGGAAAAGCTTTTTACCATCTCTATTGTCTCTGGTTTTTGATTCTATTTATAGTAGAATAACAGAATGGTTTAGGTTGGGATAGATCTCTAAGATTACAGAATTACGGAGTCCAAGTGTTAACCCTGCACTGCCAAGGTCACCACTAAACCACATCCCTTAGTGGCACATCCACAAGGCTTTTACATTTCTCCAGGGATGGTGACTCCACCACTGCCCTGGGCAGCCTGTTCCAATGCTTGACCACCTTTTCAGTGAAGAAAGTTTTCCTTATAGCCAATCTAAACCTTCCCTGATGCAACTCGATGCCATTCGTTCTTGTCCTATTGCTTGTTTCTTGGGGAAAGAGATTGACTCCTCCCACCTGGCTAAAACTCCTGTTCAGGTTGTTGTAGAGAGCAACAAGGTCATCCCTGAGCCTCCGTTTTTTTCCAGCTAACTCACCCCAGCTCCCTCAGCCATTTCTTGCAAAGTCTTGTGGTGTGGACCCTGCACCTCCTGGGTCGAGATAAGGGCAAGAAGAGAGCTTGTAATTTAATTGCATATGGCCCACTGCATGTTTTGTATTGGCTGTTTAGCAGTTCCGGTGTTTACAGATACTAAAATGGATCAACTCTAGTACCTAGACAAATACCAGTTTCAGGTAATGGATAACTTAGATAGTTGGAATTCAGCTGCCCAATACACAAAAAAAGTAATTTATTCTGTCCTAGAGCATTTTTTAACTTTCAGCCTGTATCTTTAGCTATATAAAGAAGGGCCCATTTCAAGGGTTAAGCATTTTAGACAGTTTAGCAAATCATTCCTCTAGCAGCATAGCCACTGACATCTCATTTCCAAATTTCTTCTGGACTTTGTGCTCCATAAGGAGGTAACTATTAATCTTTGTCAGACTCACTGCATGTTTCGTGCACTCTTTCTTTACATCCTTGAAAGAGGAGACTGATTTGCCATGTTCTGTTCTCCTTCTGTATCGAGCTGTTTTCCTATAGGAGTTGCTCTGTGACTTAATTTTTCACATGGACTCTGTGTCCTTATCTGCAAAACCATCCTGTCCATGTAGGGCCAGGGGAAGAAACACACAGGGTCCAGCAGAGATCGGTTTGAATCTTGGTCCCCTGAAGTGCCACGAGCTTCTGCTATTGCCCCTGCATGGATGCCAGGTGCTCACCAAAGCCACTCTGTCACTCCCTTCCTCAGCTGGACAGGGCAAAGAAAATCTGTTGAAAAGGCTCGTGGGTCAAGATGAGGGCAGGGAGAGATCATTCACCAGGCACCATCATGGGCAAAACAAGCTCAACTCAGGGAAACCAGTTTTATTACCGATAAAACCAGAGTAGGATAAGGAGAAATAAACCCAAATCTGAAGAACGCCTTCCCCCACCCCTCCCTTCTTCCCAGGCTGAACTTCACTCCGATTTTCTCTCCCTCCACCCCCAGAGTGGTGTAGGGGGATGGAGAGTGGGGACTGCAGTAAGTTCATCACAAGTTGTCTCTGCCACTTCTTCCTCCTCAGGGGAGGACCCCTCACACTCTTCCCCTGCTCCAGTGGGGTTCTTCCCTGTAGCCCTCCACTACCGAAGCCTTGCCATGCAAACCAAATACAAGTACAAATTTTGCCATGGTGGCTGATGAACTTCAGTGTAGGGCCTGTTTCTGGAGAGGCAAGGCTTTGGGTAATTTTTTTTTCCACTAATCCACTCCCTTATGTGCTGTTAGTTTCAAGGAGCTCAGTGATGGGCTCGGTAGCAGCAGCACCGGTTTGTCTCAGAAAGCGCTGCTCTTAAGTTTCAGAAGACTTGCAGTCTTATTAATAAAACTTGCCATGTAAAAGAGGGGGATGGAATAATGTCAAAATAAAGTCTTTCTTAAAGCACCATGCAGTTGGGTTTTTTTATTATTATTAAGGAGAACAGTTTTTAAAAGTCTGTTACCATGGCAGCAGAGCAGGCTGGCATCTCTGTATCTCAAAACCCCATGTCTTGTTTGACTATGATTAAAGTAACGGTGGTATTTCAGTTTGCTTGTCTTCAGAGGAAGGGTCTGTTTGATTGCACAGCGAACAGTATTGGGTTCCTGATCTCTCTTGACGCTGGGGTGGTCTAGTTAGCACACTGCAGTTCCTCACATTCCCAGTATGGCCCTTCAGGGCAGGGTAGGGCAGGAATAATTCTTTTAAGGGCAGACTCAAGCTGAACAAGGTACTGTGCCCCTGATGTTGGAAGGGAGAGTGTAAGTCTTAAGCTGTTGTGCTGCTGTCATCTGTTGCTTTTTACACTGTGTAAAAGACAGTTTTGTCGGGAGCCTGGTGCTTACACCCGATCAGATTTTAAGATCTGAAGTGTAGAATCATGACAGAGATACCAGCTCTAGTCTTTTATTAAAGTTGTCGGGAGGATGTTGCAGGTGTTGCTTTGAAGAGAGAGAAGAAAGGAGTTTTGAGATGAGTTCGCCAGTACTCATCCAGGCACAGGGTTACAGCATCACTTCACACACTCATCATATACAAAATAAAGGCCCACGAGAGTTGAATTTATTACTCTTTTCCATATATTCATGAAAAGTGAAATAGAAACTACCAGCTTGTAGAGTGTGGGGAATGGTGGAAGGAGAAGAAAGACTGTAATAGATATAAACTTGTGTCATAAGGTACTTAATGTAGGCAAGAGTCAGGGACCAGGTTTGGTCACTTGATAGATGCTGTGAACTGTTACCAGGTGAGCTGTACAGGCTGATGGTAAAAATCAGCCTGAGCTTTGAGAAACATCTCTGCTCACTGTTGCTGTGCAGACCTGGTGTGCTCTTTCAGTCTGTCACACCCCAGCTGAGATGAAACCTATTTCCACGGCTTCTCTGATGTGCCGCCCTGGCACTGGCTGGCTCTCACCTCTGCAGAGGAGGAAGGCCACCTAATCCCATCTCTGTAAACGGCTCAATAAAATACCGATTTATCTGATGTCCAGGTGCAGCCTTTCTCACGGTCCTGGTCTCGAAGATGGTTTGGGCATGTTCAGTGCTTAACAGGCACAGGAGGTGATCAGGACAGGTATGCACTTTGTAAACAAGTGTGCTGAGATCAGAAGTAATGGTACTCACAAGAAGGAAAAATTTTCTAGGCAAACAACCTGTCTGTTGGTATTTCCTGCCTCAGCTTCCTCATTGCCCTTGAACATGTCTCAGGTTGTTTTACTGGTGTAAATCATGGGCTCCCCTTTGCTGTCTGTTTTCTTTTTCCTGGCTGGTTGAACAGCACTGTATGTTTTGAAGAATAACTTTGCTCTTTTACCAGTGCTTTAGGCAGTGGAATAGCTCAACAGCCTTTGTTTTTCAAAAGATTGTGCTTGTGTCTGGGTTCTTGTTCTCTTAAGGAAATGGGGATGTTGTGGGCCTTGCAGAAATTCGAAGACTCTGGTTGGCCCCTTCATCCCAGTGTGCTGCTGTTTGATTAGGGTTTGCCTGTTAGTAATAGTACACTGTCATCCTTGGAGTGCCCTGTGCTTCAGGATTTCTGCAGGTAGCTGGAGGCAAAACAGATGAATCAGCATCCTGAAATGTAAGGTGAAGAGGAGAAATAACCTCTTCTATTGGAAGGAAGTCGTAAACCAATGGATCTGTGCAGATAACCTTCCTGCATGCATAGCAAAAAAGAGCAGACAATAAATCAGTTCCAGACTAGCCCAAACTAGGGGCATCTCAAAAATTGTGTGTATGTATATCTGTCTATATGTATATCACCTGAAAAATCTGTAAACATTTACAGTAGAGATACCTGTGTTACTGTCTGCCTATGGGTTTGTGGTTTTGTTTATTTTTTTAATGTGGAACATACCAGCTTTCTTTCACTTTCCCAGATTTCTTTGTACAGACTCTTGTTTCTGCCCTTCAGAATAAAGCTGCCATATGTGACTTTTAATATGTTGCCTAGATTAATTTTAAAGAGGCTTAAAAGACATAGTTCTCAGTGAGAAGTAGCTTTCTTAAGAGCGTGCTTGATGTTGGCTTTGATCCTGTTTGTTACAGTGATCCTATTGTAGGGATAATCATAGAGGGGAAAAAACTGTTACCTTTATCATTTAAGATCATGTAGGTTGGTCTTAGTTAATTAGTAACTGGAATGAAGCCCTTGCAGCTTATAGTAACAGTAAGATTTGAAAACTACAAGCAGAAGTGTTAGAAAAACATAAAGACATAAAATCCTATTTTAAGGAAAATATTTCACTTGTGCGTGGTTATTTCCTTGGAGTTAGTAGATGGTCCAGCCCATCTGTAAACAATAATATTGACTGTTTTGGCACCAGACTTGGCTCAGATGTGTCTGCACGTGAGCACGCTTGATTTTTGTCTCAGACGATAAAGAGTGCTAGGAAGGGGGTAGAATGTCACGCTTGCTGTTAAACAGCTCCTGGAAGCTTTAGTACTTCAGCTTGTTTTGATCTCTGTTTACACAATTTTTCCTTTTCTTTCTTTTTCTCTTCTCTCCACCGCTATAAATCAGCGGCTTCCTGCGCCGATCAACCTGCCGTGGCACCTGGCGTACGGTGCCCTCCTTTCCAGTAAAGAGTCTAGACAGCAAATTCCCTGGAAGCGTATGCCACTCCGGATCGTTATGCTTTTTTGCTTTTTTGTGGAGGCTTTTTAGAAACTGCATTACCTCACCAGTCGGCCTGGAGATTGCGCAGCCCGCGCCGCTGATAGGGCTGCAGCACCCCGCGCAGAGCCAATGGAGAACTTGGGCTGCAAACTCTTAATGAGCAAAAGAGCAGCGGCTCATTTAGGGCTCCGTAGTTAATGTGGGGGCTTTTTTTAAGTGTTACTTCTGAAACACAAGCCACTTAACAATTATGTGCCATACTGCTGACCAGTGAAGCTGAACAAATAGCTATTTACATTGACAGATCAGAGGAATGTGTAAGTGCATCGTGGTAACCTACATTTTCTGTGCCAAGAGATTTGCAGCTGACTGCCTGGGTGACTCACTCCTTGGATTAGGAGATGAGGTAATGCTTTTGAGATACAGGGTGATGTCATTCCTTTACCTGAGCTGCATGCCGATGCTAGTTGCTAGTACTTTCAAGGAAAGTCCCTTTTCTGCTTCTGATGTACTAGAGAATGAGCTACATAATTCATATAGTTGTTGTTATTAATATTCTTCCAAAGCCTCTGGCTGAACTGCTCTTTTGAAAATAGATGTCACCACAAGTGGCCACAAATGCCTTTTGTTACACATGTATGTGGGCACCTGCAAGTGGCACATTTGCATACCTGCCACATTCTTCTAATAAAGCTATTTTGTTAAAAGAAGACCTTTGTGGTAATCAGGTGCTGTCTCTTGTCAGCACCGTGTCATGTAATCCACTTACAGATAGAGTCATCTTAAAAGAAGGTGGTTTTTCCCACCTGTTCTGTTTCTGTAGTGAAATACCTCATTTGTGATGGTTAGTAACCCAAATGTCTCACTTTCACTGAGGGTCAGTTTAACCTTATCCACTCCAGCTCTGGCATTGTCCTTCACTGCAACAGCTCTTACTGCTGCCCGTGCTCCCTTTCCTGATGTGTTCATGGACAGCAGTTGTGTCTTTTCTCAGCTTTTCCCTCCCAATGTCACCCAGGATGTGCTGCTCCTGTGGATGCCCTCAAGGTTGGGAGCATGGACAGGTGATCAGCAGAGCTGACCAACTGTGTCATCTGTCCTCTGCAGTTTATGGGGACAGAGGGTTTAACAGTCGAGCAGGCAGAGACCCACTGTCAGGGAATTTTCGAAGCCGTAACCTGATTTGATCCATGTATTGGGAGTATACAGATGTGTGTTGCTGAGTCAGCTTCATGCATCTAGGAAATTTGGGTGTGGTTCCTAGAAATGGTCAATGTGTGTGTGTATTGTTTGCTGGTGGAACATTTCCTACTCAGGCCCTGGAGCGAGAGCTTTGGGACAGGGGAGGCACTTCAGGTGGCCTGCGTCATGCTGTCCCCAGAGCCTGCAGTTGCCCACAGAGAGTCTTCCTTGCTCAGCAGGAATTCCTGGGCAGTTTACACCACTGTTCATAAACCATGGGTTGGTCTCCAGCCCTTGGAGCAGAATATCTCGTACTGGCATGAGCCTTCAAACTACTCACATAGATATGGATCATGTGCAGATCCATTAATTGGATTTGTTAATGCAAAGTAACAGCTGCACAGGCTAAAAGTTGTCATCAGAATTATTACGGACTTCTGAAAGAATATATTACAGAAACATTTTGTGGTATTACTCCTCTGTGTTAAATGTTTTAACAAGGTACTTCCACCATGGTTACAGCTGCAACTTTGGCACTGGCATTTTGGTTTTAAGAGGATGTTTTCCAAATCTTCCCGGTCTTTTGTTTCTCAAGACCACACGGGTGCTCTTGAATATGGATGTTTATATAAACCTTATTTGTTTGCTTTATTTGCTCACCGATCAGGTGATCTCTACAAATTACACGCCCCACTCCCCACTGAAATATTTGCCTTATTGTTGGTTTATTTCTGTGTGTGTCTAAGGCTGTGTGTGTTTATTTTTCCTCCCCAACAGTAAGCCATAATGCAGCATTTGTGTATCACATGCAATGTCTTTTCCAGGATGTTTGGCCTTTATTGCCGTAAGGTAAATATCTGAGAAGGAAAGAACACACCTCATTTTGCTTTGTAAAGAGCTTCACAGCTAATCTCAGGGGTTTATTTTTATCATCTCTTCAATTACACATTGTGCTCCTGAGAGGAGTTTTTATTTTAATTGTCTGTCATCATGAGGCTTTTCAAAGCTGGAAAGCATCAGTGTTGGATTGTTTAGGGATCTGAAATACCAGCACTGTGGGGTAACTCACCTGAATTTTCTCCTTGAATGAAGTGTGTCGAACAGTGTAAGAGGAGATATTAGTCATGACATGCACACATCTACAACATCAGTCTTCCCCTCCCTGTTTAGGTGAATCCAAACTTTGCTTAATTCTGTTTGCTCAACTGTGACCCAGTTAGAGGAATAAAAAGTCCCATGTTATATGGAATTAGAATTGTGCAGAAGATGTGGTTTCAGATCCTCACTGTGGCTCCAGAAATAATAACAAGAAACCTTCTGCATCTTTTGTACCACTTTGTAATACACATCTGTGTCTTGGAGTCTGAGCAGGAATATTTTTTTCAAAGTGACTAATACACATGTACCAGAAGCAGCCTTTAATTCCTAATGTGTCAAGAATCCGAATTTAATGTAATTATGTTGTAGGATACTGCCCAAATGGACAGAGGTTCTGAAAAAGCACTAAAACTTCCCGTGCTAATCCATATCTTCAGAAGCTAAAACTACATGGATTACAGTTTCTCACTGTTCTTGATGGGCACAGCCACTGTGGCTCCACAGCATTAGTTATGGTCCATCGTGCTGATAATGAGTTTCTTAATAAGTCCCTTAGTACTCATTGACAATGACTCATACTTCCGAGCTAGGATCTCCTTGAAAATCTCCATGTAATGGATGAAAGATTGTATCCTGGTGAAGATTTTTTTTTTTTGACTCCTGTGTTTAGGGAAAAGCCAGGGAATTTTTAAAGGAACAGTGTGCTTAAAGATAAGAAATTCTGAGGAGAAGTCAGATTTAACTGTCTGGAGAGGCAAAGGTGAAATGTGAGCTCTGATCTCAGTGATAATTGCTCTCTCTGCTTTTCGGAAAGTTAGATATTCTGGAATGGTCGTTAATCATGAAAACAGCCTCAGTTGTTCTTTTAAAATCATTTTATCTTGAAACTTTCGCAAATAATCTGTAAAACTTTGCACTTTAACCAATGCCTGTCTCTTTGAGAATGCTTCAACCCACATCGTATTTTCTGCAGTTTTGGATGAAACCTGTCAACTCATCGAGCTTTCAAATGTTTTGAAGAAGTGTCACACACTGAACTATTTTTTAACTAAGAATAGAGAAATATGGATTTGATTTGAATGCCTGAAAGTTTTCTGTCTTCAGTATAACTTTGAAAAATAGGACTCTGAGATACAAAACCATTAGGACACTGGAGCATAATGCACTGGACTTGCTTATACAGCATTTCTGTTGCCATTTGTGGTCTGTGTGTTTTGATAAAATTATGGTTAAATCATAGCTAACCTTGAATTCAATTATTTTAGGTGTTTGGAAATAAGATAATTATCCCTTCCTTGGATGGGGACCTCTTCCAGTGGGATCGGGATCGAGAGAGCATGGAAGCCGTTCCTTTCACAGTCGAATCTCTTCTTGAGTCATCCTACAAATTCGGCGAGGACGTTGTCTTAGTTGGGGGAAAGTCTTTGACAACCTATGGGCTGAGCTCCTATTCAGGGAAGGTAAGAGCCTGAAAACGTGCTTTGTGTCTGTGTGTTTCAAGCTCTGCCTTGCAAACAGGTAACTCCTGAGGTTTAAACTGTGGTACAGCTCAAGTGTTTAACTGCGGGGCGTCAAAGGACAGAACCTGAGCTTCTTGGGCTGCAAATTGCAGTGGGCTGGAGTAGGAGGCATGGCTGAGCCCCTCACTGCAGTCTCCTCCTGCGTGGGAGCTCCTGCTCTGTCCCCTGTGCTGGCTTTAACCCTTGTCTCACCATTTGCTAACCCAGCAGAGCACTGTTCACTTTTTATTGGATTCATTTTGTGCTGGGTTAGCTGTAGCAAGGGGCTGGGGAGTGCCATAGCCATCACAAGGGAAGGGACAGGGGCTTTGTCACCAGAGCTGAGTGAGAGGATAAGAGGGATGACCCCTTTCTGTGGGAGAGGAGTTCAGCTTTATTGTCTGGTTCTGCTTGAAGTAGACTTTGCAGTTCAGCTCACTGTGTATCAATTAATGCTTTAGGTGACACTTTTTTTACATCTAATTTCAGATTTTTCAAAACTAATGAAAAAAGAAAAAGTTCAACATATGCGAAAGTTAAGGGCTTTTAGTTGTTGTCAGTGTGTTTACTATCAGAAGTTCTCCTTATATTTTAAAGTAATTTATAAAAGTTAAGTTAAATGTCAGATGTCATTGAAGTGCTTGTAGATAGTTTGTGTAGTGAAGAACAGACATTTGCTGATTCAAAAATGTTGTTGCATTTTAAAACAAGTTAAAAAATAGATTCAGTTAAAAAATTTTGAAGTTCCCAATGTTTGTTTTCAACAAAATCAGGGTGGGGTTTTTTTTTTAAATTTTCACCATACGTTTTAATGTGGAACATTTCTATGGTGTGGTATGGAGTCATCATTAATGATAAAGAGCATAGACCCCAACCAGAGTTCATGAATTCCTTTTGATTTCCTCACTGGTAGCAGAGGGCTCTGTGCACCAACAGGCTCCTCCTCCTCCAGTGCTCAGAAGAGGAAATTTTATTTTCTGTTTTGATTCCTGGCTTATACTCACAGTAGCAAAGCCGCATCTTAGAGGAAATAGTGCCTGACTCTTCCTTCTTAAGAGTTTGGGTAGTTTCATCTCTCTGGCATTGCCCATATAGTGCAAATTCTGTTTGACATTGGGACTGTTGGAAAGTCTGTGTGACTGTGAGTGTTCGTTAAGGTGTTCTTTTCCTTTTAGTAGCTGACAAGGCAGAGGAGGAAGGCTTTGTGGTATTTTATTTAAATCAATAGTACTTCATTTGAAGCTGATAGAGTTATGTTGAGACAAATATGACATGAAAGCAGAATTATGCTGTGGGTCTTCTAGGAATGTTCTTTTGATGTCCATAGAAATAGTGGGATAAGAGAGAGCTCAGACTTCTTTGTGTTAGAAGTACATGCAAAATAGAGTCAAATGGTAGTCAAAATACCACAGACTGTAAACTTTCTAGAATCCTTTGAAGGTTTTTGTTCTGAAAAGCTGTTAGGTCTTAAACCAGGCTTTTCAGCATTCGTCCAGTCGAACATCTAAAGTCAAGGAGTTCCAAATTGCCTGCCAGCCAAGAACAGGCTGTAAGGATTGTTAGCTTTGAATATTGCTGTTGATTACAGTTGTTTTGAAGTTGCACATGAGATTCTGCCTTGTCCCTCAGGTGAAGTACATCTGCTCAGCCGTGGGCTGCCGCCGCTGGGACGACGAGGAGACGGAGCAGGAGGAGACGCTCCTGCTGCACCGCACCCAGAAAACCGTCCGAGCTGTGGGGCCACGCAGTGGCAATGAAAAGTGAGTCTGAGAACTGTTCGGGAACAGTCCCATAGAGATGATGAGACAAAAAAGATAGGAATCAGATGACAGTTGCTTCCCTTGTCCTTGCTTACCTCAGAAGAGTTTGTCACTGCTCTATTGCACAAGGCAAATGTTACTATAATGTTTGTTCTAACTGTTGCTTTTGTACAAGAGGAGACAGTTTAAAAGTCTTCTTACAATCTACTCACTTTTAAGTTCTTTACCTACTAATGGTAACTGTCACTGAGGGGGTGGGGAGGTTTATACTTGATGTCTTAAGCTTTCATTTTAAGTTGATATTTTAAATCATTCTTATATTTATGTTGTTCGTTCCATAATGTAGGTGGTCTGTTCTTTCCAGGCTGTAGAAACTGGTTCAAGCTGTCACGTTGAAGTTTTAATACATCAAGATTTCTGTAAAATTACAGACATGTATTTTCTGTAAAAAAACAAAAAAACAAATCCACTTCATTAAACACAGACTTAAAAAGCTGGGTTCTGTACATAGATAAAGTAACTGCCCAGCAACATAGTGGAGAATGAGTCATTCCTTGTTCCTCTGCTCCCTCTTCTGTTTGCAGCAGGATGTGACAGGTTGTGAATTTGTAGCCTGTCAGAGAGAACCTAATGAGAACTCAGTAGATTAACCGATCAGATGTCTGAGAGGATAAATCTTGGATTCTGTGTTTCTTGGAAGCAGATATTAGCTGGGAGAGGTATGTCAAAACCATAGAATTTAGTCTTGTGTACCAGAATCCTCCTGTCTTTGTGGTGAGAAACAGAGATGCTTTCCTGGTGACACAGAATGGGTAGGAAACATCTGGGGTTTTAATCCAGAGAAAGAAACATCTTCAATAAATCGACTGAGTATATAAAATATACCAAACTTTTACCATAGGGGTGTAAATTCTTTAAAGAGCCAGTTTGGGCTCCTGGTGGTTGCCAGACTGATAAGAAACTTTGGGTACCCAAGTATTCTGTTCAAGGAATATTTACCTCTTCATGCTGTCCAAGACACAAACATGCCATGCTTTTCCCATCTGTATCTTTGTTGGTTTACAAGAATTGAAGAGATTTTTGCTGTGCAAGAAAACTGTGCTCCTTACACATTTCATTATACATTTGTCTTTCTTTGGTGTTACCCTATGGGACATGAGCAGTCCTGGTTTCATGAAGTACCTGTCAAGGGATCTGTGTTAGGTTGTATGTGGGATTAAACAAAAAAAGCATTGTCTCTTTCTCAGTTTGAAAAGTCTTGTGTTTCCAGTTAAATCCACTTAATTAGTGAAGAGAAAAATGCCTTGTTAGAATGCTGCTTCCTAACAGCTTTGTACTTACTGCTTTCATCAGCTGCAGAATGTTTTCCTACTAAGCAGACCCAGCTGTAGTACATGATGATTTTGATTTCCCCCTTCATACACTAAACCTTTAATGCCATTAACCCTTCTTCACCAGCTTTTTTCTCAGTTCACCCATCACGTTGGATAACATTTCTGAGCTTGTTTGATTTGTGTTCTGGATTAGCACTCCCCTCCTGGTACAGTTTCTTTAACACTCAGTTAAAATCTGAGAGTTTACTGTGAAAATATGGGCCAAATACAGGTAATTCAGTTTAGAAATCTTCTGCACAGAGGACTTGGGACTTCCTTGGAATATAAAAGCTATTTCTACAAGGGTTTTCTCTTTTTCTTTGAGGTGGAATTTCAGTGTTGGTCACTTTGAGCTGCGCTATGTCCCAGATATTGAAACTAGAGCAGGATACATTGAGAGCAATTTTAAATCAACTATGAACAAAGAAGAAACAAAAATTATTTCAGATGTGGATGAGCAGGAAGCTATGATGAAAGACACAGTGATAAAGGTCTCAGTGGCTGACTGGAAGGTGATGGCTTTTAACAGACGAGGAGGACATCTGGAATGGGAATACCAGGTAGGGAGAAAGACAGAATATTAAATATCACAAGAGTAGAAGTTTTGAAGATGTCTTTCATCTTTGGTTTCAGGCACTGTCTTTGTAAAGGAGCACACATATACTTGTAATTTTTAAACTGAAGTTCTGACTTTGAGCTGCTGCATCTGTTACAAAAATTTAAATAAGGAATTTAAGCACTTTGGTTTTTATCGTTCTTATTTAATAGCTCGTTAATACAACATTAATTTTCCAATTACCTCTCTCCCCTTCAGTTTTGCACTCCAATTGCTTCTGCATGGCTGCTTAAGGATGGCAAAGTAATTCCAATCAGTCTGTTTGATGACACAAGTTACACAGCAAATAATGAGGTACTGGAAGATGAAGAAGATCTTGTGGAAGCTGCCAGAGGGGCCACAGAATCCAGTGTCTATTTGGGTGAGACACCAGCTGTAGCATTTTCTGTAGTAAACATTATTCGTTTCTCTGCTGAGGTTGTAGTAAAGCAGATCTTTTTGTACTGGTAGATTTCAAACTCATAAATGTTTTCCATTTTGATTCTGAAATGTTCACTGCTTTGTAGTTTCAGTACATTGGAGATGACTAAAAGTCTTGAAACTTTAGAAGACAGGTTGACAGCTAACAAAGCAGTCTTATTGCCCATTAATTTGTACACTGATTGCAGTAACCTGCTGTGAAGAAAATTCAGATAAGATTTTACATGGCTTAGTTTTCATCCAGCTGTCAGAATTCATTGGATATGGTTTGTGACAATTTGAGATAGAGTGGCTCATGGTCCTCCTCCTCAGCTGTCTCTGGGAGGTACATGTGCTTTGGTTTTCTAAGATTTGGTTTGCCTTAGCTTTTTTATCTTAAGTCTTTACATCTTGTGGCTTTCCAGTTAGTGATTAGAATAACAGATAAAGAATAACACTAGGAAGAAGCCAGATTGTTCCAGCCTTCCTGGTAATGGCTGTTTTGTGCAGCATTAACAAGGGTAGGAAGTTTGAAAGAGGTCTTACTTATGCAAATCCCAAACTGCTTTATAGCTCTTAAAAATTGCTGGCATTTTCCTGTAGCACCAGCTCTCCAGCAGTAAAAATGAGATGTCCTGAACTCTTGCTTTCCTAGAACAGAGGGAAGATATTACTTGAATTTATCCAGCCTAGCAATCAGAGTCAGTATCTCAGGTTCTCAGAATATGAAGGAATATTTTCAAAAATGTTTTTAACCATGTATTTTGTCTAGGCAGTTTTATTCCAGGGGTGGAGAGAACCAAATCTAAAGACTAATATGCTTCCTTCCTAGGCATGTTCAGGGGCCAGTTGTATCTTCAATCCTCAGTCAGAATTTCTGAGAAATTCCCAACCAACCCAAAGGCTCTGGAATCTAGGAACGATAATGCAATTATTCCTCTACCCAAAATCAAATGGAAACCTTTAATCCGTAAGTAACAATTCAGAGTTTCATTTATTACCTTAGCTCAGAAAAGACAGGACGTCTTTCTGATTTCCAGTATGTTTCAAACTAGTTCTGATGTTTCCAACTGTAAACTACTTCAGGAACTCTGTGCTTTATTAAGTGTTTATTTTTTTCTAATTAAATGTTTAATGTCTGTTTTCTTTTACTATGGATTTGACAGGGTCTTTTTTAGTAATGAAATATTGGATCTTCTCAATGAAATTTTTCAACAGAAAGAGGAAGAGGCTTTTTGTGGTGATGTGAATATGAGTGAATTGACTTGTCGGGGGAGGGAATTGTTACCTTAAAGTACTTTTCTTAATATTTCCTTCTATGAAGTTTACTTCTCATGGTCTGGTTCAAGAGGCATTTTGCAAGATTATGCAGTTGGAGTTCTCTTTAAATTAATGTGAGAACAGAATTTTACGAACAATTCAGCTCAGAAAATTGTGTCTTTTCTATGCTTAGATTCTCCTTCCAGGACTCCAGTGTTGGTGGGCTCTGATGAGTTTGATAAGTGTCTCAGCAATGACAAATATTCTCATGAGGAATACAGCAATGGAGCACTGTCAGTTCTGCAGTACCCGTATGGTAGGTGAAGTTCCAAACTTTGAAGTGTTTCAAATAGCCAGGTTTACCCATTTATTATCTGTGAAATTCAGTAAATGACCATTTGTTTGACCCTAAATATGTGGGGTTTTCTAACATTTAATGAACTAGGAAATTATTGCCCAAACTAGGATTTCCAGATGTGATGTAGGTACAATTAGTGCCACATAAAACACAACAAAGTGCCAGGAATTGCTACTGCAGAGCTGTTGTGCGTGCTGCTGTTGCCACTGAGACTTGTTTGGAGTGGAAAAACCTTGGGCATTACTTTTTTCAGAATTTACTAACAGTGCTGGAGTCTCAGGATGGTTGTCAAAAGTTTTCCATGTGGAAGATATTCTGGTTTAAAGCTAGGGAGACCTAGTTGCTGTCCACAACCTTGATTAACTGAATTTGCTTATGTGCCATTTAAAATCATGGGGCATGGAAATGAAAACATCCCATGTCTGTTGAGGACACCTATAAATGAGAAGCCAAAGTTGTTTTGTAGGTACCTGCAAGTAAATCTGTGTTCTCTTTGTGTGTTTTATGTACAGATAATGGTTATTACTTACCCTACTACAAGAGGGAGAGAAATAAACGTAGCAACCAGATCACGGTTAGATTTTTTGATGATACGAATTACAAGAACATTCGCAAAAAGGATCCTGTTCTTCTGCTTCACTGGTGGAAAGAAATTGTTGGCACCATTGTATTTTGTATCGTGGCCACAACTTTTATTGTACGCAAACTCTTCCATCCCCACCCTTACAGCAGAGTAGGTATTTTTCTCCGAATCCTGAATACGGAATGTATTATTTTAGCTGTTTCTTTCAGTTTGGAGTCTGCAATGAATAATATTAATGAGTTAATAACTAATGAGATAACAAAATTAAAAGCCTAAATTTATTGTTTAATCTGTGTGTGAAGGCTGCCAGCTGCCACATACAATTTGTTTAACTGCTTCAGCAAGCAAATTAGACTGCTTCTGACGTGTCTGGAGATATTTATTTAATGCCATATCTAGGGTACACACCAGTCTCAGGCACCCAAGGAGTTGATTTTGTTTGTTTGTTTGTTTTGTTCTTGTTTTGGAAACCCTTGTTAGCTGCGGAAGGAGTCTGAAACACAGTGTCAGACTGATTGTAAGTATGAGCCCACTGGCGGAGACATTAAAGACAACAGCTGGAGTGATGCCAAGAACTCTGGATATGTGTCAAGGTGAGGTCTGTTCAACACAACATAAACAGGGTGTTTAATCAGTGTGGCCACTAATGCTATCTGGAGATAGAAAGAGTAGGTGTTCACCTGTTCTTACCTGGGAACTCCCAGTCCTCTGACTTTGCAGGATAATCAGCAACTGGCACAAAGAACTCTGTGACCCCATTACTCATGGGACATTGCAGTTATGATTAGTCTCAGAAATTCCAGACAGTCAACAGGTTACATGTGATCAGAAATATTGCTCTCATACTTCTTGCTGATATGCAAAATGGGAGATTGATCCTTGTAGGTCTTAATCAGTGTTTACTCCATCTGTTCCTGTGTTTGTGGTGTAAGGCAGAGAAAGGCAGTTGCGGATGGAAACAGATGACATTTTGTATAGTCTGCAGAGTAAGCAGTCTATACTTGAAATAAAGCCTTTATTAGTTTTACAAAGGAGTTGGTTAAGACAGAAGGCTTAATAGGGGCATATCATTATGCTCCAGAGCAAATATGACCATTTCCTGTACATTTGTAGCTCAACGAAACTGAAAACTGGAGTGTTTAAAATGAGGAAGAGTAAGAAAAATAGTGATATTTAAGAACACTGATGTTTTGGATGGGATGTTTAGGACTAGTTGCAGAAACAGTTATTTGGGGTAGTGTTAAAGGCAAATCATGATTTAGAAAATACTCAGCTGTAGAAACGTGGGCTATATACTCAGGATCCGGTAGGCATGCAGCCTGGTATTCTGGAAAACCTCTTCAGTTTGTCCAGTGCAGGCAGAATGGATCCTGCTGGCCTGTGATAGACTCTGCATAAATAGATATTTAGCAACTGTCCATTTCGTAGCTAGAGAATTGCTCACAGTGGGTGACCAGGGAAAAATAAGAAACTCTTTCAGCCTATTTTGCCTGTACAGAACTACTTCAGTCATGGTCATAAATTACTTTATTTTTCTATCTATACTAATGCATTTTTCTCATCTATGCTCCTTCCCTTCTTCTGTCCCTTCCTCACACCCCTCTGTTCCCAGATATCTGACAGATTTTGAACCAATTCAGTGTCTGGGTCGTGGAGGTTTTGGAGTGGTTTTTGAAGCCAAAAATAAAGTAGATGACTGCAATTATGCCATCAAAAGGATCCGATTGCCCAACAGGTAATGAATGGGTTTGTTGAGACACAGAAGTAATGAATGAATGATGTGATCCCATCTTACACAGAACCATCTGCTCCTGAACTGATTTCCCAAATATTTCATTAGGATGAATGACATACTTTTTAATGGGGGGCTGACTTAGTTTTGGCACAGGGAATTTGGCATATGTAATCCCAGCAGAGGTGACCTGCTTGGCTAAAACACTTGCATAGCAGAACCCTTGAGAGGATGCTGCTCCATGGGGATTTCCTTGATGAATGGAGCCTTTGCTAACAGGACCAGTTATTGTAGTGCTGTTAATGTGCTTCTCTCCTTCCTCTCCTTGCCTTTCCTACTCCACCTCCTCTTTCTTTTTCTCTCCCTCACCTACTTTTTTGACTCCATTTGCCCATCTGTTTCATTTTCTGGTCCCACAACCCCCACCTTTTCTCTCAGTCATAGGTGGTCAAGCCATGCTGCTGAATTACCCTACCCAGAGCTTGCAGCACTTCCTTTTAGTGGGAGATGGGAGACACTGCTGCTGGAAATCTCAAGTTAGAACAGCAAGAGGGAGGGGGTAAAGCTATGAAATCTAGAATTACTATTTTTTTGAATGTGTTAAATAAGCGTGACTATTTAAGATTAAAGGTTTTGTTCAGAAATTTAAGGTAGCCTAAATTCTTCTTTTCCAAGCATAGTCAAAGCCATTAAATAAAGACTTTATTTGATCCAGTTACAGTCTTACAAAGAGAGATAAATTCCTTCTGTAAGACAGGAGGCTTCCTGCTTTCCTGTCCACAGAACAGAAGTAGTCCTTGTGCAATTTCCTTACCTATTGCCAATTAAAAAACAAATACTAAGGTATTGCTGTCTGTCGTTTGTGTCAGTGTCTTCTACATCCCTGTAGAATATTGCTGTTTAAAATCTTTTTTTCTATCCTTGAGAACAGTTGAGAGGAAAATGAACTTTTTCTTCTTGGTTTTGCTGCCTGTAATTACTTGAAAAGGGAAGACTAAATATTGAGCCATTATGAGCACATACTGTTCTTCCACACTTCTAAGCTAAAGGAGTTACTCTGGGGAATTTAAGGCATATTTTTGTTTTGATGTGAAAAGCAGTGCTACTGGCCTGGTGTATACTGGGCCAGCTTTGATTAAATTCCGTTGCAGAAATTTTTGTGCTGTGCTGTTGCTTTTTGTGATCATGTCTCTTGTTCTCCTCACCCCAAACCATAGGGAGCTGGCTCGTGAAAAGGTGATGAGGGAGGTCAAGGCTTTGGCGAAGCTCGAGCATCCAGGGATTGTTCGGTATTTCAACGCATGGCTGGAAGCTCCCCCTGAGAGATGGCAGGAAAAAATGGATGAGCAGTGGTTAAAAGATGAAAGGTAACTCGTAGAGGTCTTTTTAACAATTGAACTTGAGATTGTACATCAAGAGAACTGAAAAACTGGTAGAGGATCCAGGAAGATGGAGACACTACCTAGAAAAGAGATGGTTGTTAATTTAGCCTGCCAACTTTTCAACTGAACAAGGTACAAATAAATCACCCCTCTGTTTATGGGTTCTCTCTTGTGTTAAGGTCCTTCTTTCAGCTTGAGAAACATCATGTAGTTCTTGATTGAACTTGTGTAACTGAATCTTTCAGTGACTGGAAGGATGGAGCATTGCTGCTGTGATTCAGTTTCAAACATTGGCGTCTCTGCCTTCTTTGTTCCTTTCTACTGCTTTCTTCCTCTTCATTGCCTTGACTTAGATGGACCTGATACAGTACTCCAAGACTTCAATGAATTTATTTCAGCAGAAATACGTGAGGGATAATCAGACTGACAGTTTGTGAAGCTTGGTACAAGCAGGTTAAAAATGGAAAATTAGATAGATAAAGGAGTTAGAGAACGTGAAGAGAGAGGAAAAAGTGGGTGTGTGTTGGCATTTGTATATTGAGGCCTAATAAAAGAATGCTGGGTGGTTTCATAATAACATCTTAACATGCCTTGCAGTTTTTAGAATACAGCGACCTTTATATTTCAGGCATCAAATTAACATTTCACAGCTGTAATTCTTCCAAGGCACTTTAAATAGTCCTTGCAATGCATGCTCCAAAGGGTTGGATTTTTTCAAACTGAAGATGAGCCTGATTGCGCATTGGGAATCCAGGCAGTAGAACTTGTTAAATATTCCTTTATCAACGCTTTTGTCTCAATGAGAAAACATTATCCTTGCTAAGACACAGATGCTAAATCCTGGTTATTAGTGATTCCCACACTTGGGTAGTCGTTCTCTGTTGTGGTATGACACAGGTGTCAGGGGTAGCAGTTGTTAAAATCTGGGCTTTTGGAAGTGCCTTTCTGGTGGAATGATGGGAATCTACTACAGTTTCTCTAGTACTGATCTCTCAGCTTTGTCTTCCAGCACTGATTGGCCACTCAGTTCTCCCAGCCCGATGGATGTCCCATCGTTTAAGATCACAACGGAGCCATTTTCAACAAAGGAACACATTGAAGTTACTGCAACTTCATCGGAGAGGGTGAGGTCTGTGGGGATACCCTGTGGTCAGTCAGATTCATGTGGAAGCCAGTTTTCTCCTCTGGAATTTTCTGACACAGACAACAGGGACTTGCAGCACTCAGAAGATCCACTATTAAACCTTCAGGACAGTGTCCTTACAGGCTGTGATGTAGAAGACAGTACTATCAACAGTAATGAGCTGGGACACTCCTTGGAAATTTGTTCTTCAGCTGTTCCTGTTGTACATCTGAAGGAAGGGACCTCCTCCTCTATTGTGTTTGAGGATTCTGGCTGTGGAAATGCTTCTAGTAAGGAAGATAAAGTTGACGTTTCACGTAATGAGAGTCCTTTTGAGGATAAAGGGAAAAATACAAAGGAATCTGATAACAAGAAATCTGCTTCAGGAGGTCACCTCTCTGTTTCTCCTCCAAGGCCAACAAGTTTAAGCCTGGACCTTTCTAAAAACACTGCAGAAAAAGTCAAACCCACCTCTCCAAAGGTGTATCTGTACATCCAGATGCAGCTCTGCCGGAAAGAGAACCTTAAAGACTGGATGAGCAGAAGATGCGCCATAGAGGAGAGGGAGAGGACAGAGTGTCTGCAGATCTTTCTGCAGATAGCTGAAGCTGTTGACTTTCTGCATAGCAAGGGATTAATGCACAGGGATCTCAAGGTTTGTATCCATAGGTTGCTGTATGTGGGAGGAATATGGCACTGGAGACAAAGCCTGCCAAAATAGCTGACTCTTCTCAGTGACCTCAGCATGGGTGTTAAAAAAGCTGAATTAACCTCTGTACAATAATCTGGAGGTGCAGTGCTCCAGGAAATAAACATTCATCGCTTGTTACTACAATCAAAGTCTTTCTTATAGCAAGACTTCTTGTACCTGGCACAGATCAGTGGCATTTGTCCCATGGTATTTTTAATTCATGTTCTTTCTACAGGGTTATTCAGTGCTGAGCTGTGTGACAAAGCTATTTTGGATCCTGTTCTACTATTTCAAGTGAAGCAGATAATTGGCAGTGTGGAGGTTGCAGTTGGACTTGATCTTAGAAGTCTTTTCCAACCTAAATAATTGTGTGATTCTAATTCTAGTATTTTTCTTCTTTCCATAGCAATACAGCCTAAAAGGAGCAGTGTTACTGTTGGTTAGTGAAAGTAAAAATTAAGTATTACTGCTCTGGGATTGAAATATAAGGTGTCCTGGAGCTGAATTCTGAGCCAATGCCAGCAATCACAATGCAGCTTTCTGAAGGATTCACAGTATTTTTAATGTCTGATAGCATCTAGACAGTGAGGACTGGGAAAGGTGGTTTGAACGTCTGGTGTTCAATGTAACTGAAGTCAGGAGTAACTTGTACCTTTTCTTTCATTCTGTTCATGATCCTCCTATGATAGTGCCTAGTTTTGCTGCAACTTTTGAAGCACTGGAAGTGTCAGTATGTGTTACCAAATAAACAAATTTAATTGAAGAGTCCAGCTGAAGTTAATTTTTTTAGGCCAAGCTCTGAGAAATGGATCCCTTTTCCCAGATGAGGAGAGTTCTGTTTGTCTTTGCTTGTCTGAGGAGGCATTAATACTACCTCAGTGGAGTAATTACTGAAATGATTGTGGCTTCTCAGATGGTAATTTGGTATCAGCAGAAGCAAAAGCTAAAAAATGCCATCTCAGATGTTGCAGTAAAAGGAGGTTCAAATTCAGTAATCCTCAAAGGATATGTCAGAGTTAGAAAAACTCGTGAGCTCTTCCAAGTATTTTCTTTTCCCATCAGCATTAGGCAATTACCTTGAACCAGTTATCTGACAAATCTTTAGTGCTTGAGAAACTGACCATAAAAGTAATTAAATCTCTGTACTAACGTGTTGCTAGACATGTTAATTAATAACCTTTCTTAGCAATACTGTCAGCTGTAGTCCTCTGCAGACTTCACTGAGCTCACTGTTCAGTAAACCTTATGTAGATCTTCACTTAAAACTGTATTAGTCTTAATCAGCAGGTGTGGAGTGTTTTGTTGGAACATCTTAAAAGTTCAGTGCTGGCAGCAGTTTGAACAAGAGAATTAATTTTGTTTACTTGGTATAACCAACTTGGAAATGCTCTCCCTAGATGAACAACTTCCTCCTTCAGGAAACTTTCTGTGCTTGTATAGATGTTATTCTTGGATCCTAAAGTTTATTTGTCTGTTATGTGTTAATTTGGTCAAAACAACAGCTAGTGTATTTAATTATTTTCTATACTTTTCAAAAGTTCTTAGGAAGAGATCTCATCTAATTTTGTAATTTGTCTAAGAGATTGGTCATGCAGCCCCGAGTTGGTGCCGGCACCAACAAGTGAATAATCTGCAAAGCTGCTTTGGCTTGGCTACAGGCAGAGCTCAGTGATAGCAGAGGGCAGTTCTTGCTCCCATTGGCACCAACAAAAGCTGGTAGATATGTGTGAAAATAAATTTCTGTGTGGGCATATTAAAAGATCCAAGAACTAATTAAATATTTAAATTAACAGTGCACATTAAAATGCATTCATTAGGCTCCTGCTAATCAGAGATACCGTAACGACAAGATGGCAGGAATTTTTGTGGGCAAGCAAAGAGGGCAGAGTTCAAATTCTTTGGAAGAAAGTGAAGTGCAGAAACAAACGTCTGTCTGTCAAATGAATTTACTGTTATTCCCAGGATAAGCTGTCGGTCATGCTTGGCAGCTCAAAAGAAATTATCAGTATCATAGAACTGCAAGAACAGTCTTGGACACATTTTGCAGCATTAATTGAATTAAACAGAGTCTTCCAGATGTGTGAGGAGCTTATTCATGTCTATGAAAAAATGTGAATTCTTATTCTGACTGAAGAATATGGAGAGAAATTTCTATGTGCAGGTGGCAAGATAACTAAACTAGAGGGTGGTTATATTTGATTGTACTCTTTGAATGATTTAAATCGAAACTGTGTGCATCTGCCTTAAGCTTCTTCCCTAATGTGATCTTGATGGTTTATTTTTGCTGGTATGTTGCAATAGCAGAGAGTCCATTCCCCTTATTTGTAGAAACTATGTGCCAGCCTGTTCAGAGACAGTCTGTGTCCAGCCAGAGAAGTACTGAAATCAACTTTCTGTTACAAGGACTTTTTCCCCAGGAAGCATGACAAATTTTGGCTTGTGTGTTTGTTGGAGGGGGAGAATGGAGATCAAGGCAATGGGATACAAACTCCTAATGGAGATGTTTGTTCCTTGAGCATTAAAATTCTGATATCAAGACCTTTGACCATGTGGGTGTGCACTGAGGTGGTGGGTGCTCTGTAAATGCTTCAGCCAGAGCCTGGAGACGCTGTGGGTTTACAGGGCAGTGGCTTTTGTGCCCTGAATGCACTGTGACTCCAAAGGGCTTGACATTCATTACAGGGAAGTACTGTGGGAGGTAAGACCTGGCTCAGAAGGCAGTTTCAGGGGCAGGATGTGGGCACTATGGAACTGTTTCTGTAGTGCTTATATCAGAGCTGGCCATTGCTTAAAAAATAAGAAGCCTTTTCTCTGTCTTGTTTCCTGTGCACACAATGGGTTTGTCTTTAACTGAGGAAGTCAGATGGACTTTGAAATAGGTCTGCTTTGTAGTCCTTTACCTTGTGGAAAAATATTGCCTTCGGTCTGTCTGCCTGCTTCTGTTGCAGGGCTTATGTCAGCGAAGCATAGACCATGTTCTCCCAGCCTCGAGGGTCCAGGAGCTCTGAGAGCAGCTTACCCAGCACCACCTGCCTCTTCACCACAGCTTGGCCCTGTACAGCATCCTGCTGCTTCCTTCCCCTTGCAGGATCAGTCTGTTCTTCCCCCAAAACTCTGTGTCTGTGTTTGTAACCCAGCTGGCGTGGTTATATTTCAAGGGAGTAATCATGCTTTTGGTAGGTGCTGTTCTATCAGCCAGGAAGCAAATTTCTTGAAAACCTATCTGGGATGTGCACCATTGGCAAAGGGATATCTCTGTTCCAGTCTCTTTTATCAGTAGGCTAAGCCAAGGATGGTGGTGTGTGGCAAACAGCTACTGTTGCTGCTTTTATGAATTGCAAAGTTCTTAAGCTTCTGTCAAAAATAAACTTTGAATTCTGTTACGCAAACCGCTGTTCCCACATTAAACTGCACAGTTACACTGCAACTGGAAAGCAGACCTTGTTCCCAGACTTCCGCTGTATCTATAATTTAACACCAAGATGATGTGCTGTGTGCTGGTTAATAATACGGCAAACAACTTTAGCACTTAGAGATTAGAATAAAAACATCCAGGAGTGGGAACTCCAGCATGTGGTGTGAAAGTGCCATGTGATGGGGAGCTGGATAACTTATCTGTGCTGTTCCCAAGCTCTGTGTATGTTCCTCAGCAGACCTGCGTGCTGCTGGTAAACCTCTGCTGAATGACAAGAAGTGAGCAGTCTGAGTTTCAGGAAGAGACAATGGTAAATGCAGGAGTAATTCCTTTTTCCTGAATAGCTACAATTTTTAACTGTTTTCCTTCAGCAATTTAGTGAGTGATTTTAACCCTGACAGCTTCTGAGTTAGAACCAAGTGTTGTAACGACCGAAACACAGACACTTGTTTGTTATTTACAATTTTTTTTCTTTTCACTTCTTTGTTTTCTCAGCCTTCCAATATATTTTTCACAATGGATGACATAGTAAAGGTTGGGGATTTTGGACTGGTGACTGCTATGGACCAAGATGAGGAGGAGGAATCAGTTCTGACCCCAATGCCAGCTTATGCCAGGCACACAGGACAAGTAGGGACTAAACTCTACATGAGCCCGGAACAGGTTTGTGCTCTCTTCTCCAAAGCTGTATTTGGCAGTGCCTGGAAGAGCCCTGAATTCCTGGGAGCTTGAAGATCAGGCAGTCCTAGTAAACCATTGCAATCAAGTCACTTACATTCTTTCTCATCAAAATAGAGTTTTGAGCTAAATTGGATTCCAAAATGAATATTTAAGTATATATATTTGTTATAGCAAAAATAGTGGCTAATTATTCAGACTGGATGCATTCATTTTTCTTGCTTTTAATGCAGTATAGGAAGGTAACTGTAAAAGATTCCACTTAACTGAGAAAGGACACACGTGAGGTTTAAGTAAGGTGAAACATTTTGCTTTGCACCACAGAGGAGCTGAGGATCAGGACCTTGCTCCCTGGTGCTCATTGCTGAAGTTTGCCAAAGTTCCTGTGCTGTAGCTTTCAGCTCTGCACGGGGCTGGTCACTTCCACGGGTGGACTTGCAAGGGTGTTGTTTACTTTGTACATAATTGCATCCAGTGAGTAGCTCCATTGCCCTGACCCTGATTTTGCCTTCTCAGATCTGTGGCAACACCTATTCGCACAAGGTGGATATCTTTTCTCTGGGACTGATTCTCTTTGAGCTGCTCTACCCTTTCAGCACGCAGATGGAGAGGGTCAAGGTATGTGTGGTGTTGGGTTATCTTCGGTTGGAGCATTTGTTTAAAATAGCTATTTGCTTGGTGAAACACTGGCAAGAGGTTCCTGTCCTGTTTTCTTTGGAGAAAAACCTTGCAGCTAGGAGCACAACTTCTTTATCAGCCTTGTACAGACCCCCTGAATCACTGGAAATAAACTGCAGTCTTCCTAATGTGTGCAGTTGAATTGAGGCTTTAATTTCTTTACAAAGCTCCTCTGTTGTCAAGCCAAGTAAGAGAAACTATTGAACTATGATATCCAAGAACTCAAGCAACAAATATAACTTGTGACTTTAAGCCTGCCAGCTTGGTTTTCATTCAAGAACTGGAACCATGCTGTGCATTTTTATTATTTCTTCCTTCGTTTGCATCTGCAGTGCTTTTTCACCCACAGCACTTGGTGAAAAATTGCTGTTCCTTTTCCTATAGTGAGTCTTAGCTGTGAGTCTTGCTCAGCTTCAGGCACAATCTTCACATAACTGATGACCTTCATTGCACCAAATGTTGGGAATTGAATGAATTTGGGATGTTTGATGGTGCATTGCAGTTCTTGCTTGCTGCTAAAATGCGTGAGATCTATCTTGCTCATGAACAAGTTCATGGAGAACAGGGGCTACAGCCAGAAAGGTCTCTCCTCTGTGACAACCAGTGACCTGTGCTGGAAAGAAAGAGTGATTAAAACTTGAAGTTATCATTTAAATGTGCTTGACGGGGGTTATGTTCTCAGGTGAAGATGGAGTGGGTTTAGCAGAGAGATAAACAACTTGAACAGCAGCCTGAGCAAGTGCTTCACCTGTTGCATTCTCTTGATTAAAACGCTCTGGCTTTTAATGGCACAAAAGAGTATAGTCTAGAGCAGGAATTGGTGTTTAATCTGAACCCCTGGCACTGAAACCAATTTCAATTTCTCTGAATCAGTTTTACTGAAATAAAATACCCGAGAAAGAGCCATTCTGGATTCTCAGAATTCTTGCAGCGGTGATTACAGGCTTTGCCCTTCCAGTTTCTCTCCTAAGAAGAGAAGCAAAGCAAGTAATCAGAATGAAACCTAAATTCCATCTAATTCAAATTTTTTACTTCAAGACAGTGTTAAAAGAGTGCCCTGACTTTCCAGGATTTTCACTGTCATTTCATTCTTTTTGCTAAAAAGAAACACCTGCCCTTTCATTGCCAAGTTCTGGAGTTTGGCTACTTCAGTAGTTATTTCTGAGTTGTTACACTGAGGTTTTCATTGGCATCAGCCAAGCATTAGCACTGCTTGCTGAAGCAAAACATGCTCTGCCTGACCAAATAACCCAGCAAATTCTAGGAATTTGTGACGACTGGCTGGAAAAATCCCCAGAGGTGGAGCGTGAGAGCTGCCTCTGTCTCAAGCTGCGAGCAGTTAGTCAGTAGCAGTGCAATTTATTTCCAAATGAGATGCTGGAAAACAGATCATTAAATGCAATCTGAACTGGCAGAAAAGGAGAAAAGTTTTCTGAAGCATTTTAATGTCATCAAACTCAGTTCTCTTGAACAGGAGTTTGACTACTGCCCATCACTATTAACTGGTCACTTTATACTTTCAGTGGAGTAATAGTGAAATTAATTTTGATTTAACTTTAGAACTCTTGTATTTTGTGCTCAAACTTTTGTAAAAGGAGATCCTTCCAAAAAAACTGAAGTGCTAAATACTGTGCTTTTGGTTGAACATGGGAAAAACACTGTCACTAGATGGAGCCAGTGGCCTTTGTATGAAAGAAGCACAGAAATACCCAACACAACTGCTTTCCAAACTGCTGATAAATCTGCTTATTCCTCCTTAGATGTTGAACAAAGGCTAGTGCTTACATTGGTAAGGCAGAGACAGTAATCTCATGTGTCTTAATACTGGTGTAGGCCATCTTGGGGGTTTTGGGTGGTGCACAGATTTGTTGATTTTGTTGAGCTAAAGTGAGAAAGTACAAGTTTATGTGTCTGACTGATATAAAACTGCAGAGATAAAAATTCTTGTAGCACAACTCCTGTTGCAGGCTCAATACCTAGGGAAGCAGCAGCTTACCTCCTCAACTAGGTTGTGATTTTTAACCACCAAAGCAGCACTTTAAAACAAAGGGGTTTTTTTCCAGCAGGCTGATTGGTTTGCATAATTTGCATATTTTTGAAGGATAGGGTAATATTACTGAAGAATGATATTTTGGAAAAGTTACATGTCATTCTTCATATTTTTACAGACCTTAAGTGATGTTAGAAATTTGAAGTTTCCACCATTGTTCACTCAGAAATATGCACAAGAGGTAGGTACATCTGATGCTATTAATTGTAGCCTTTTCATTAATAATTGCAGCTTTTTTTCTTTGCTTTCCAATTGCTTTGGAGGTAAAAATGCAGAAACCAGGTTGCTTTCATGTTATTAAGATGCATTTCTCTATCCTAGTACTTCTCTCTATTTCAAAGCTATAACATTGCAATAATTGGCAGGATGACACTTTTGTCACAGTTTTCCTCCAGGAATACATTTTTACCCGGCTTCCCTGTGTCACTTGCTGTCATTCATTTCACATACATCCTTCCATGATTTCCTGCAACAAACCCATATCCCCAAAGAGAAAGTGCAGAGTTCCAGACAGGTAAAGGGGAGGCTCTAGGTAGCACTATGGCTGCATGGGATCCCTTCCAGAACTGGACCTCTCACGAGGCAAATCACATGAGCAAATTGTGCTGTGTTCTCATTAGTCAGGTGTGTAAAGTGATGTGGTTGCAGATAAAGAGGAGGTGATGTACAAAACCTCACCAGTAAAAAGCTTTCAGGTGTTCAAGGTAGCTTCAGACCAGTGGCCAAATGAGACCAGCCTTTACAGCTGAAGGCTGCCTGGGAGAAGGGGCTGTGCAGTGCTAAGCTGGAGCAGGACACTAATTCTGATTAAATTTGAAACAAATATTCAAGCTACTTGTATATTTAAAGGAAAACTTCTCATGTGCCACGAGAAAAATTCGGTGTGGCTTAATATGTGATGGCTTAAACACGAAGCTAAAAATTACGTATAAATTATGTATCTTTTTTTTGGTTTTTAAATAATGTGAAGTTTTTATAACTCTATTAGACCTTGAGTCAGATTTGGTTTGCCAAATTGTTTTCAGTCCTTGACAGTAAAGACACTTTAAGAGATGCACAGTGATACTTTTTAAAATGTTTAATGCACTTCTAACTACTGAGCCAAAGCACTAATACCCAAAAAACTCAGAAAGCAGAAGGGGTATTTTCCACTTGTTCACACAGCCACAGCTGAAGCCAGGACATCAAATGAGGAAGAGTTTATGGATTGGTTCATGTAATATGTGTTGTGTTTTCTTTCAGTACACCATGGTGAAGGACATGCTCTCTCCAAGTCCCACTGAACGACCAGAGGCTGCAGCAATCATAGAAAATCCTGTTTTTGAAGACTTGGAGCTCCCACCCAAACCCGTGCTCAGGCAGAGGTCACGGACAATGAGTCTATCAGGAAACAAACATTCCAGACAACCAAGCAAATAACTATCCTCAGGATCGCTTCTTCCACTCGGCAGGTTTCATGGGGATTGTTCAGCAGAAGGATCCTATGATGCAGAATGTTTATCTTGGGAATAGTTTACTTAAGCTTTTTTTGCCATGTTTAATGTATAAGACATGTTGGACAGATTTTTGTTTACTTTGACAGCTTTTGGTTACTTTGACACACAGTAACCAAACCTTTCACATTCCATTTTCCTTACCTTTGCTCTCCTAGGCGGATGGGTCCAGCTGCTGTGCTTGCCAAGGTTGTGCTCCATTATCCTTTTTTTGGGGGTTTCCTGGGTTTTTTTGAAGCTTGTAAATGTCAGCTTGCTGGGTGAGTGAGAGATCTGTAACATGTAAATAGAATTAAAATATTGTATTTTTATAGAGCAAATTACAGTCTCTAAGCCTAGTGAGTGTCTATCTGGATCACTTGCTCTTTGAGAAATGAAGATGATTTTGAAATGAACTTTGACTCCATTTTTGTCCCTGGTGGGTAAACTGGGAATCTGCACTATTTTTAAAGCAAAAAAGTACCACAGCTGTACATAATGTCACTGTCCATAGCCTGTCATTAGAGGAAATCATTTCATACTTCTGCACTACAGTAGATCTTAGGGAATGCATCTTATACAGATGAAGCTGTAGAGGAGGAAAAGGAGCTTTTTGCCATTAAATGGGTTTTATAGGCAGTGGTTGGAAGAGCCATAGTCAAAATTATGTACAAAAATGTTGTGATTCTGAAAATTTAAACCTAATGAAGTCATACGTGTCGTATGTAATCTTGTAGATTTGTACTTTTTAAAAAAAAATCAACTGGTAGGCATTTGTGTAATCTGCTAATTTAACTGCCTAATGCCATGCTTTTATTTCTCAGTGTAAATATGTTAATTTTTATTTATAAAATACAGAATCAATCCATTTGGGTTGGTGGTGTATAGGATGCACTTGCTGTAATTGTTGAGTGCATTGATTATTGTGACTTCTTTCAAGTCTAAATGATTTAATAAACTTTTTTTATTTATAAGACAAAATAGTAGTTGCTTCTGTTGGAAGCCTGCATCCGTGTGTGCTGCAGATGGCAGCTCTGCGCAGTGGGAACAGGATGGGCTCTGCATTCCTGAAACTTCCTTTGCTTCCCTGTCTCACACTGGCCACAGCGTGTGTGATGACGCAAAACTGAATGTGCTGCTTGGAAGTGAGATAGGATCTGGAGAAAGAAGGGAATTGAGCTCTAAACTGGGTGGATTATGGAGGCAATCGCTCACCAGAGGGGAGAAGAAGGGATAATTCTTATGCTGTTAGAACTGTTCTTGTACAATTGTATTTTTCTGTTTTACAGACTTAAATTTGTTAAAGTCTCTGAGATCAGTTTCCTAAAAAGATACTGGATTCAAATCCTTCTGAGGATGACTGCACTGTGATGTGGCACTGTGACCAGCAGTTAAACCAGCTGACACCCTGCAGCTTTGTGATAAGGCAGAAGTAGATGACAATGATTGTCTTCCGTGAGCTCTTGGATAACTCTCCTAGAGGCTGGCTTGTCCAGGTGAAGCCAGAATGCTGCAGTGAATATTTGGTCAGGAACAGAATTTGTGTTTAGCTGGGTTAGAGCAGGAGAGTTAAGTGTGTGGTCTTGCCTTCGATTTCCCTGTGTGCATCAGGTACAGCAGCACAGTGAAATGGCCGCATGTGGAGCCTCTTTGCCTTCCCTGCCAGCTCAGTGATTACAGGTGGAGCACAGGAAATGAGGAATAAGGTATTTTTAACTTGCTGTTTCTCTGGATATGGGTAGCTGCCTATTCCAAGGGCCCTGCAGCATTTCAGTACCAGAACTGGCATATGCGTTCACACCAGGTGTGTCTGCATATTCTGGGATGTTACACTTGCCCTCAAAGGCGTGCACAAGTCCTCCCCTGTGTGGTCCCTGCCCAGCCACAGAAGCATCTGCCCATGCCCAGCTCTGAACTCCCTGTTCAGTCTTTGCTTCTCTAAGCACTGGAGTGTGTTGTCGCTATCATTGTCCCTTTTTGCTCCAGAGTTTGACTGAGAAAGGCTCCTCTGAATGGTGTGTACTTCCCTGCCAGCTGTTTTGTGGGAAAACACCCAAACTGGGATAGCTGTGAGCTCACAGCCCTGCAAAAGGGGCTTTGGCCTGGGGCTGTGCTGTGCTGTGCAGCATCAGGGTCCTATCTTATTCTTTCACAGGATGTTGCCTATCCCTCAGCTCCCTTCCTCCCCCATAGCTCTTGGGAATGAAACCCCATTCCTTGTCCTGTTCTGTCAAAATGACCTGGGTGGCAGCAGCAAGATTCCTGCCCTGTCAACCTTTGTGCCCACAGGATGCTTTCCCCAGAATAAGGTGTAGTTAGTTACCACTTCCATGTTGTTATTGGAGTCGTAGGGTCTGGGACACCTCACCCTCTCCATGGAGAGTCATTTCTAGGTCAGAGCTGTTTTTTCTACCAGGCTCTTGAGAGAGAATTCCTGACCCTTGTGCCGGTGTCTTCAGTGACTGAGCTGCTCCAGGCAGGTCCTACTGCATTTTGCTACCTCTGAGGGCAGTCCCCTGCTACCTTTTCAGAGTAACCCTTCAGTGAGGCGCTTGTGGCTTTCCTGCAGGGAGCCACTGGGAGTAGTAAAAATAATCATTCCCATTTATCATGATTTTTTTATGTCTCTGTGGTAGATATCACAGTGTACACACAAGTAATAATTCCTGTTCACATCCTGTCTTCGGGTGGTGTTGGCCACCTGTAGCTCCCTTTGAAACCACGGTGCTCCTGGTGTTACAGCAAGTCTTTGTCATCTCTGGGGTCTGCCACATGGAATCTCCCCTTCCAGAATTAACACGGAAACTCACAGATAATTCACAGAAGGCCACGGAAAGCTCTGAATATCCAGATGTTGCAGAAGCCAGTGAGCTGAACCCTAAGCCCAGGCTGCAGAGTGGTGCCTTCTTAGGAAGTGAGCTCTGCTCTTTGGCCACATCCCTCTTCTAATTCCTATACACAGGCTGGCACACGTGGAGTTATTAAAACTGGTCAAATCTGTAATGAAGCTTCAAGATGAGAAGCTACGGTGGCTTGATAAGAAACACTGTCCCACCTGACACAGATCACCAGGATATGCACAAACGTAAGATCACGTTATATCATACTGTGTTGGTTTTTTTTTACCCAACATGAAGGTTGAATTTGTCTTAGGAAATGCTCATTAGAAAAATAATTATCCAGGAATGAATTAGCTCCATTAATATAACAAATTGCCCCTAAAATATCCAAGTTCCTCGTTATTGAAACTGTGGAAGGTGAAGAAATGCATCTTTGTTGTATTGTCCCCAGCTGTAGTATCCCAGCCCCTCCTTCCCCTGTTTTCCTACCCGTTGTTTTTCCATTGGGGTGTGCTGCAGCACTTTCTGTATCACCACCTCCAGCAGCCGATCCTGAATCCCTATGACTTAGGTTTGCCCTTCAGGGCACCGTTGGGCACCGTCACACTGTATTCCAGGTCTGGAGCAGTCTTGGAAAACGTGGCTATGGAAACCATGTCTTCCCCAACGTCCACCTGAGACCTGCGCCTGCAGATGAGCAGCTTCTTGAGGGCGCGCTGGAAGTCCCTGTTGAGGAAGGCGTAGAGCAGGGGGTTGATGGTGGAGTTGCAGTACCCTAGCCAGGTGATGATCTTGAAGGTGCCGACCAGCACCGTGCTGGTGGAGTCGGTGCCTCTGGCCGCCAGCCAAACGTTCAGCACAAAGTAGGGCAGCCAGCACAGCACGAACACGGAGATGATGATGCTGATGGTCCTCGTGGCCTTGTTCTCCAGCTGCAGGTGGTTCTGCCGCTTGCTGTTGGGGTGGTAGTGGATCTCCAGCGTCTGCGACATGATGCGGGTGGCCTTGAGGCGGGAGGCTCGGTAGATGAAGAAATACATGCTGCACATGACCATGAAGGGAAGGAAGAACGCCAGGGCGGAAGCCACGATGGCAAAAACCCAGTTGGTGACGAAGATGCATTCTCTGCCCTCATCGAAGTCCACCCCGGGGATCTCGTTCCAGCCTTGCATGACGGGAAGGAAGGAAATGAGAGAGGAATATATCCAGACCGTGCAGGTCATCACAATGCATCTGCAAAAAGAGAGAGATGCATAGGGGAGAGAGGGTCTGAGTAATATTGAGTTGAGAACATCCAGTACGATTCAATCCCCATGGTAACCTGTGTGGGATATCGCTGCTGAGCAGTCCAGCAGGGCTTGGAGAAGGGAAAAAGCTGGGGTATAACAAGTCCAGACGTGAATATCTCTAAAAATTGGGTAATTGGTCTGTAGTTGACAGAATTGGGGTCAGTGTAAGGAGTGCTCAGAGCTAGCTGAGAAAAGATGAGGAAAGGTTTTACAGGAGATGTTGGTTAGTATTTGAAACAACAGCATGTTGATTTTTTTGGTTTCAGCTTTAATAGCTGGCCATTATCTCACCCTCTAGGGATTGATGGGGGTGGAGGTGACAGACAGAATCTGCAAGGGGGGCCACATAGCCCCCTCCTCGCTTTACGTGTGATCCACAAAGCAGACACAGCGAGAGTGACAGTGGGAAAAACATGTCTAGAAGAGCTTGAACTCACCCTGTAAAGCACCCCACTGCTGCAGTGTCCTTTCTGCCCACCCTCATGACTTCCCCCACCTTGCAGTCCTCATTTCAGCCTTTCACATGAAACCCTCACGGGAGCTTCGAAACTCTCCCTGTTTTCCCTGGATATCACTTCAGAAAAGATGGTGAGTTTAAGAGAGAGAAGACTACTACTACATGCACCCTTCTGGGTCTCCTTTCACCTAGTCCTTAGAAGTTCTTCGAAGTTCTTCCCCATCCCTGAAGTGTTCAAGGTCAGGTTAGGTGGGGCTTTGAGCTACCTGGTCTAGTGGAAGGTGTTCCTGCTCACAGCAGGGGGATGGAACCAAGATGATCTTTAAGGTGCCTTCCAACCCAAGCCTTTCTGTGATTCTATGAAATGCCCATCAAATGACTGCACAGGGAAGAAGCTGTAGGTCCAACTCAGCCCATATCACTGGTTTCTACCCCACTTTGCAACCCATTCTTAGCTCAAAAAATACTCTCCCAGGAGCATCATCCAAACCCCTCAGCTGCATCCTCCTTGTCCCCTCCTGCACCACATTAAGCATTTTCTGCAGGGTTTTCCATGGCCGAGTGACAACCTGGAGGGACCCAAACTCACCTGCCACGGGACATCCTTCTGGAGTAGTGGTAGGGGGTGACCACGGAGCAGTACCTGTCCAGGCTGATGAAGCAGAGTGTGACAATGGATGCGGTGCAGAACATGACATCGAAGGAGATCCAGACTTTGCAGAACAGCTTCCCGAACAGCCACATCCCTGTCACCTCGTAAATGATGCTGCCATAGAAAACGAGTGGAAATCAGAGCTGGAAGTGCTGAGTTTGTGCAGTCCCTGGAGGTGTTTAAGGCCAGGCTGGATGAGGCTCTGAGCAAGCTGGTCTAGTGGAAGGTGTCCCTGCCCAGGGCTGGAACAAGATGATGTTTAAGGTCCCTTCCAACCCAAACCATTCTGTGACTTTTTTACGACTGCGCTGAGGTAATGCTGTATTTTATCACACAGGTACTAAAGATGGGCACGCAGCTCAGACAGCAGAGACTCATGCTTAAAGCACAACCCAAGAAAGGAGCACCCCACAGCTGCAGCATGACTGAAGAAGAGCAAACCTATTCTTCTTCCAGCCTAAGTGCCTTTAGAGAGTTGCTTTGCCCCACAAAGCTCCCTAAATTTACATCTGCACAGCTTTGTTTATCACAGCATTTTCCCAATGCCCAACACAGCACAGACTTTGATGATTTCTCCCCAATTCCTGGGGCATGAGACATCTCCAAGAAACTCACTTCACATCTGATCTTGTGCTTCAAAACCAGAAAGCCTTTCCACTCTTGGTTGAAAAAAATACAAAAACAACAAAATAACAACATCCTAGGAGGAAGTCTATGCAGCTTGTACATTATGTAGCTCATAAATGCCTCAGCGAGGTAAATACATCAGCAAAAAGCAGACATGGTACCAAAAATATCTCTAACAAAGTCAAAAGGGGTCTGTGAGAAGTGAGCAGCAAAGGAAGGAACATATGGCAGCTGTAGGAAGGCTTATGAATGTTTCTATAGCATTCAACGAGATGCCATTTGCTTCTCCTTTCTTTCTCCAGCTTTCTGCAACTCCCGAGGTGCTGCTGAAATCACCATTGTGAGTGAATTTGATGAGTAACTCCCTAGTCCTGCAAAGCTTTAATTATCCTGTAACTTCCCAGCTTGCTGGTAAGATACAGTGAGATCAGGGCTGCTGAGCTACAGTGCTCAAGTGTCCAGCAAGGAAAAAGAATCAACTTGATGTCAGAAAACAATGCCGGACCTACATCTCATCAGCATCAATTCACTAAAACGACTTGTGAAGGTTGTTTCCAGAGCACAGCAACTGCTGTAGGTGGGTGCAGTGCTGCTGAAGGGTCCCAGTCCTCAGCAGTTCTTTGTTACGTGGGATTCCATGCAAAAATCCAAGCAAACTGCAGCAGAGCCTGTCCCTACACCATGGGCAGCATGGAGGATCCCACAGCACACACATGGAAAGGTTTCATGGCTCTTTCACAAAGGAAATGAGGCATTAGAATCGAAGCACAGGTTCAATACTGGACTTGTGTGCTGTTTTGCCATTGCTCAGAGCCCTCCTTATCCCCAGAGATGCTGCAGAGCCTGTGGTGTGCCCTGGCCTCCCAGAAGGAGAAGTGCTGCTGTCAGGACACCCTTGCACACAGATCCCAGCTGAGCAGGTGCCTGGCTCTCACCTGCACACATCTGGTGGGATGCACCTCACCTGCAGATGTTCTCACAGCACGGGGTAATGGATACCTGACCCCTCTTCTCCGAGGTAAAAAGTCTCTGCAGCTTGGAATTGGTGCGGGATAAGAAAAAGTAGTAAAAAGCCCAAAGAAAAACACAATGAAGTCACCTCTGCCTTGCCCTTTTGCTTGCAGAGGAAAAGAATAGCTGGAAATACTCAGCCTGGAAATGACAGACTGGCTGGAGTACTCAGACAACGAGCTAAGCTCAACTGAACCGCTCCTGCGAACCAGCCAAGCCAGAAACAAAACACAAGTCTTACTCTTACGAAATTAAGACACCAAGTGACAAATTTGTTTTTCCTTTCTGTCACATTTTCCTGAGCCAAACTGCCTCCTAAGATCATTTCTTTTCGTTCCCTTTGGCATGTAATAACCTGCCAACTGAGGAGCAAGCTGAAATCCAAAAGAGCAACCAACATAGATGTGAAGCCAAAACAGTGGGAAAGTGTGAAACAGCAGCCACTGCGTTGGCAGGGTTGGACAACACCGATGGAGCCAGCAGGGCCCATTCCTCACCACTGTGGCCCACCAGGAGCTGGCAGGTCTTCCCACCAGGCAACAGCAGGACATCCAGGAGGGGCACAAAGCACCAGCCATGCTCTGATCTTTGCTCCCCTTTGTAATTTTTGTTGTTTAAGTAAGACATCACTAAAAGTAGATAGGACGAAGAAAATTTTTACAGTGAGGTTGCCCACAGAAGTTGTGGCTGCCCCATCCCTGGAAGTGTTCAAAGCCAGGTTGGACAGGGCTCTGAACAACCTGGTCCAGTTGCCCTTGTCCTTGCTCACTGCAGAGATTGGACTAGACGACCCCTGAAGGTCCCTGCCAACCCAAACCAGTCTATGGTTCTATGATAATTTCAGAACCTGAACTTAAAATTCATCGAGCATGGAATTTAAATTAGCAGTAATATTTTTTTTAAAGAGCATCATTAACTGTTTTTTTTTTTACCTGATACCATGAATTTTTAACACAGTTTCCAATTGCTTGTTGAGACAATATTTTTCAGTGCCAAATTCAAAGGAATAGGCAGCCCCATGAGAACTGAAGCACAGAACATGAAAAGAGTTCAGCTTCCTCATATTGCCCCAGGAACTCAAAATAGGGTGCAGCTCCCTGATTCACACAAACTCGTGGCTGCTTTGCAGGACAGGACAGCCAGGACCACAAGTCAGCTGCTTTCGGGGTTTGTTTCACTATTTTAGCCAGGTAGTGAAGCTCCCATAAATATAAACCTCCTGCAGGGTCACCTGCCCTCTCAAGTGCCTCTTCCTCCATGAAATACAGGGGAAGCCTAAATTACTCAGCTTATACTGAATAAATTCCTTACATTCCATAGGCAGGGCTAGTCCCAGAAGAGGGGACTAAACGACTGGAGCCCCATGTGCAAAGCTGGAAATCAAGTTCAGATCAGCAGCCAGGGTCTCTGTGTGGCTAACAGGAAAAATACCCTTGGGAATTGTGTCTCCATGCATTACAAGGGGATCCAGAACACAGAGCAGAGACAGGGAGGCACATACAGCCACCAACCCACAGTTCAGCCCTTTGGAGAGCCCAGCCCTGAGCCCAGCAGGTGAATCCCAGCCCTGCTCCAAGAGCGGATGCGGAGCTGGGAGAAAGGACGTTTGTCCTTCTCTGCTCCCACCCCACAGACACTCCTCACCTGAAGGGCATCACCAGACAGGCCACGAGGAAGTCTGCCATGGCCAAAGACATGATGAACATGTAGGTGACAGTGCGCAGCCTCTTCTCCACCACCGGGCAGAGGAACACTATGGTGTTTCCCAGGAGCGTGACCACGTCGATGAGGGTGAGGACCAGCCCAGTGAGCACCTCCTGGAGTCCCACCCCTCCCCTCGCAGAGGAGGAGGCAGCAGAGGAGAAATTATAGAGCCGAGTTCCATTCCTGTCCATCAGCATCTTCCCACTGCTAAAATCTGAACGAGACAAAAGGGGAGAACCAGAATTACTTTAACGAAGATTTGTGGGTGTGCGAAAGGGAGGACGGAAACAATGTTTATGCTTCATTTGCTCCAGGGAAAGTCCACACACCCTGCTGTGCCTGTGCCATCACTGTCCCGTGGTTAGCAGCTCATTAGAAGTGTCTGAAATCCTGAGGGTGAGGATAAATATGCAGCATTGACTGAAGTCCTTCACAGCAATTAAAAACCCTCCTGTGAATGAAAATGCATCATCGGATGAAGCACGAGACCAGAACAAAAAAAAAAAAAAAAAAAAAAAAAAAAAAAGAAAGGTACTGAGAGCAGAGAGAGGAAAAGAAAACAACTGAAATCAAAAATTAAAGCAGCTGGGCTAAATCCCACTGAACAGCATGCTAAATCCACAAAATGTGGGGGCTGGAACTAGATGATCTTTAAGGTCCCTTCCAGCCTAAACCATTCTGTGGTTCTATATTCTCATTATCATCTTTGCCACCCCCAGACCAGCTGAGGCTGCTTGCCCAGGCTGGCTGCTTCCATAACCCTGCTGCTCAGTCCGTGCTCTGCCCTGGGTTGTCCTGGTGCTTTTTCAGGCTCTGAAGTTGAGAGTTTTTTTACTACCACGGTGGGCAGATCCAATCTCCAGTCTGAATGGCCAAGCAGGGCTGGCAGCAGCTACAGAGGGAGCAGAATCGTGGAACCACAGAGTGATTTGGGTTGGAAGGGACCTTAAAGATCATCCAGTTGAGGTGTGTCAGGTGCAGCCATGACCGCAGACTCGTGTTCTCTCTGTGTCCAGATGGGAGGTGATGCTCCCAACTCCTTAATCGGAGATTTTTCCATTGAGGAAATCCACGTGCTTGTGTTCACAGCTCAGTTCCCAGACTTTGACCCAGTGGTGTCACAGGTACGTGAGAAGGTGGGAATGATGCCCTGCAAAAACTCCAGCAGTTCAAAGCTCACTGGTGTAGCTGAGGGAACACAAAGACAAAACTTGTGGGGAAAAAAGAATTGTAGAAATATTTCCCGATGTCAAATTGTTATGTTTAAATATCATCACTTCTCCTGTGACCAGGATCTGCTTCCACAGTACCCTCAGGTCAATCCCACATCTCCAGGGCATCCTACTGAGTGCAGTGTGAGGGTGGGCCTGGATAACATCCCTGTAGCCCAACATGCCTCATCTCACAGGGGCCAAACTTTGCCTTAGGAGGAGTGTAAGAACAAGGCAGCAAAATGTTCCCAGCATCTCTTTTTCCTTCCTGCAGCCTGTGACCCAGAATGACATCTAAAGATGATTCCAGTGATTTCTGAATCATGAAACTGGGCTGCTTCCCCTCTGGCCCAGCGAAGTTTTAGCATCCATGACCTCCTATAGCAACAACTTCCACAGCTCAGCTCTGCACCTCTTTTTGTTTGTTCCGAGTCTGTCACCAGCCAGATTCATTCGGTGCCCTCTGGTCCTTGCATTGGAAGAGATATCACACAACCCATCCCCATCCACTGCCTCAATGCCACTGCTGGGCTCTTCAACCTCTGTCACACCCTTCAGCTCCCCCCCTCATCTGGCAACTTGCTCATTCCTCATAGTGAAGCAATGGAGGATTCCTGCCCATCCCTCCTGCTCTTCTGAGCCTCTGAGAAGGACCAAAACTCCAAACAATTTCCAAGAGGTAAATGCTCTGGGGATTTACCTAAGGGCATGATCTCTGTTTCGTCCTGTTCCCCTTTCACAGCCATCCCTGACACGCTTTGCTGATTTGAGTGGCACTGAGCTGGCCTTTCCACTGGGCTGTGGCCATCCAAAGGTCTTGTTCCTGGGCAGCAACAGGAGAGCAGAGCCCGCTGCTTTAGAAGGGAAAATAGCATGAAATGAGGAAATTAAGTTCTCTCCTTCTCCAAATTCCAATATGTCACAGTTGAATTCTTTCTTCCACTTTAATGCTCCATGAGCCTCATAAAAACCCTTTTTCACTTTCTCAAGTCAGACATTATCCTTCATGCCCTGATTAAACTTTCTTTTGCCTGCAAATATCACCACTTCATGATTCACGATTTTTTCAGTTGGAGCTTTATAGAATCCCACATATCCCAGCCCCTATCCCTGTAAAGAGCATCACTGACCTCTCTGTAACCCTCCATCCACTTCCCCCCTGCATTTCACCTTTCAGACAAGTATTTATTCACACAAGGAACTGCCTTCTTAACTTGAGACTATTATATTTCCCTAAAAGCCCCTACCATGAGGGACTATATTGAAAACCTTTCAGAATTCCAAGCAGCCTACACAATCTAGGTGCTTTTTGTCCACCTGCTGACTTCTTCCAAGCATTCCTAAGCAACTATAAAACTGGGCTGCATTTTCTAAAAGCAACAGTGACCTTGTCCTTGGATATAATCATGTATTCATCCACCTACTCATCCTTCAAAACCCTCAGCTCCATCCCATGACTTCTGTTTATTTGCTGGATTTAGTGGTTTCCTTTCTTTCAAGTTAAAAATGAAAAATGAAAAATAAAATTAAGAGAAGACTCAGGACATCTAGAAAGAAAACTAAAGAAGGAAAGCTCTTCCTCACTGGAGCTGGGAGTCACTGACTGAGACCTGAAGCTCTCCTGCTCCTCCAGCACTGAGAACAAGCAGGTTTTTTGGACATCGCCTCAGGCAGCCCCCTGGGCCAGCACTGCTAAAAGTCTGCAGGGTGTCTTAAGTACCTCAGTCCTGATGAAAATGTTCCTTGGACAACATTCCACGTCCTGGGAACACCCCATAAAAATAAAACAAAAAATCCAGTCTCCAGCTCTCCCGTAACTGACAGGAAAGAGGATAATCTGTGCCATTCCTTCCAAGAGCTCCACAGAGGGTGTCATCAGACTGGATGAGCTCCTGTGGAACAGCTGGATTTCAATGCAGCCGCATTTCCTGGCAGAAAAAATTGTTCAGCCCATTCTCCTCCCTGCGTGCTCCACACAGACAGCTCAGGGACAGCCAGCTGGGAAAACCACACGGACACAGCACGTGGCCACGTGGGAGCCAGGCTCCAGAGCCCGCCTCTGCAAGGGCCATTCCGTGCTCCACAGCTATCTCCCAGCTCATCTCCCACACCTGCCGGTGTCCTCACACCGCTGATACCTCTGCAAGCTCTGACACTGCCCTCTGCTCCCCACCTCAAGCTGACGCCTAACCAGTTTAAACACTTGAGCACCACCCAGTGAGCCCCAGGTTCTCCCAGGAGAGCACACAGCACTGGGATAGCCTCCTAAGACAAGAACAGCAAAAAATCATGTTTGATGAAAAATCGATGGTTTAAAAAAAAAAACCAGTATCGAATTTTAAAGTTTAAAACATCCGGTCTTCAGGTTTTAAAAAATCACTGTCAAGTTTTTGTTCATGGGTAGATGAGAATGATAGATGAGAATTCTGGATTAATTATTTGGAGTTTTTTAGATGTAACACTGAGACCAGAAGGTTTTTAAATCACACCTTCCTGCAAACAATGACTGTTCCCACTCAGTTGTTAAGTCTATATCAGTGTTAGAACAACTCTAATTAAAGCAGATCATTACTTACACTGCTCTGTGAACACACACCGCTCTCAAACTTTGAGCAGAATTAGGACATGGTTATTAGAATTCCTCTTTGCAAGCTCTCTGTGCTCCTTGAGTACCATCTCAGCCACCAGCCTGGGTTAAAAGGTCTTCTCAAGTGAAAAATTCACAGCAGGCTCCTTAATGCAGGATACATCCAGGAGTATGAATGACAGTGCACAAAACCAGCAGACAGATGTGCCCACACTCATAAAACACTAGCAAAACACTGTTTTGTGATTTTTTTTTTTTATCAACACAAAAGCTGAGAGACTGGAAAAAGGCTGTCTTTATTTGACATCCATTATTCCAACAATAAAAACAAGGAATGACAGATGCTTGAAATTTCAGGTTTGAACCTTGAACTCTAATTCAGGGTGCAGACAACAGGATCCTGCTGCTCCTGATCCCTTTTAAGAATCCCCAGGCAGAGTGTCTGGAAGCTCATCCACAGTCCCTGTCACAGCCAAGCAGCCCGGGGTGGATGTCTGGATCCTTTTGCGTTTGACTGAGAAGCCAATCCTTACCCAAAGTGTGCTAAATTAAGTTAACAAGTTAAGAAGTGCTGCTCTCAAGCCACCTGGAGAATTGTTAACACAGGAAAGCAGGGGATGATACCATCTCAACCTCTCTGTGGAAATTACTGGGACAAAGCTGGATATGCCACATTTCCCAAGGATGCACTTCCTCAGCTTAAAATATTGGAGCTTTTAAATTCTCCCGTGAGCTGCAGCAGCCCATATGGTTGTGCTGCTGAGATAGCCTAGAGTCTTTCTACAACGTCAGTCTTCCAGTCTTTCCTGTAAAATCAAAGGGATAAATGCCCAGTTGTACCATGATGTGGAATCCTCCCAGGTTTCCTGGGGATCTCAGATGCCTTAGGGTTTGCATTGTTCTTATTTGGATGGTATAGTTTACTTCCTTTCAAAAAACTAATGGGTTGGATTCTGCTCTGAGGCTGCCTGAGCAAAGCAACTCCACCATTTCAGTTCCCCTTTAATATCCAGAAAGTTTGACCTAATTTATTCAGCAGACAAATCCCAAGCTAAAGGTTAATTTCATCGGTAAAAGGCATATTTTGATGGCAAGGGAGGAAAAAAACGCTCTGCAATCTCAAGGCTGACTGCACTTTAAAATCTCAGAGGAATGATAGAAACTGGAAATGTGTTACTGGGAATACATTTGCTGCCAGGCTCTGCTACTCTGCTGAATGAGGTACAAACCAGCACATGGCAGCAGGGAACAACACCTGCCCCAGGACCTCACACACCTTTCCCTCCTCCTCCCCATGAGGAAACTGCAACAACTCGGTGATTGTTGAACAGTGCAAGGCTGTGGGTGGTGATAAAGGAGGGAGAGAATCCCTGGGGGTGCTTCCACCAGTATAACACACTCGAGGAGGCCATGCAGCGAGTGAGCCTCTGCACCGACTTTCCATCTCACTCTCCCTCTATCCAACTTTCCCATCGGAAGGACAGCATTTCTCAGGGCACGATTTCTTTCCACCCCCAAACCAGCGCAGAACGACTCCTAAAGCCTCTCTGACAGCCCCGGGGCTGGACACACAGCAAAACACAATATCCTTACCTTCAAAACTGACGGCTGAAGCAGCTCGGCGGTGTCCCTGAGCCCGGAGCGCGGTGCTTTCCCAGCTGCAGGGTACCAGGGACTCGGGCCAGCTCGCAGGGTCCCTGGACCGCTCCCCACGGAGCTGCTCCCAGCCTGGCTGCGTGAAGCTGATGCTTCCTGCCCCGAAGCAGGACACGGAATCCTCATCCACAGCCGGCACAGCGGTTTGGGATCACCTCCCGGCAGACGCGAACGCTCCTCCGCAGCCAGAGCGAGTCTGGCAGCCACCGCCTGCTCCGAGGAGAGACCGGAGCGACATCACAGCAGGAAAACTCAAGGTGAAGTTAAACCCGCCCTGCAAACACTGGGGTGCTCATTGGCGTTAGGAACTGAGCCGGGATGCCAAAACCCAAACCCTGGGGAGGCAAAACTCCCACCTTCTGGGGAGCAAAAGCCCCAAACACTGGGGTGCAAAAAACCCAAACACTGGGGTGCAAAAAACCCAAACACTGGGGTGCAAAAAACCCCAACCCCTGAGATGCAAAAGCACCGAACCCTTGAATACAAAGACACTACCCCTGGGGTGCCAAATCCACCCTTCCCGGGGTCAAACCCGCCAAGCCTCTGGGGGTAAAAGCGCCAACCCCCAGGGCAACAAAACCCCCAGCCCCAGGTAGGGCAAAACGCAGAGGATGCTGTGGAGCACATCTGCATCAGCTCGGGGAGGTGCGGGGGTCCTGCCCGCGGAGGCGATCTGTCCTGGAGGTGGGGAAGAAGAGGGGAGAACCCTTGCCGGGGGGAGACAGTGTTTGAAGGGGGTGTCTTTTGGGCAGAGGGTACAGGACGTGCCTCGGGGGGAGCCTGCGGCAGAGGGGGTCCCAGCAGCGGCAGCCGTGCCCGTGGGGAGCCCTGCCCGGGGATGGGGATTCCGCGGGCGGCACTTACCGAGGCAGGCGGGGGAGCCGCCCCCCTCTCTCCTCCGCCCCGCTCCTCCCCGCTCCAGCCGGGAAACGTTCCTTCCCTCCGGGAAACGGGGCTTCCCTTGGAAACGGTGCTCTTTTCTTTCCTGCTTTCAAACCAGCCCTTCCCACTCCTCCTCGGCAGCTACAGGGACACGGCGACCTGAGGCGTGAAAATAACAATAAAAAAAAAAATAAGAGGCGTTCCGTGGGTTTGGCTCCCCTGTTGCCAAACAGGGCGTTCTGTTCATAAAGTAAACCGAAACGCCGGAAAATGCCGGGCTGGAGGAGGAACCTGTGGCACGAGGTTGGTGAGATGTTTGGCATGAGGTTGGTGAGATGTTCACCCACCACCAAAGATAACCCTGGAAAATTTTTTCAATGGGTGTGGAGAGGAAACCTCTTGATCAGGGTTGGTGGAAAATAAAGAACTCAAATTTACTGATCTCTCCCTCGAATAGCCCAGCTCATTTGCCTCCCAGGTTTCAGGTTCGTCTTTGACTTTAACAACAAAACTGCGATGGGAGAGCATGTTTGGATCATTTTGTGTCGTATTTATTGCTTCAGAAATAGCAGATTGTCCTTTGAACATAATAAAATCTACTTTAAATAATGGATTTTCCACTCCAGGAATGGAAGAAAGGAAAAAAAGGAAAGGAAGGAAGGAAAAAAGAGAGAAAGAGAGAGGAAAAGAGAGAGGGAAAAAGGAGAGAGGGAGAGAGAAAAAAAGAGAGAGACAGAAAAAAGAGAGAAAAAAGAGAGAGAGGAAAGAAGGAAAGAAAATTGTCACACCCAAACACAACCTCATCTCTGTATTTTCCTTTAATAAGAATAAAATATTGAATAAAATATTTTCTATAAAGCTAGAGAAATAAGTAATGTGTGGATCAGAATATTCTGTGGATTTAGATTGATTCCATTACTTTAGTCAGCATAAACTTCCATGTGTTTCTGAAAAAATCAGCCTTGACAACTTCAATGTGAAATATTTTAAATTATTGTGTTTACAATTATCTTCTAATTTACATTTAATTTTAAAAAGTTTTAATGAAACTTGAAATTTGAGCAAAATATTTTATTTCTGATCAAAAAGAACAATTTTCAAACCTGAAGAAAAGGTTCACCAGCCTCTTTGCAAGCTGAGCTCTTGAAGCCACTTTCTGATCTCCTTCCTCACTCCATTAAGGCCACTGAGCCAAACAGGAGCATCTGACCAGGGAAGATAAGCAAAGGGGTAGAAGTTTTATTTAAAAGCTTGCACCAACCTCTTTTATTTCTCCATTTGCTGACAAACAAACATCAACAAATAGAATTAAATGATATATATAACATACAGATTTTATATTAATTATATTTTGTATCATATTAATATGTTAAAAGCATAATAAATATATTAAATTGCAGAAACAAGAAAAACCTTGTCATTTTAAATAACGTCTAGTTTATGGTGGGGGGTTTTTTTTGATAGAAAGCTCCCAAAGCATACTTTTTCATAGACTCATAGAATCACAGAATGGACCTTTCAAGGTCATGTAGTTCCAATCCCCCTGCCATGGACAGGGGCCCCCAAATCCTTCTTGTCAGGGCTGCTCTCAGTCTGTTCATCCCCCAGCCTGGGTTGATACAAAGATTGCACCCACCCAGGTTCAGTGCCAACACCTGGCCTTGCCAAACCTCCCTTCTTCTCCTCCTCTATTTCCCTTGAATTCATAGTGCAAAAATAGTAAAAAAAAAAAAAAAAGAAACCCAAAGGAAGCTGCTTCTTTCCCTAATTAGCGTTAATTGCCCGTTCCTGGGGCATGGGAGGGGCCTGTGCCACTGCCTGTGGTACCAGAGGGTCGCACAGCTGGGTCCTGGCTTTCCTTTTGCTGGGCCCTTCTTTGTCCTCCTGGGTTCCAGGCAGGCTGTCAGACCCCAGTAATTGAGCTTTTATGGAGTAGAGAATAATAGCAAAGGCCCGCAGCTCTTCCAAAGCACACCAACCTCAAAAGAAATGACAAAGGAGAGAGATAACAGCCAGAAGAAGTGGTCTGGACAGAGTGCTGCAAATGCTGTGTCAGGCACTCGTATTAATGTCATCTGTGATCAATTCACCTGTCAGCATGTCACAAACCATCAAAAAAAACCCCCATGACACAATTTAACATTTAACATTTACTGGAAATTCAAGGATGTTGTCAAGCAGGGGTTCCTGGGATGTCGTCTCGTGGCTTGCTGGGGTTCTGGTTTTACATTATATTTTCAATGCTATCTGGGAAGGGAGGAATGAGGGGAAATAGAATTTATTTAGATTTCTGATCTTTACAACAAGGAGGGCACTAGGAAAAGTACATTTCAGAGCCTTTTGCATATCAAAAGCAGCTTGATCTTAAAAAAATTGAGAAGAAGTGGAGCTGTTTATGCAGACATCGAGGTACAGCTCCTTACACTGGCAAATAAGATGGTGCAGGGGCTGGAATACTCAGGAATGGTTTAGGGCCTCGTTTACACTTGGTAGCTGCTTGGAAAGCGTTGTTAAATCCCTCGGGAAGGAGGCTCAGACCAATGTGTTGTGTTGCCAAGTAGAAGGACAAAAGGAAACTTGGTGGGGTTTAGACCTCATGGTTCAGCAGCGGAGATGCTGCCGTGGCAAGTGATAACCCCACCACACACGGAGATTTGCGACGTGCACGGAGAATACTGGATAAAAAAGGCCTGTAAATCACATGGCACCAGGCAAATAGGCCCATAGGAGGGGCAGGTTTGTTTTGGTGTTTTCCTTGGCCTCTTGAGGAGGAGCTGTCCTGATAGCACTGCCTCTTCTCCAGCCCCTTCTTAAGGCACCAGCATGAGAAGCAGAAGGAAGAAACGAGCATTTGCTTTCCTGTCTGTCTTGATTTAGCCAGGTGTGAAACTGTACAAACAGTTGTCTGGACTATTAAACAACTCTTCGCTCACCGTGCTGATTGACAGGGTTTCTGAGCAGAAGCGTCTGGAGGTGCTTGCTAACCACTTTTGTGGCAGCCCCAGGGCCCAGAGGCAGCTGCCTGAGATGTGCTCTGTGCCAGGCTGCCCTGGCACGCTGCTCTTGATCCCTGTGGAAGTGCTTTAGTCATCAGCCCAGGCAGTGGAGCTCCTTTGACACACGATCCCTGCTGTGCTCCCTGATTGTGCTTTTTCAATATCTTATGTGCTGGAGTGTCTGAGGCATTTCTTGTGCTCGATGAATTCTGCCTGACAATTTCTCTCTCAATCTTCCTTCATCAGGCCCCATATATTTATATTTTCTTTTTCGGGTGGGATTTGTAATCTTTCCACTTTGTCATAATCACTCCTAGAATTGAGGGATTGCTCCTGTTCCCTGTGGCAGGCTCAGCTGTTCTGTGCTGCTTCCACTTGCCCCTCAGACCCCAAAAGTGGTCTCTCTTCTTTCCAAGGGATATCTAGGGGTTATACTCCCCTAATTTTTTCTGTCTTAACTGTATGCAATTTATATTCTGGAAATAAATAGTACAGGTATTCCCACTACCTTCCAGCAATGTTTCTGCTGATACACTTTTAACCCTGCAAGTACCTCCATGTCTCTTGGGTGTGCCTCAGCTGAACTGCAGCCTGTGTCACTCTGCTGAAAAGTCAGGATCCTCCCCATTATCAAGGGAACTAGAGAGACCCGAAACATTCTTGGTGAAATCCATGGGAATTACTGGAGCCTGAGATAGTTTATTAGACATTTATTATCATAGCACCCATTAATTCAAGGCAGTAAGATGGATATACAGTTATAGAATTATAGAAAAAATAAAATAAAAACAATCCTCAAAATTTAAAATGGCTCATGAGAGCTGGTGTTTGTACATATCAGGAATTTTGTCTGGATATTCTCAGTGGTTCTGGTCTTAAGGGCAGTTTTGGGTCATTGGATCAATCCCACTTGGAGAGGAAGAAGAGCAATCACACTTTAAATCTTCAAAACCCAAAACCTAAAATGCTGTAGGCATCTCCCATCCAAGTGTGGGCTCAGCCCAGTCTTTCCTGGTGTTCAGGGTGCAGATGTGATCCCTGGCACAGAGCAGGGCTGGCAGCTGTGGCAGAGATCAGGGCAGTGCCAAGGGCTGGTCTGCAGGGCCCTGCTGAGGAACAGTCTGTGACTCCTTTGAAGATGCTTGATGATGAAAATGAGTTTCAAAATCTTTTTTCTGTTGATCTCCATGGGTTTCCCATTGGTACAAACCAGCCATGTATGTTTGCCAGAGGGACCTCTGGTCACTGTCCCCAGAGCTGTGCTGACGACCCCTTGACTGCAGAGCTGTAGGTGCTGAACTGGGTTAATTAGTATGTGAAGTTTTGTGTCCACATTCTGCTCTGTTATGGATTTTCCCTTGAGCTAGAGAAGAGTTTGAGGCTCATAAGCTCCAAAAGCACATTCAGACAAAGAAACGGCCCGGCTCTGCCCTGTGGCTTGCAATGACGACAGCTCCTGAGTGCTCTTGAATGTTCGAGTTGTTCACTGCGGCTTCACTTCAGCCACACTCTGGTGTCACTCCACACAGGAGTGAGCACTTCCAGCTGAACCTCCATCACTGCTTGGGGAGACCTTGGGCGTTTCATACCACAGAGGGATTATAGAGCTGATACTGCCAGATCAGTGTCCTCTCGCACCGGCTGATAATCCAACAGAGAGATATCCTATAATTCAGGTAGAGGTATCCAAGGCTGGCAGGGAATTGTCCCTGAGTTTACCTGAAAGCAAGAATGATTTTTACAGTAGGACCAGCTGTTAGACATCAGGAGTCTCTCTGGGAACTGTGAATAGCTGGCACTGGGGTGTGCACACGTCTGCTACCTATTCTCATGGAATTGCTTTCTCACACCTCTGCAGTGGCTTGTTTATCTCCCTGTAGCTGTGGGGCAGACGACTTTTATTTGTGTGGGAGATCTCCCCAGAAATTTGGTGGCACTTCTAAGCAAAATGTTTTTCCCTGCACAGGGCACGTCCCAGTTATCAGATGGGCAGGGTTTCACCATGGGCACGCTCCTTGCCGTGTTTACACCACGGCGCTTTCACCTGAGGAACGCCGTGCTGTGCAAACAGAAGCCTTTTGTCCAGAAGGAACCTTGGTATTTTTACCCTTAAACTGAAACCCAGTGAGTGACATCCCCCAAAGTGCTCTTTAATTATGGGCTCCTCCATTCCTGAGCATCCAGATTGGGCTGGGTTTGCAGTAAGGTTGTACAGCTGAGCTTGGTGCTTTGAGTTCTCAAAGACCACCAGAAAATTCAAGCCCAAGAGGTATGAGGATGCTCAAACTGAGTCATCAGAAATGAGTGGACATTTTTTAAGCCTCCACTGCCTGCCAAAAGCTGCACAATGACTCAGCGTCATGGTCTGATGCAAAACCCCTGGTTCTGTGTGTTACCTATTAGATCGTGTCAGATGTGAGGGGTGGAGAAAATTATAAATCTAGTCAGAAATCCCACTGAGTAGACACCACAGATCTGTTGCAGAGACCACCAATGGGAGTCGCGAAGGCTTTTGTTGATCTTGGAAGAAAAGACACCACTGGTACACAAAACAGTGTCATGAGAGAGAGGAGAGCACTAAACACCCACAGACAAAACCACTGGAGGAAAAAATCAGGATATCCTACACACTGTATCAGGACGCAGAATCTATTTGAAGAGCTGCCATATTTTAATTGCTTCCAACAATCCTGTTTCTTGGCTCTGTTGTGTATTTCTAGCAACAGTGCTCAAATTATTTTGTAACTCTGAGAATAAAAAAGAGAAACTTATCTTCGAAACCACTTGTCAGGCTGAAAAAAGTTACCAAAGAAAATTTTCTTTTCCCTTTTTATTGCTCTCTTGACAAGCTGGACAGGGGCTGTTTTCTCTTGTGTTGCAAAATCTAATTATATACATACATAAAAAAATAGACAGCACTAACCATTTGTCTCGCATGACTCATCACTGTCTTTCCAAATGCCATAAATGCTGGCAAGCAAACTACAATCACAGAACACATTAGTGTCTCACAAGGCTGCCTGGCTCGATTACAGGCTGGCAAGGATTAGGCTGAGTAATTGGGAGAAGATGGGAGGAAGATTTCACTGGACATCTGGGATTATTGTGTGCTGGAAGCATCGCAGGAGACAAACCACTAAAAGACAATCCAGTGCCTTCAGTGGCAATTCCCACTGCAGGCTGATACCATTTGTACAGCCCAGAGGAGATGAAGAAACAGAGCCTTCATTTTAAATAAAGAGCTGTGAAACCCTGTATTCATCTATCACTTGGGCCTCTTGTTTTAAAGAAAAAAAGGGATCCCTCTCTGGAATACATCTTCATGGCCACCTCCTGTGCCGGAGCAAGGCTGGTGCCTGAAAGCCCTGCCCTGGAGCAGGTGGTGGGAGGAGGGTTTCTGCTGCACCACGGTCAGACCTGGACACCCTCACCAGGGTGCACAGCAAATGCATTTTACTTCCTCACAAACCTCACTGTGAGACCAGGGTCCTGCTGGGTACTACAGCACCTCTTTCTCTCTGCTTTTGGGCTACAGCTGGTCTTGAGAACCCACCTGCAGTGCTGTGTCCATCTCTGGGACCTCCAGCAGGACATGGAGCTGTTGGAGTGAGTCCAGAGGAGTCCATGAAGATGCTCTGAGGGCTGGAGCCCTTCTGGTCCAGAGACAGGCTGGGAGAGCTGGGGGTGTTCAGCCTGGAGAGGAGAAGGCTCTGGGAAGACCTTAGAACCTCTTCCCATGCCTAAAGGGCTACAAGAGAGCTGGAGAGGGACTTTTGACAAGGCATGGAGTGGCAGGACAAGGGGAAACGGCTTCAAACTGAGAGATGGCAGGGTTAGATTGGATATTAGGTAGAAATTCTTTACTGTGAGGGCGGTGAGGCCCTGACACAGGTTTACTGGAGAAACTGCCTGTCCCAGCCCTGGAAGTGTTCAAGACCAGGTTGGATGATGCTCTGAGCAACCTGGTTTAGCGGAAGGTGTCTCTGCCCATGAAACTGGCTGATTTTTCAGGTCCCTTGCCACCCAAACCATTTTATGGTTCTATGATTCTATGCAAGTCAGGGCAGACCAGAGCCACAGAGGAGTGCCCTGGGCCGAGTAGAAGATGAGATCATAAGAGTGAGTCTCAGCCTCAGAACACCAGACGTGATGGATCTGCTATAGAGAGGCTTTAATACGTAGATAACTTTTTTAAAAATCAAAGTTACTTCTGAAACCCTGGAGAACTCTGAAGAAACTCATCCTTTCACAGTGAGATGGGCAGGGTATTTCTGAAACTCAGGGTTTCTTAAACACTCTTCCTCAACTTCCATGGCACTGATGCCAGCATCTGTTCCTACAAGAGCCAGTCTCATTTCAGTTTTACAATAGCATTTGAAAATGCATCCCCTGGCTGTTTAATCCCTGAAGCACAGCACTCACTCCCTTTCACATGCACAGCGTTTCCTGGCTGGGCCAGGGACAGCTCCTGAGCTGTGAAATGTTTGAAGTATGTGAAATATGTGAAACGTGTGAAATGAACTGTGTGCATTCCCGGCTCCTTCGACATGCCTGGAGCACAGATTTTATCTCGCTGGGTGACATCAGGGCAGTGGTGCTTCATTTTTGGAGAAGTTTTGCAGTGGAAAATGACAAATCAGGAAGAAATACTCGTGCGGACAGGGAGATTTTGGACAGGAAAAGAACTATGCTCTGACTGTTTAAATCTGAGACCATCCTATGTTGCGCTCTTCTCTGCAAAAAGCTGTGTTGAGTTTTTGTCCTTTGACAAGTATACCTTTGGTTTATTTTTAGCTTTAATTAGGTATCTCCTTTCCAATCTTATCCCTGCCAACCCAGAGCAAGTGGAGTGGCATAAATACAGACACGATGTAGACTACCTTATGCTGAAGAGCACAGCAACAGCAAATTTATAATCTTTTCTTTTTCCCCGGCATTTCATCTTGAATCCAGGAGAGACTTGTTTACTGACGTGATTCATTAGTTGAAGAATAAAATGTTGTCTGGCAAGGTTAATATTTCACATTTTAATATGGATTTTCACTTGAGAGTCTAAAAATTATTTACAAGCCTTAAAGCTTGAACTAAACACAATTTTTTTGCAGCAAATTGTGGCTGTCCCATCCCTGGCAGTGCTCAAGGCCAGGTTGGATGGGGCTTTGTTGCAACCTCGTCTAATGGAAGATTATTCTTTTTCTAAGAACATGATTTCCCCTGTCCATCCCCCCCATTACTTTACCTATCAAAAATTTTACATATAAAATCATAATTACAGTTACAAAATATTTTAGAGCTGTATAACAAAACATCCCTTGCCACTATACTTTTACTAAGTTGAGCAACATGCATTTACATGTAAAAAACATCTCATAGCTTGTCTTTTTAAGCTTAACTGAAGCTGCAAAATGCCTCACAGCTCCATGGGTTAAAAGTTGATCAGAGCAGCCAAAGCCTTGCTGTTCCACCGGGAATGGTGGGATAATTGCCCACGGTTGTGCTGAGAGTACACACCTGATCTGAATGTCTATGGAAGTGTTTGTAGAAACGAGGATGTGTTTGAAGCAGCAGGAGGAGGAACACGCTGCTCCTCTGTGATGGGAAATCACTCTCTGGAAATGGTGCTTTGCTCCGAAGATAAGTAAGCCCCAGGGAGATTAAAGAGGCATGTGTTGGAAATTAGATGTTATTCTCCGTGGATTTTTCTTTTGGCATGATGTGTGAATATTACCTGGTCATTAAATGTGGATGGCGAGAGAAGGGATAGAATATAAATGCAAGGCCAGGGAAGGCAGATGAAAAAATGGAACAGTTTGGGGGGCAGCAAGAATCACTGCACATGTTGCTAGGTTGCTAAGGGCATGTGCTCGTGCTGCCACCTCTGCTGGGGATGCCCAGCTGTGCCCAGCTGTGCCCTCTGCCACCCCACAATTGCATCTGCTGGGTCTCAGAAGGAGCAGGAGAGAGCAAAACTCATTTGGTGGGTTATGATATAGAAGAGGCTGAATAGAGGAAAATACATCTTGTCTGCTAAGATGATGAACTACTTTGAGCTGGATTACACAGCTCCTCAGGGGCAGGACAAAAATCCATCGCATCAAAACCTCATCTTTTTCAGGAACAGATATAAAGAAAGTGGGGAAGGGAATGAAAATCCTCATCATTGATGAAGACAACAGAAATTGGGGTGGGGGATGAGAGTGTGTGCACATTCCCCTGCCAGAGAACCATGCCCACCCAGCAGATCTCTATATCATCTCACTGCTTTCTCATATTTGCTTTTTTGCCCCTTTTCCCTTGTTCTTCCAGCTCAGTAATTCTTTCCCAGGAATTCACATAAAATGGTGCACCAGGTGCTGTCTCTAGCCAATAGCTTAGGAACAAAATCCCAACACGTATTTCTGTTGACAGCTTTGTCAGACTGATTCCTAAGAACCCCCAAAACCCTCCTCTCCCAATAATAATCTGTCTGCTTTCCCCTGCCTACTCTGTAATACTAAAACTCATTTTTGGTTGTTCTGTTTTTCATACCTGGCTTCACACAAGCCAGGCTATGTTTGTTTATTTGACACTGGCTTGTGCTAGATAAATATGACCTATGCCAGATAAATATAGGTTGGATTCAAAGAACTGGTATCCAGGCTATTTATGTTAGCAGCTTGACTGAATCAATTTTAATCAAGGTAAAAAGTAAAATCTGAATGTAGAAAAGGAACCAGGTATAAACAAGAACACAGGTTATAAGTTGCTTTCATGTATTTTCTTCTCTTTGCTAAACTATATTTTTCTGACCTTTATGATGAAGTTGCCACTCACCCCCTTTAGATCTGACACCATCCATAGCCACAAAGCTGTCATTTCCCAAATCAGGGACATCCCCAAAAGCAGATGAAGGTCAGAGTGACCTTCAGGCTCGCCAGGACCCTGGGGGAGGCACTGTCATGTCTGGGTCTGACTGTGAGCAGTACCTGGAGCAAAGCTTTGCTCTCTGCTTCAGATCACTCAGGCTGTGCAACTCTCCCCTTCCAAAACCAGGAGAGGCATCCCAAAGAAATCACAGCTCGCAGGAGATCTCCAGGAGCCTGTGGGCAATGAGCTGGAAGTGGCTGCATTTTACAGAAGCTCATAGTCAAAAATTAGTGCTTATCTATTAAAACTGCGGCTGAAGCAGAGTCCTTTGGCTCTGAAGGCTGAATCTCACATTATTCCAGGAATAAAATGAGGAAAACAAGCTGATCCGAAGCCATCACCTCAGACAGCAAAGACTTCCCAAGCAGCACAACCAGGGTGCTGCCAGTTTCAGGTCTGATGCTGTCAGTGATGGGCACGTCCCAGGGAGGATCTGAGCGCTGCTCGTGTGAGACTGAATTTAGAGCATTTTACATTCTCTGCTACATTAACTCAGGGATAAGTACCTTCCTGCAGCTTGGGGATGAGTCTGCAGAGGCAGACAAGGCGATGGGTGATGTGTGAAGGCAGGGACGCCTTCCACTATCCCAGGTTGCTCCAAGCCCCATCCAACCTGGCCTTGGACACTTCCAGGGATGGGGCAGCCACAACTCTGAAAAAAAAAAAAGCTTCCTCCTGGGCAACAGGTCCCTTGGATGGGTCATCAGATCTTATGTAGATTCATCAGATTTTATGCAGATTATTGCAGAAGACTAAAATGCACATGAAGATTTTTCTTTTCCTGATAATTTGTTTTTTTACTTTTTTATTTTTAATATATAGTTCATGTTGCACAAAGCATTGATATAGAGTACTATACCCTGTCACTTTTTTAATGAACACCCAGAATGTGCCAAAACGCTGCTCTGATTAGAGCAATTTTAGTGCTTTCCAGTGAGGTGACTGCTTGGGGAATGCTACTCCATTAAATAGAAAAAAAATATCACATAGAACCCCACCCACCCTCAAAAAACCCCAAACAAAATGTAAAAACAATTGTTGAGTAACAGAAAACAAAATAATTTCTGGCAAGAGAAAGAAAACCCATGCAATATCAGGTTCCTCACCACTGCCCATTTCAGACTTTTGCCTGTTGGTGCTACATGGTGTTCTGTTAAAAGCCTTCATTATTTTGGTGAGAGGAAATCCTATTTTTCTGGCTTGTGCTTGTCATGATGGCCTCAAGGGAGCTTTAAATATTCATTTACTTTACCAGAGTTCAGAAAGACTTAGCTCAAACCAATTAAGTTTTTAATTAAAATGCATTAGAAAGAGAATCTTGCATATTAAATTTCTCCTTCTTTTTTTTTTTTTAAGAGACACAGCAATCAGCAGAGTTTGGCAGCCCCTGCATTACAACAAGTTGAAGCCCAAGAACATTTTTAACCTTCGCTTGTGAATTGCATGACTCACAAAATTGAAGCTCACGGAGCAGAACCTTGCAACTCCATTTCCTTTTCCCAGCGTGCTGATTTATGTATTGACCATATTCCCCAGGTTCCCGTGACAGAAATGCTGTCATTTTAAAAATAAGCAGTGTTTCATCTGCGGGCATCGTGCTTCTGTGGGTTGCAAGGCCAATATCTGCAATTCTGTTAATGTAGGAGCAGCTGCAGTAATTGATCTGCGCCAGCACTCGCCGCCACTTGAATGATAAATCCATGTTTTAAACAAACCGGTCTTAAAAACTACTGTGAACCCAGCAAAAAATGCCTGGAGAGAGCCAATAAAGAAAGATATGATAAAACAAACTGTTACAGAGCCTCCTCTGTGCAATGTCTTGGGAGGGGACTTAGGTGTGGGGTGTCTAGAAGAGGTGACTGATGATGTCGATTTTATTAAAAAAAAAATCTTCAGTCTTCTTGTTGTTTTGTGTTTACCCAAAACACACAAAATTCCACACTGCTGGGACAGCAGGATACAGAAAACATTGTCATTAGAGGGATCAATCTGAAATCCAGTTTTTCACACTTGTTATCTGGGATAGAAAAACTTATTTGCAGTCTTCATAAACTCGATTGCATGTAGGGCTGCTGAAGTGTTTTGATAGAAAATGAAAAATGCCACTAAAACACAAAAATACTTTTAGTTTGGCTGGAAAACAAATTGTGTACAGTGAAAAACAACCACCTCCAAAGTAAAGACGGGAATATTTTATAAAGATACATTAGTCTCAGGCGAAATTGCTTTTCTGGAAGGCCAAAACAATAAAGACAACAATAAAGGGAAAATTCAGGGCTCATATCTTCTCAAAGGAGAAAAATGTCTGTATTTGAACATTTTCTAGACTGCTCAGGTGGAGGTACCTGGCAGCACCTCTTCACTGGCTCGTGGGGTAACATAAAATAATGGAAATATGTTACTGCAGAGGCAGAAGTGTGTCCTCAGAGGTGGGCAATTAGCAGCAGAGCCAACGCCCACCCAAAACATGACCCCAAGGGGCCCAGGAGAGCCTGTGAACTTCCACCAAACTAGAAAATGTATTGATTGGCTTTGAGTCCAGGATTAAACAAGCAGCAATTCCCCGTGTATAGTTTGTAGGTTAGCAGTGACAGTGTCACTCTTGGCTGTTCCTTCTGAAGTGGCATCCTTCTCCTGTGATTCACCCTCATCCCCATCGAGGATAAATGTGGAATAAAAAAACTGTGGCAAGAGGCAATCTATATTTTTCATTTCACACTCTGACACATGAAACATAGCCTGTTTCAACTTAGTGCTTGGGTTTTAAATTTATCCTTCCAGCTCTGTACTTAAGCAAAAAAAAAAAACCTGTTTGCTTTTTAAATATTTAGTTTCCTGTTGTTCACCATCCTTTACCCCTTCAAATGAGGGCCCATCAGTACCTTTTTCAAGTTGGCAAGAATACTGGGAAATAGAAAGCCCAAAGAAATTTTTATTTCTAAAATGAGAAACAATTTTTTTTTTTTTTTTAATCTGATAGCAGGTGGAAACTTCGTTTTGGTGAATAAATGAACAGAGCTAACTTTTCAGATGCTTTTCCACAACTACCCAAGTGTCATCTCCTCCCAGACATGGCCCTCACCACCAGATCCCAGCATCAGGAGTCAGCCTTGGCTGAGTTACATGGAAAAGGTCATGAATGGAAGAAGAAATTTCTTTATGCCTATGAAAAGGGGGGGAGCTGCCTGATTTCCCAGGGAAGAGCTGGGCTCAGCATCACCCCATGGAGATGTTCAGCTGTTTCCTCTTCCCACTGTGTCTGGATCACATTTCCAACATGCTCAATTCTCCTTTTGCTTTGTGGTGGGGCTCAAGGCACCATACCCATGCAGATGAGTGCCTAAAAGAGGATAATGGTGTTGGAACATGGATGCTCTGAGCATTTCTGGCTGCCTTTCCCAAAGAGCACCTTGCTGCCACACTCAGCAATTTTCCAGTGCTTTGCAAGCTCCTGGCCCCACCAGTCCCTGCCAGCCCTGGATTGTGCCGGGAACTCAGCGTGAAGAGGAGCAGAAGGGTTTGGAGAGCATCCCCCATCCCAGCCTGGTTTCCAGCCTCTGCCTCCTCAGGTGTTCAAGGCCAGGTCCTGTTTGGAAGGTCATCAGTCCCAAATGTGAATTACAGATGGAATTAGATCATCTCTCAAGAACAATCAGAATCCTCTTCCTTTGTCAGATGATCAGCTCCCTAAAAACCCTTTCTACCAAAACCACATGGACTTCCAAGCCATAATTTGGACTTGTGTATTTAAATCCCTTTATGGCATAGCCAGTGGCCTATAAGTCACAGGGACACTTCGGAAAGAGACCCACATTTTAAAAAACACATTTTCAGTGATTAAAAAAAAAAAAGATAAAAATTTTTGATTTGTTTGGCTTTTTTTTTGCTTGCAGGAATCCCTTAGCAAATGCATCTGACAGTGCCTGCCAAGCGTGGTCAGCCAGGGATGAACAAACATGGGGAAGGAAACTGCTGGAGCCTGCAGGGCTCCTGTAGGCACTTGGAGAGCTGTTCATAAAAAGAACGGGTAACTGCACAGCAGGACTGACCTACAGCTCTCTCACCCCAGTCCTCTGCGGCATTTGGGGTCTGCCTGTGTAATTGGCACATCCTTATATATATATTTATTTAATATATATATTTTATATACATATTTTATATTTTTAGATATATAGAGAGATAGATTTTTTTTTTCCCAGACATAGAGGCAATGGCTGAGGCACCCACTGCAGCTTAGAAATACCCAGAGGAAGCAAGCCGTGAGTCTGAGTAGGGATGCATCAAGGATTGAAACCTTCCTACACTGCTCTCCTCTGTCCTGAAGGTGTTCTTGAAACTCCTGCCAGGAGCCAAAGTCCCCAGTGAAATCTCTGGCCCTACTGGTCCTTACACTGTGCCCCATGAGACTCCAGCTGGTGACCTGCTGCTGCTGTGCCAAATTCTATCAATTGTACAACACAACCCTGAGAAAGCAAAACCCTCCCAGCAGTGAAACACACCTGTGCTGGTGGCCATCAGTGGTCCACACCTGGGAGCAAGTGCTTCTGCAGTAAAAAATTGGCCTGAAAGTCAGAAAAAGCCTGAGAATAAAGATGCCTGGGCTGCACTGAAGTTCCCAGCTCAGCATTAGAGGAAACCACCGACATACGGCAGCCTCACAAAACAACCCCAAACCCGCTGAGTTTAATTTTTCATTCGCAATATGAAAAGCTGAAGCTTCATCTTGCCCTTGGCACAATAAATGGACTGACTGAAGAAAGTGCTTTATAACTGCAGAGTGCCCAGTGACCCGTAAGAGGCTTCCGCAGCATCCGGGTGCTGCATCCCTGGACACAGAAAGGGAGGGGAAATGCAGATTTCACGAGTTGCCAGTGGAGATCTACGTTCAGCTGGTTAAATCTCTGAGCTTTCCTCACAAGGAAAGTGCTGCTCGTTGTCACAGTGTGCTGAGCCTGGCAAAGCAATTACTGCTGACCTGGAGGTGAAGGGCGCGCGGGCACTGCCGGGATGCTGCTGGCATTAATGGATCTCACCACTCCCCCTCTGGGAACCCAGCAGTTAAATATGCTCCATCCCATGCTGTGCCATGCATGTGATCATCCTTTTTCAGATCTCTGCAGTCTCTGCTGCCAGAAAAACTCCGTGATGACAGCATCTGACGCAGGCTGGAAGATAAGAATGTTTATTATTGTTAAATATCTCTGAATAAATGTCTGGAGAGCATCACAAGATGAGCAGAGGTTGGCTCACAGTGAGAGGTGCTGTACAGAGCAAGGTGTGCAGCCAGAAGGTTCCAGCTGTTAAAACTGGAACTCCCAAAGCAAAGTGCTTCCAGGATCTTGCCTGGGCGTCGAGGAAGGAGATAAAAAACTTGAATTAATGAATGATTTGTGATAGAAGAACGGCAGATGGTGACAGGGTGCAGGAGGTCTGGTATGATGCACGAGGGATTGATTAGGAGGAGCTGTCACTTGAACACTTGGGATGCTGGATTTCTGGAATATGGGGTTCACGAGCTGTTTTACCTGCAAGCACAGAGCTGTGCCTGCAATCAGGCTGAGACACACACGTGTACACACTGAGGTACAGCCACACAGTGTTAAAAAAATGCTCAAACCCAAACCCTGGCCACGAGGCTGGGCAGCCAGATCTGGCTTTCATCCACACGAATTGTCACTAATCCTCCACAGCAGCTTTGTCTTGGTGAGTCATGGGCTGAGCCACGAATTCAGTTACATGGACCACCCTGTTCCAGCGCTTCAGCTGATTTCCCTGGCCCTCTCCTTTAGCATCACAGAAGTGCCTTCAGGATTCCTTTTAAACCCATTCTCCATGGTCTGGTTAAATGTGGAAACAATAAAGTAAATAAAGATAATAAAAAAAAAAAAAACAAAAAATAAAACCCAACAAAAAATAAAACAACCCTCAAAAAACAGCTTTCAGTGCTACCCCCCAGACAAGACTATTGATTATTCATATTGGTCAAAGTTTTGAGTGATCAAGGGATGAAGGAGTGGGTTGCTGCCTTCTCTGAGCGGAAAAATACCCCAAGAAACAGTGTTTGAATAGGAAAACATCTATTACAGGATGTGCAGTAACCGTGGAAAATGCGAATCCAGGAGCAGCTTTATGAGGGGTGACTCAGACATTGGTCATCCCCAGAAGAGTGGTCAAAACAGCGAGGAATAGAGTGACAGGAAAGCACCTGCATTGCAGAGCTGACGTGACTCAGCCGAGAGTTTCATCTCCAGCCTCACAGATTTCTGTCATGTCGTGCAAGTCCCATCCCCAGGAGCATCCCAAATCCATCCAGACTGTCTTTCCCTACCAGCTGCAGGCCTGGGAGTTTGAGAGTCACACTCAGGAACTTTTACCTTCCTTCCCAGAGGTGAAATTTTGGGGGAAGAAAGGGTCCCCTTCAATGCAGTTTGCGTTCAGGGTGAGAAACTGTTTTGGCCACAAAACCATTTGAAAATTCAGGTGGGTTTCACCAAACACCCCGTGCTAGCATGGTTAGGATGATGTTGATTAAAGGGACAGCTGACTCTGCTCTGGGAAAGGTGGATAATCAAATTAGGTCAAAAGTGAATGGAAAAAGAGGGTTATAATTTTCTAAAAGCCCAAGTATTGTCTTTTCTCCAGTTCTTCTGTTTTTCATTCTTCTTCTTCTTTAAAAGCTAGAAATGTGCCAGTGAAAGGAAAAGGCCTGACTCCAGTTCAAAGACTATTCCCACACTTCTTTTAACCTAGAGCAACTTGCTCCTCAAACCACGAAACACCCCAACGTTGCACTCACCTGACACCCCGCTCCCAGCCAGGACAGGCTGGTTCCCACACCCTGCAGTCCTTCCCTTCTGCCTGGAGATCTCCAAGTTGTTCTCCATCCCACAGAGCCACAGCACCAAAGGTCTTCCTGTCTCACCAGGCTGACCTCCAGAGAGGACTGGAGTTCGAGGACTTCCAAGGATTGCAGAAACGTTGCCTGGATGTTTTTCCTGCAAACACAATATTGGGATCAGAAAGAACTGTATGAAAAACCAAAGCATCAGAGCTGGCATTTCTCCAGCTGTCTGCACAGCTCCATTTGGAATAAAAAACCATTTATCTTGTATTAGGCAAACAGGAAGCTGGAACAAAGCAACACTGGGTACCCACCACTCCTTATATGTGCACTGGCTGGGTTTTGAGGCAGCAGTGGGCAAGCACAGGCTCAGAGGGCACCTAATTCCCCAAGCACATCAGCTGCTGCCCAGCTCTTTTCCTTCTGCTTTGCACCACTTCTTGATTTCTTTGCTAGTCTTGGAGCAATTTTTCTCACCTCTCAAGGTTCCCACTTCTCCAACAGCCTCAGTGGCGCGTCCAAAGGTTTGGGGCTCTGTTTTGAGCCAGTGCCCCAGTTTTTGAGGGTTCTGTTATTGCATCATCTTTACTGCCCCATCACACCTGGCACTCAGCACCAGGCTGGGCAGCAGCATCATGTAAGAACCTTGCAAAGCCAGAGTAAGGCAGAGTTAAAACCTGCAGGCTGGTATTTGTAGCAGCAAGACTGGGTTTACTGATTTTATTGCAGGAAGCTGTGACCACTGCCCGAAACAGTGCTGGGGAGGCAATGGGGAAAGTGAGCACTTTCAGCTGTGGAACTGCAAAGAGTCACATCAGGGGTCTCCTCTCTCTGATTTTTATTAAATTTACTTCAATATATTTTTTTTCTTATTTATATTCTACAAAGTCTGAGCCTCTTGAAATAAGTGGAAGGTTTTCCAGGGAACCCAATAGCCTTTGGATGCAGTTTTCAGAGTGTGTGAACCCACCACCACAGTGAGAAATGCAGTGGGATTTTGGGAGCTCCTCTGTCACCTGCAGTGCATTACAGCTGATCTGGCTCTCCAGGAAAAGTAGTTTTTTGTCACTGCTGAATTGAAGAGGGTGTAGGCTATTGTAAAGGTGGCACATCAGTCACAGACTGTATCTGCTTTTGAGGCAGTTTGATTGAAATAAAACACTGAAGTGCTTGTTTTCACTTTTTGTCATTATTTACGTCTTTCATACGCACATTCCTTGGATAAACACAGTGAAATCTCCTAGTGTGAACCACGATGGAAAGCAGGAGCAGTTGGCAGAGGAAGGAGCAGTTCCCAGGCTGGAAGACCCTCACGTGTTGATTAGAGCAGGAGCTTCCTGATGGGACTGTTTGCCCTGCTGACGTGCTTAATTAATTGACTCATTATCAGCAACCCATCCAGGAGCCATCTAACATCATCCATGAGAATATTTTCTCTTGATATCCAGCCCACAGAGAAATAAAATCTACTTATTTTCAATATCTCTCTGGCATATCATTTTCCTGCTGAGTAACACATTCAGCTGGATGTCTCCAGCTGGCCATGGAAGGACGAGAACTGAATCTGCAAATATTACAGCATATTTCCATTTAGCAATTGTTTTTTAAAAAAGGGAAATGTTTTATACAGGCTTGGTTTGATGTGAGAGTGGCTCCTCCTTAGGGGGATAGGCCTGGCTGGATATCACCTCTGTTCACTGGGAGAGCAGCAATGCTCAGCTCAACCAAGGCCACACGATCCCAAAATACCTGAGATGTGTCCACTGCACCAAGAGTGACCTGCAAGGTAAAGGAAAGGCTCAGGCCACCCAAAAGACAATTTTTTCAAGGTCCAGTGACCAAGGAGGTAAAGAGGAAAGTAAAACATGTGGGTCAGCACAACCCTGGGTTGAAACATTTTGTTTTGAACTCACGGAAGGAGAACTGAAAAATATGGGCAAAATCAAAACGTATTACAGAATATACTGCTTGTAATTTAAAAATAAAAATAAAATAGTATCTGTTGAAAATTCTAACAGTTTTACCAGCATGGTTTATGTCTGATGGAGGCAAATCCATCAAGCAGCATTCAAGCTGACCACAGAATCACAGAATAAGCTGGGTTGGAAGGGACCCACAAGGATCATCCAGTCCAAATCCTGGCCCTGCACAGCACCATCCCCAAGAGTCCCACCCTGTGCCCGAGAGCACTGTCCAAACACTGCTTGAGCTCTGTCAGGCTGGTGCTGTGACCACTGCCCTGGGGAGCTGTTCCAGTGCCCAGCCACCCTCTGGTTCTGAAGAACCTTCTTCTAACATCCAACCTTAACCTCCCCTGACACAACTTCAGGCCATTCCCTCAGGTCCTGACAGCAGGCTGTGTGTTTCCTTCCAGAAGAAGGAAATCTGAGGCAAAGCACTTGGAACCCACCTCTGAGCTGAGCATAGGCCAGGCAGGTGCATGCAGAGGACTTGTCATCACCACGTAGTCATTTATAACTGCAGTCATTTACAGCTGCAGTAATTTATAGCTGTAAACTCACTTTTATCTTGCAGCAGCATCAGACGGATCTGTACACCATAAATGGAGTCATCACATCTCAGCAATACATCTGCTTTCACTTCCTATTGGATGATTCATGTAGCTTTTAACCAAACCAAAGGAACCCTCTTCATCTAAGCAAGCTCAAATAAAGGCAGCGAAGAACTTTCAAGTATTTAAGAACTTCTATGAAGGTGGTGTCCCACATTCAAGCTCACATTCAGCGGACTGTTCCCAAACACTAACAGCACCTGAGCTGCCACAGAAACAGCATGGAAACAGGAATGAGGCCAGTTGAGGCTGGTTGGAAAGCAAAAGACCTGATTTTAGGGAAATTGGGAGGAGTAGTTGGCAGTTGCTTTTGTTCTGGACTGCCAAGCCATCACAATAAACCTTTCACACTTCTCTCTGTTTCTCTCCATCTCTTTTGAACTCCATCATTTGCCCAAGAAAGTGACATGAAAACTATACCACTCAAAAAGAGTTGTTTGGCCACCAATCCTTGACAAAAAACATAGTTGGGCAAAACGTGTTAATTGGCAAATTCTTTCCCTTTGCTTGCAGTTTCTGCTCAGGCTGGTGGCTGAGCCAAGGGCAGGGCTGGCCTGGCTGCAGCAGATGGTGGCTTTGCATCATTAACTCTTGCTCTGTTAACATTAAGCATATGCTGAATGATTTATTGCACAATTGTGAGTTGGGTGGTGGCCGTGGGAAGAGTTCTGTCCGAAGCAGGAGGAAAAGTTGATTGCTCAGAGACGGGGCTGAGGATCAGCCCTTGAATGTCCTTGCAGCCTTCAGAGACGTGGTGGCATTCATGGGCAGTGCTATTTGCAGAGCACTGAAGGTGTCCAAGCATTTACTGCACGTGCTTCTCTTTTATAAATGTCACATCATACCACTGAAACCCCAGCTGCCAATGTTTTGCTCTGCTGGGCTAAATTAATCTTCTAATTACATTTGTAAATACACCTCTGAAAATTTGTGCCTGTTCTGTCACAAATCACCAGCTCTTCCCAACCATGCTCTTCCAAGGAAGCTGTTGTGGGATTTCTGCCTGTTCCCGCGCAAGGTGCAGGCAGCATCAAACATGTTTGAGGGTTCAGCCATTCCTTGGTGAAGTAGATGCTCTGTAGTGGTGGCCGCAATGAAAACAAACATATTTTAGCCTGTCTTTCAGCACTGTGAAATTCATTTAGCCATTCAATTAGGATGTTTTGCACTCTGGTGTACAATGAGATAGTTTGTGGAGAGTTCTAGAAAGACTCAAAGTAGAGAAAGTAATCAATGGATTAACCCAAGATAATTTTGAATTAATTTTTCCATAAAGGATGCATGAAGTAATTTTAGAGTTCAGTCGGTGCTTCCATGCTGGGAAATAGAAAAGACAAAATTAAAGATGGAAAATGCTACTTCAAAATTCGTGATGAAGATGAGGGATGAACCCAGAGCATCCTTTTCCCTGAAAAGACATCTCTATTTTGAATCCTAAGGAAGACAATTCTTTAGCAGCTTAGCAGGACCAGGCAGAGTGTGGGATCCTGATGCCAATCGGGATTCTAATGACTGAACAGCCAAGGGAGTTCAGACCACACACTCCACCTCCAAAATGACAATTTCCCCTTCTACCCAGGAGATGGCACTAAGGCACTCAGGCAAAAAGCATCACTTCAGCCTTACCAAAAACCTCTTTTCCCTGAAGTTGCACGCTGGGGAGAAAACCTGCACATTTTACCTTCACTGGGTTGTGCTCCTTGCAATGGGACCAACTGGGTGTCCTGAGAGGGGACACGTTTCTGACTGCTCTGTGGATGCCATCACTCGGATTTAAAGTGGATTGCCCTTCTCATAGATCCAGTGAGTTCTCACCAGATCAGAGCAGCCTCCATCCAGGGATGTTCCTCTGTTTTGGACACAGGGAAGCACCAAAAACTCTGAAGAAATATGCCTATGGCTCAACCATAGCAATAATGAGGCAACAGGATCCTGGAAAACATCTCCTAATCTCCACCAGCCACATTCTGACTCATACCCAGCTTGTTTCTCTGTGTTGTTTCAGGGGTTTTCTCTTGGACTTTGTTACTACTGTAAAACCTGGCTGCATCCCTTTCTGAACCCCATTGAGCTCATGGCTGGTGTCATCTTGGTGCTGCAGAAAAAGGACTGAAAATGGATGGTGTTGAGGCAAAGCCAGTATTATCTAGAGTTTCTCACCTCTTTTTGACCCCAGTGCTCTTCGATGTTAACCCTGCGTCACTCACATGAACAGGATCCATCCACTGAAAAGCCAGAGCATTGCTGGAGGCAAATTGAAAATGAAAACTGGAAAACTGATTCTGTGTCTGCTCCCTTCTGCCATCTGGATATCTTCACACGCAGCCTGAATGTTCCCTGCATGCAGCAGTGACTCCTGGGGAGGTGTGAGAGCCCTTTGGTGTGTTTGGAATGCCTTGGAACCATCACAATTGCCATTAGCAAGGAGCTGGGATGGGGGAAAAAGCATTGACAGTATCACTGCCATGACACACAGACCCATATTGGGAAGGGGCAATGAGGGCTGGAGACACAAAGGTTTGAAAGAAAATTTTGGGAAGAGAAATGGCAGGAGAGGGGGATGCAACAGGCTGGATCCTGGGTGACGGCTGAAATGTGAGTGCAGGTTCCAAAAGCTACATCTCTAAGCCTGGTCTCCAAATCTGGGAAGTGCCTGAGCAAGGAAAATCCAGGGAGGACATTTATCTCCAACATCAGCAGCTTCCTTCCTTCTCCCTGGCACAAAGTTAAGGACCACTTTAGCAAACCCAGCATGCATCTCCATGATTGCGTATCCTCGTTAGTGCTCCTGACGGGGTGTAGCACAACGCTATCTTCTGATTCAGGCATTTGTTTCCACCACGGTTGCCTGTTTTGATTAGAATTTAGCAATATGCTGTTTCCTAGTGATGTTACCTGGTATATGTGCTCTGAGACCTCATATAGACACAGCCCCTGTCAGTGTAACAAGACACAGCACAGCAGTGTGGAAACCAGTTTGAGGAGCCCAGCTCCAGCATGGGGAGGCAGGAAAATGATGCTTTTTTTCATAAGAGAAAATTATCAGTAAGGCCATGGGGTTAATTTTAAGTGGTGTAAAAGCACACATTTCCCTTAAGAACATCTCAATTCTCATGGTCTTGTTTTCCTCAAAGAAGTCAAACTCTGTCTCCTCTCCGATGTGAGCAAGTATTTTTCCCTATTTTTTAAGTTAAAGGTAGTTTCGTTGTTTCTGTCCTCTAAAATTGCCACTAGTCCACCATGGTGGGAGTACCCTATATCACCCAAATGCTGCATGGGCTGTGGTCAGCCATGCCCCACACCAGAGCAGCTTTGCAGAAACACTGGACCCTTCTACCTCCCTGTATCATCTGCTTGGAGCTTGGCCCTGCCAGACATCATTTTGCTAAATCCCCCAGAGCTTAGATGATGAACTCCTTGGGGCAAGGACAAGCATGCTGCTGTGTCCACATAGGCCCTGTCACCAACAGGTCTGGGGATACTTGATATTATGGTAAAACAAGTCATTTGTTCTCATTATTTTTGACATTTTAGCTGTATCTGTTAAAAATCTCTTGCTGATCCCTCAATACTGCAAGGATGTCCATTAAAAGGGATACCTTTTAGGAGTCAGGGAGAGGTTTCTCTACATCACCTACTCCGGGGTAATTTTGGCATCAATTTAGAAGACCCAGTCAGATCACTAGAGCCACAGCAGAAGGGCTGTCAGCCCTCTCCAGGTGTGGGTTCGGCGGCTCTCCATTGCCATCTTCAGGCTGGGAGCAGCCTTGATCCTCCCAGAAACCCAGAAATCCCAAACGCACACGGCAAACTCAATTCCGGCTCACCCAGCATTAGCTGAAATTGACGGCCAAACTCTGGAAAAAGGTGTTAAATATAAAGGAGGGGAAGGAGCTCTGCGAGGCTGATACTCAGCTGCCCTAGATAACACAGATATTTCCCTCTCTGTGAGCACACATGGTTTTAGAGAGCAAATAAACACCACCAATGCTGTTTAACACACACTACTTCTTGCTGGGAGTCAAAGTTTATCATCAAGTTTTCTTTAAAATACAAAAATTGAAACTGCCGCAGTGATTTTAGCTCTGCCGCCTCCACTGTTCCCCCCAAAAAAAACCTTTTTCTGACAATGATAAAAGCTGAGGTTCTTGGGAGATTTTAATCATAATTTGCACTTAAAGAGGTCTTTGCCAAATATTTCACAGACACGGTGGTGGGTTTGGAAGAGACAAGTTTTCCAAGGATTTCAGGGTCTCTGATGAGCAATAGCACGCAGGCAGCTCGGAGGGCCAAAGAGCTGTAATCACAGAACAACATAGGTAACATATCCTAAAGGAAATCAGAAAAACATGGAATAATGTAGGTGTCCTGGTCCAAGAGGGCCAGCCTGGATGAGGCTCCTCAGACCCAGCACTGTCACCCAGTGAACATCTCCATGCCACTCCCCCGCCTCTCCAGTCTCCAGACAGTGTCTGACCACCCTCACGGTGAAAAATATTCTCCTAATTAGATCTGCTTGGAAAATCACTTTCTGGGAGCGCAGAAAAATCATGGAATCATAGAATGGTTCGGGTTGAAAGGAGCCTTTGAAGGTCATCTCATCCAAATCTCCTGCACGGAGCTGGGACAAATGCTGCTACTCAGAAGAACATTCCAGCAGCCAAACTCGCAGGTCTCGTGGTAGTTTGTACCAGGTCCCACGACTGTTTATACTTTTTCCCACTGCCTCAGTCCCTGAAATCCCAGCTCTCAGGGCCAGAATGATCCTGGTGCTTACCACGGCCACCTCAGCACCACTCAGTGAGTGGACTCTCTCCACCGCGGTGTCCATCGTGCATCCTTCCCAAAGGGCAGCCACTGGGCAGAGATGGGAGATGACCAGTCCAGCCTCTTCAGGAAGATGCTGTAGCTGTCTGCATACTCAGAAACCCAGCGGCTCCTGCAGAGAACACGGAGGAGGGGATAAGGAGAGGACCTCCATCCTGTGCTTCGTGCACCAGGACAAGGGACCTGCCTCCCCTTCTGTGGCGTTTGGCCACCCAGCCAGGAATCTGTGTAGAGCAAACAGAAGCACATTCAGATGGGGTGGGGAGAGGGGGAACAGCCTGTCTCCATCAGGAACGGGGCAGATGCTGCGACACACACGGCTGCCATCGGGATCGATCTCCCACCTGGACCGACCATTACACAGGCTCGGTCTCCAGCCCACATAAAACTCCAGGATCACAGATTGAAATCTGCAATGCAGAGCTGAAATATATGTGTGTTAGGGGAAGGTGGGGGGCATGAGGCAGCGGGGAGGAATTGCCTTTCCAGCGAGAAATGAGAGCTCAGGAGCAGTTTATGCCTGTTTGGTTCATAGCGTGCAGATGAGTCACGTTGCAAACAGCTCCTGCCCTGTTTGATTTGAGAGAGCCCTTTCCCAGGGGAAGCCTAGGCATGGAAATGATGAGACATGCCTCCTGCCCCAGCCCCACAGGGATCTTCTTTCCACAGGGATGAGGCTGTCCCAGAAGTTGTCTCCCCACTCCTATCAACCCCACTGCAAAACTTTTCAAGAAAAAGCTGATCAGGCTTTGAGAGTGGATTTGTCCCCGAGGGAATTTCTTTGGGCTCACTGCATAACATGGACAGGGAGAAATACGCTTGTGAAACACCTTCCGATTCCAAGCAGCTCCAAAACCTCCCTGCCCTACTCTTACCCTGTCCCCTAGTCCCAGCAGCCACCCTCTCCTCCCCATCCCACTTTTCCCTTACTGATTGAAGCGGTTATCTGCAGGGAAAACGGGAGAAGGCCTTATCTCCTCTGTGTAGAGTCCACCATGGACTCCCTTCCGGTGCTCGTAATCTTGCTTGTAGATACTTTTCCACTCAAGGTCAGAGCAGTCTAGTGAAAGAGAGTCCAAATAATTTAAAGATTTTTTTGGGTCTCTGTCTCTGGTATTGCATAGTCTGAGTGTTCCCCCTTCCCCTGAGCTCCATTAGCTGTTTGTGCTTCCAGCAGCTCCTGTTGGAGCTACCACAATGAAGGGATTAACCGAGGGAAAATGCAGGAATTGCTTCCCTGGTGTAGATAAAGTCATTTAGATGCGATTATTCAGCCCTTATTTTCTATAGCCTGTGTGAGGGAAGCCACACAAGGCAGACCTAGAAATGGTATCTTGTGATCTTCTTGTCTGGATATTGACTTGTCATCTGGTATAAATTTTCCCCGACTGTCTATTTTCTTTTCCATCATGCCATTAATCAAGGACTAAACCAGGGAAGAGATCCACGGCTCACTTAACCCCTAACTGAACACTATCACATCTGCTGTGATATCTTCCCCAGAAATCCCTGTGGGAGCTGGTTTGAAGAGGTACCATCTCCCATCTGACCCTCCAGAGATGTCTTATCTGTGTGTTAACAGCTTGGTGTGTGTCCCTCTGATCAAGCAGATCTGCCTGGGGATAAACGTGCTGCCACTTCTCACAACAAAGCAGGGAGGACACACAAAGAAGAGCTGCCCATTGTAGACCTTTCAGATTTTCTGGGTATTTTAAAAATGACCCATTCCTATCATGAGTCATTGGCAGAGTATTTTTGTTGTTTTCACTGAGGCTGAGGTTACAGGTGTCTCACACGTGCACGGCCATGTCAGGCTGTTGATGCAACCCAGCAGCAGCTCCTGTGCTGTGACATTATTCCCAGGGAGACCACATCGAGCAGGGCTGTGTTTCATGGGGTGGCCTCTGTGGAGACTGGGGTGAAAGAAACACCTTTCACAACACTCCAACCTCTTCTAGAAGATAACTGTTTTTCTCTGCCCTGCTTCTCCCCACTGGTGGGCAGATGGTTATAGGGGATCTGTGAACCCTTCCTGTGTCACCCACTTTCCCTTCAGCCTCCTCAGCCTCTTCTGGAATTAACTTAAATACCCAAAGCCAGGCTGAAGGCCACCAGTCATTCTCATGGGGCAGCTCCCACAGCCTCCATCCACTGACCTTCCATTAAAATAGATGAGCTCAGGATCTTGGTTTTGTATTTATCAGCATTGTACAGCCTTTCCTGGTACAAATCCCGGGTGAATTGCTGGTAGGTGACCAAGTTCGCCGATGGCAGTTCCCGCGGCACCAACGCCCCTGAGACATGGGAGGAGAAGAAGGTGAATTAGTCAGGAATCACCACCAATTACTCACCCAAATCCTACCCTTTGGACAGGGTAAGTTGGAGTCCCAGCTGGCATAGATCAGGGGAGACCAGTCACTTCAGCAGAGCTTTGCTGAGATGCATCAAGGTTAGTGGTTCATGACAAAAGTAGGAGAAGGATTTATGTTGGTGCAAAGCAAGTGGAAGGAGCCCGCTGTCTCCACACTGCCCTGGAGTGCTAAAAGGAGACCCTCTGCAGCAGGTCTGTGTGTGAAAGGGAGAAAAATTGCACTGCTGGGATACACAAGGGCAGAGCAGGAAGGGAAAAGCCCACAGGAGTTGTGTCATTAGCACAAGACAGCTTCAGATGGGCTTGGCAAGGAGATCTTTGAAGCCCTCAAATGTAAGTGCAGTCCATATGGAAACACATCTGTCTGAGCTGCTTGTCCAGACTTTCCTCCTACTGAGTGGAGAGAGGAAACCTGCCAGGGCTTACTTCACCTCATTTAAGCTGCAGGAGATGGCTGTGTCTTTGCTCCCCACTGATCATGAAAGGATCCACACAGGCATCAAACACTGGGAGAGATCAGCTCAGGGAACAGAGAGGACATCCCTGGCCATGTCTCCTGCCTGCTTCTGGAGCACTGCTGAGCAATGCCACCCTTTTCACTCTCAAGCAGGAGCTCAGAGAGTAATCTCCTCTGCTTTGGGGTGGTTGAGCACGGAAGAGTGATGTTTGCTGACCACTCCTTTTGTTTTCCTGACTTCCATCAGCATTTTAATCCATGCAAGAGAGCTGTTAAATGGTGTGTCTGAGGGCTGGCTACCAACCCCTTTGCTGCATTTGCTGTCAGACAGGTACTTTTAGCAGAAGGCATTTGAACCACCCAAATTGTCCACACCCAACCAGAATCCTTTTCCCTCTCTGCACTCCTGCAACGCAGGGTTGGCTGCGTCTCCCTCTATCCCAGCAGAGCTGTGAAGATAAAACCCTTAGAGACCCTTGCTCGCAGTGGCTCTTCCTGCACCGAGATGTTTCTAGACCCCAGCTCTCTACACCCATGCTTTGAGCTGGCCTGGGAGCTGCAAGTTCGTTGTGGCAGGGTGCTGTGGCCACGTGTGAATCCTCGCCAAGCTCAGCCCAGCACCGAGCCATTACCGGGATGCTGCCATCCACGTGTGTCCAGCCAGCTCGGACCAGGGGCTGGGGGCTGGCAAAGGCCCAGGCAGACAGTCCCTCGGGCAGCTGGACGTGGCCAGCCAGCTGTTCACCAGCAGTGCCAGCACCAGGGGTTACCCTCAGTTCCAGCTGTCGGAGCAGGAGCTGGAAGGGGCGGGCAACAAGACAGGTCGTGCATCGGCTCAGCAAGAATCTCCAGCTTCCCCGCCCGTCTCGGTGTCAGGTCAGAGGGCTGGCACTCTGGCAGGTAGCACTTGGGTGGGTCTGCAACAGGAGGGAATGAAGGTTTCTGCAGAAAAAAGTCCAGTGTGAATGGAGAGGCAGCAACTGCGGAGGGCAGCTGCTAAAGCATCGTCAAACACCCGCCCACAGCAAAGCCTGGGCTTCCACAGGGTCAGCATCCCTGGGGATACAGTAGCCACAGAGCAGCTCTGTGGCTGTCACTGAAGTACAAGAACCACCACAGCTTCCTCTGTCTGCCCATCTTACATCTGCTGGGGCCTGGGTGGGAAGTGGGAGGGAGGTAGAGAGCCCTGGCACAAGCAGTGGGAGAGGGAATGGCTCCAGGGTTCATGTCAGGGAAAAGCTAAAGAGAATTCTGGTATGGCTGCTGCCTCCAGCCCCTCCAGCTGCACACTGCAGCTCCAGATGCTTCTTTTAGGGGCTCAGAAAGGGATTCTCCTGCTGTGAGCACCGCCAGGCTGCTGGGCCAGCAAGGACCATCCTCACAGGGTTTGTCTATTGTTGTTTTGGATCTCTGTGGGTTTCTGTTTGTCCCTCAAACTCCAGGCCCTCAAGGCAATCCCCCAGTGTTTCTCATTTGCCACGCTGACACTAGGGCAGGTGGAGGCTGCAGAGCTACAGGAACTATCTGTATCTGAGGGCTTCCCCCCCGAGGATGGCCAGAGCTCCTCCTGGGGCATCTCCAGAGGGACAAGAGCCTCCAGGAGACCCTGGTGAGGATGGCTCACCAGCCAGTGCTTTCTTCCACAACCCAAGGAGTTCCCTTTCCCCTTGGGATAGGTTAGTGCCCAAAATTTCACAGATAAATACAGCACAGTTGTTTTACCCTCTCAAAAAAGAACAAATCCTATCAGGGCCAAGAGCAAAACCTGGGCCTCCCGAGTACCTCATCATCACACTACCCAGTGGGATGGCTTTCTTTGGCAGGCCTTGGGAATTAATAAGGAGCCAAAAGGAGCTACAACCCAAGAGAATCAGACACAGCTTCCTTCCTTCCTATCTCCCAATCCACACCAGCACCTCCACAGGAAGTGTGCAGCCTTCCAAAAATAAAATTTAAAAATTTCAATGAAATAAATAAAGGACAAGGAGAAAAAGAAACTGAGATGCACGGCTTGGAAACTGCGCTCCAGCAGGCAGGGGTTAAAGCCTGCCCTCCCAGCCGGGCTCCTGGAAGCCGAGCAGCCACCTAAGGCTGGGGCTGCCCGGGAAGCCCTGGCCAGCCCGGAGAACAGCGGGAGCCCCGAGCAGGAGCGCTAATGAAGGCTGCTGGCAGCGGGAGCGCTCCCCGGGGCAGGAGGAGGGGACAGGGGACGAGAGGAGAGGAGGAGAGGGCTCCCCAGGCTGCTGCCCGGGCGGGGATGGCAGCGGTGTCCGCAGACAGCCCCTGTGCCCCGGCGGGCACCCTCGCACAATGATTTCTCTGTTGTTGCTCCCCCTTTTCCTCGCCAGCCTCAACTTTTCTTCCCCTCTCTGGTGAGCGCATGAGCCCAAAGCGCTCCGGCAGCCGAACACGCCCCCCACCACTTCTCCGCAGTGGCCCAGCGCAAACCGCAGCTGTCCCCACCGGGCTGCCACAAGCAATTAAGCCAGGGCAGGCGGAGCGAGGCAAATCAGATTAAATAGCTCAGGGGGTCGCTCGCACTGCAAGGAGATTAGAAAAAAAACAACCCCAGCTTCCCCACAGAAGCCTTCTCAGGCCCGTGTCAGGGCGAGGAGCCGTCTCCATCCCAGTCGCAATCCTCCCCCCGCAAGGCGGTGCCGGGATGGGTCTAATCCTGACGCACCCAGCAGCCCCACGGGGAGCGATCGGAGTGCAAGGCTCAGGCACCGGTTCAGCAAGCAGTCATTAGTGCCCTGACTTAATGAGTGTAATTAGCATCACTCCCCACCAACAGCTTTACCGGAGGGTGCGAGGGGGATTTCCCGCAGGAGGGATGGGGGCACAAGCCGAGGGCATTTGGGCGTGGTGGGACCTGCTGGTGGGTCACAGCCGTGGGGACCGCAGCGGTGCAGGCAGCACCCGCTCCTGCTGCCTCTTTGGCACCATCCCAGCCCCCGGCTGAGCTGGGAGGGGAGCTGGCAGCTTGGGCTGGGCATCCGAGGCAGGAAAAGAGCACGGTACCGGTACGTGTGCCTGGGTGGGTGAGTGGTAGTCATCGTGCCAGCAGAAATCCTTCCGGTACATGCTCTTGTACTTGTCCAGTGCTGCGGGCAGCTGGAAGAGAGAGAAGGCAAACACAAGGAACCACTAAGCCTCGGGGGAAGCCCTCAAACGTGGTGGTACAAACCTAAAACGCTCCCTCATCGCTCAGGAGAGGGCGAGCTGCTCTTTTGGCACCTGGGGCCACTCCAGTGGGGCGACCTCTGGCTCAGTTAAGCCCCAAACAAGGTGGCCAGGAGGGTCCTACACTCTTTTGGCAATGGTTTCTGGGGCTCTTCTCATCCCAGGACTTCCCTTGCAACAAAGGCCTTCCTCCTGCCTTCCTCAAACCTCCTCTGACTGCCCAAATGGCCCCAGGCAGAGCACTAATACAGAGCTGCCAAAATACTTTGATCAGCTGCTGAGGTCCAGTGTCACTCAGGTTAAATCAGCACATGCTTCCATCTTCTATTTCAGTAACATTTGCTGTGTGCTTATCACATATTTAAAGAGCTGGCTAATGTCATTACTCATCCTGCAAAGCCATTGGAGAAACTATGGAGGAAAACTCTGCCAGGGGATAGAAAGCCAGTGACACCTGCACTGACACCAGAAATCCTTGCGGTGCGAATTTCTGGAGACAGGAAGAGGATTTCAGGGAGAGAGCACTGTCTGTGTGTCTTGTCCCTCAGCATGCACCATGAGCACTGCTGGAGCCAGGAAAGCTGGTGAGATGAGCTTTCAGGCTGCCTCCAGAGCTGTTTCTACGCTGAAGTATTAAATGTGATAACTTATCAATGCATGGCAAGGGCTGGGGGCGATGAGCTCTGATTGCAGGTGTTACTGTGGTCTCCACTGTTACACAAACACGTCCACCACACAGGGGTGGCTTGGTCGGCTCAGGTGGGGGCTGCACTGCCATGTCCCTGTGATTAGGGACACTGCAGCAGCACACAGCACCTTGGGGAGGGCTTTGTGTGCCTTGCCAACACTCACCCACCTTAAGGGCAAGGATATATTTTATATTCTCTGTTCTTTTTTTCTAACATTTCACTCTTTACCCCCTCTGGGCTTCCCAGACCAGTGTTTGCCTTTGGCCAGGATGCAGAATTCCATTGTCACCAGTTCCTATTATCTTCCCAGACCAGCAGACCCAGCCAAACCCATTACTGAAACACCAGTGAGGATGAGATTCCTGTGTGTACTTCACCTTCCAGGGCTTTGCATCCCTCATTATCTCCATGGTGAACCAGGAACCTGGACCAGAAAAATCACTCAGTTAAAAACCAGCAGAGCAGATCTTCTCCTCCATCCCACCTCAAGGGATAAGGGAACTGGAGATCTGAAGCTGGGGCTGAAATACTCAAATTGGCAGAGTATGACTGATCTCACCCAGCTTCAGCAAATCAAAATATACCCAACCAGGACGTACGGAGAAGGACTCCTCAGGGGATGCAGTCTGTTGGAACCCAGAAGGGACGAGATGGAGGCATCCCAGCACCAGCAACCCCAAAGTCACCCAGAGGGTGAACAGGTGTGACCCCTCCTGGGACGGGGAACATCAGTGATGAAATCCAACAGTGCCTGTGTGGTCACGGTGTTTCCAGGGTCAAAGGAAAACTCTGTCCCATTGTGACACCACTGAACTTCAGAACCCTGGAGGCCTTGGTGGAGGAAGGGGAGCCTGAGGGGGTTGGTGTTGTTTCTTGGAGGCAAAGACACCCAACAATCGTGCTGGGGAGCTGCTACCCACTTCTTCAGCTGCAGCCAGCCATGCTGGAGATGTGTGGCCAGGAGAGGGACAAAGCTTGCTCTTCATGAGCTCTTGAAGCCCCCCCACTTCAGCTCCTGCTAAAGAGGTGAGCAAAAGTTGGGGAAACGGAGGAGAAAAGGACATACTTTGTGGGTGTTCTGAGCAGAAGAAAACAGCATCCTGACCTCCCTGCACGGGAGGATGGGGAACACTGCAGAATTAGGGCAGGCAGGGGTCTCCACTTGAACTCAGAGGGTAGCTGAGGGCACCTGAACTGTCCCCTTCAGATGCTGCTGTCCTCTTCCTCTGATGAGGATGGAGTTCTCTGACTCAGATGGAGTTCTCTGTCCCATGAATAGAGAGGAACACCACACCGGATACACAGAGCAGTATTTAGTCTTTAAAAAACATCCAGCCTTCACCAGGTTTGGATGCATTTCACCAAAAGCCTAATCTTGCCTAATTTTGGATGTATACAGGGAGGACATGTCCCTCTGAGCTGATCCTTCCTGTATTCCTGGCTCATTTAGGACAATTCATGTGACCAATGCAGGTACACAGCTGGGGCTGAAACAAACCCAGAAAGCCTGGGTGTGGTGGACTGAATCTCATCCAAGAGTCCAATTTCTGTAGCTGCACATGAGCCTGGTGCAGCCATCGGTTCAGAAATGAGATTGTCTGCTACTACAGTGATGCAAATAGTAGTAAATGCTGGTGATGGGCCAGGAAGATGAGGTCTCAGTTCCAGGAGGAGAGCCAGTCACAGACCTGTGTTCACAGGCACTGTTGGAATGAGCTGAATTCCACAAGTTATTTCTCTCTGCACACTGTTATGTACCAGGGTGCAACTGGAGCCCAAGGATGCTCTGGCAAGGGTTGTGTGCTGCTGACAGCTCTGCACTGGTGTCAGGAAAGAGGAGAAGCCCTTCATCCTCACTGCATTTTATGCAAATTAATATTAGAATAAATAATGCAACAAGGAAAGAAACTATTTCCAGAAATGTGAAACTCTCATGTTCTCCTGTGCTTATATTAAAGGGATTACACTCCATTTCCTTCTTAATACAGCTAATGCTCTATGGGAAGCCCTCAGGCCAGGGATTAAAGCACTTATTCAATTAATTAGGAACAAACTTCTGCCTTAAAGTCAAACACACAAATATCAGTAAGCCCTTGAGAGTGTCTTCCTTCCAGGGCAGAGAAAATGGATCCTATTTCTGATGTAAATGAAACCAAGCCTGCACTCTAGAATTACCAGGAATAATAAAAATTAAGAAGAATCACTTTTAAAATATCGTAATTCTGTAACACAGCAGAGTAAAAGAGGGACAATCCCATCACCTTGAACTCAGCATTGGAACTCCCATCATGGGGAGCAAAATCAGGTCCTACAAGGATAATATAGATGAGGTACAATTTTAGGATGTAACATTGGTAACTAGCTCCAGGTTGCAGGCACAGCAGTGTTTGGGAATATTTGAAGTTAGGAGTGAAATCCTGGCCCTGGTGAACACAAAGAAAATGCTTATTCAGTAGGATCTGAATTTCACCTAAGGTATCTGATTCATTACTGAGATTGGAGACAATTTCCAAAACCTGGCTCCAAATCCTAATCTTTCTTGATGATAGCTTGATCCTTCCGTCTTCTCGCAGGCACAGCTCACAGAAATTAAAAGGCATTTTGCCAGAATAGTTTATGCAGGAGCAGCCCACTATTGCTGTTCAGTTTCCCATTTCTTCTTCCCGAATATCAAGAGATGGGGCTGATAATTGCCAGCCTAATCCCAATTAGAACTCCCAGCTCTCACCTTCCTCTGCCTCCAAGAGAACATATTTGCCTCCTCTTTGCTAATGCAGATATGGAGAAAGCTGTGCCCTGCATGGCTGCTCTCTGTGTAGCTGTCTGCACATCCCTGAGACAGAAGATAGTGCTGAAGACCAAATAAACACCTGCAGGAGGAAATTGCTCTTAAATAATTGGCTTATTTTCACAATACTCCAGGGAAACGATGGCTCAGATTCCCAGAGTCAGGAGCTTAAACCACTCACCTGAAGGGCAGTGCCCCTGTTTCTCAAGGCAATGACAACTGCAGGGAGGTTTCCAGAGGGTGCTTTTGGCCTCTCCACATTGTGCTACATGCGTGCACAGAAGCAAAGTACACACCAGCCAGGATCAGAAAGTCAAAGGCAGACAATTATGTGTTTTAGTAGCACCTTGGGAGAATTTGCCAATGGGCCCAAATGTGTGATAGCTGAGCTCAGGTCCTTTAAAATCAGATAGGAAGAATTTAAGTTAGAGTCAAGGGCCTCAACTATAATGTAAAACAACGAGATTTGTGTACCTGACGTGTGCAGCTCCTTCCTGGCATCCTGCTGCTCATTCCCCCTGTGCTCAGAGGTACCTATGTATCTCTGGAAAGTCAATCTCATAGCCTCAGTAAGACTGCAGTTGCATAGAGGACAGGATGCAGAGATAAATTTCACCTCAGTTTGGCTCTAACTTACCATTTTTGCTGTCTTCTTTCACCTGTGAAACACAAGAGTTCCCTCTAGGTCTCTACTGCCCTTGTGCAAGGTGCTGCTCTGGGCACTGGCAGGGTTTGGGGGAACCATCTCAGCTATGAACAATTCCATTCACAAAAACATGGCCAAGGAGGACATACCTCCCTGTCAACCCAGCCCCTGACAAGTGTTCCTTGGGCCAAGAATAAGATTCATTGCCCCCATGAGGATGTTGAAAGAGGGAAGTGATGGGTAAGCAGGACCCCCAGCACATGGAAGAGGCAGGGTGTAATCTGGGAATCTCCATTCAGGTTATCACCACCAGGAGACAAAGTGCAAAGAGGGGACTCTTCTTCAAGGGACGAGTGTTGACAGCCCATTCTGTCAGCAGGAGGTCAGCCACCCATTTGGGTCTAAAAACATGAACTTTGGGGGCAGTGCAGCAGTCCAGCATGGGCACATTTCCCATGGAGTTATTTATTTCATCCCTCTCTCCTGCTTTCTTGATAAATTGGTGGGGGCATTTCTGACTTCCTGTGAGCAGAAACAAGCTGCATCCTTCAGGCTAAATCTGAGGCCCCTGTAGCTCTCTTCCAGCCACCTAAAGCACTTACAGGACTGAGCCCTCAAAGCCAAACTCCTTGTTACACAGACACTTCTCTGTGCAGAAGACAAGGGCAGCTGGTGAACTCAGTCATGGTGTTCCAAATCTTTGGGCAATTCTGCTGTAACCTGCTAAAACAATCAATTGTTTGTCCCTGATTATCCCCCAAAAATCATCCATCAGCAGAAGATGGCTGAAATCTCATCACTGCTTATGTGGTGTGTCCTGTGATATAAATAATTTATTTATGCACCTGTGTAAGGCAAATACATATAGGTATTGTTGAAGAGCCTAAATCTGCTCCCTAATGCCGTTGTTTAAACAGCCCTTTAACCACATCACTTTTCTCCTCGTTAGGTTAAGTTGCTGGAGGTGAAAAAGTCCTTCCAAAATGGTTTTCACTCACTCACTCAGTCCAAAGTAAACATGCCTCTGGGACCATTATGTGTATCAGGTATCCGAGGCTTTGTTAAGAGCTTGCCTGTTAGGTAAATTCTGCTTCTCTCTCTCCTTGGAAGAAGCAGGTTAAGATTAGAGACAGGCTCACAGGAGTAAAGCAGAGCAGCGTTACAGAGAAACAGGAAAAACTGACAAAATTCAGAGCAGCGCACACAAGTGACCCAAGTCTGGGGAGTCTCTTGGTCTAATGTAACTCTGGTTACAATATGGCATTGGTTTGACTCATGCCTGTCACTTGTGATCATATTCATCACAGATCTCTTGGTCTGTGCTGGACATTTTCACCAGCAGTCAGCAGAGCCACCCTATGGAGCCGAGGGCCCAGAATAACAAGCACGAGCCTTTGCTAACAAAACATAAAGAGGAAATAAAGTGCATCTTCAGCACATCATGAAAACCCTCCAGCTGTGTGCCCACAGGCCTGGAGGAGCTCCTGGGCTTTCCTTGAGTGTCACCTCGCATTACAACCACATGTGCTTCTTGAAGGCAAGTCTGGCAGGACAATGACCACTCTGAATCAGCTCGTCCAGACCCCATCCACACCTGACTGCAGTGGAGAGGAGCCTTTCCACTGACTGCTCCAAGGTTTAGGCTGGCTATGCCACTGGGAGATTCTCTCACTGCAGCCATTAGAGCAGTTCAGCTGATCTAAACTTGTTGGGGAGAATAAAGCAACCACCTGCTTCTAGTGACAGGAAAAGTACAGTGAGATCAAACAGAAGCGGGAGGAGAGAATTTAAGCAATGCAAGAGGTGGCTGCATGTCATTTCAGAAGTCACCTTTTGTCTTTGATCTGTGCTTAGGAAGCGGGCACCTCCTGGATCAGATGGCTGTTGGAGAAGTGTGCCACCGAAGTCATCCCACCTTGAAGTCTCAAGTGTTTGCTTTCCCCAGGGATCCTCCTTCTACTTCCGTCGCCATGTAAATCATCTGCCCTAAGATTTCCTTTAGAAAAGCCAAATAATACAGGTTAGGGAGCAGGGAGCAGGACTTGTGTCCTCCCCTAATGCCAGGATCATTCACTGTGATGAAGCTGAGCCTTCTCTCTTAAGACTGTATTACACATGCACAGGTAGGTTCCCTGGAGATCAGGGACTTATTATAAAAGCTGCTATGCAAACAAAAAAGCCCTGGCCCTGAAAAGCTTGCAGTCTAGACACATGAGACACATCAAGACTTTGACTGGAAGGATTTTAAAGACAAAGCACTTTGAGACAAAGCAAGCTACAGATCACACAGAAAATCTGTGGCAAAACTGTGGATAAATCCCACTTTGCTGAATCCTCACTTCTCCTCTTAACAGCTCCTTGGAGCACTGCCTGGTGCTAACAAAGCATTTGTTTTAGCAGCACACTTTGGGGAAATAAAACACGGTGCCATTTTCATGTGGCAAGAACATGCAGCAGCTTTCTGAAGGCCAAGATTCACATCAGGCATGAATGCAGATATTCACCAGCCCTGGGCATGCAACAAAATAAACCCTCTGCATTTAGTTTGTTGATGCCTTCAGTGAGTGTTAACAAGTGGAAAAATCATGGGCAAGAGAGAGCCTGGTCTCAGGTTACCCCATAAATTGGTTAAGGCTGCAGAGGGGATTACAGTCCCAGAGCCATCCTAAGCACGGAGATGTCATTACGGCAAAATCAAAGGTAACCATGGGGCTTGGCAGGTAACTGTCAACAGCCACGGGAAAGAGCCAGCCTGGGAAGGAGCTCCACGTCAGGATGAAATTCAGTCACCTCTATTTTCATTTCAGGTGAGGGGTCAAGCAGAAAAGCTATCCCCAGCGGCCTTTATTTACAGTTTTCAAGGGAGCGGCTGATGAAGCATTTAGAGGAAGAAGGATGAACCTGCTCTCCCCTCACTCAGGGAGACCAGCCTGATGACAGACAGAGGATGCTGTAATGGCACAGGAGCTGGGAAGGAGCCTTTTATGAATGAAATGGCCGTGGTGCTAATGAAGTTGCTCACAAAACTCCCAGCGACTCGAATGGGGCCAGGACTTCATCTGTAATATTTGTAGGGAGCCCAAGGAAATTATCTTCCCACTAGGACACTCTCTGTAGCACAGGAGCTCACTCCCAGCAGTGGTAACAACACACAGCGCCATAAGCAGATTTCAAGGCATTTCTTCAACTTTTTTCTTTTACATTTCTTCTCTCCATCCTCCCTAGGCAACCAACCTGAATTTCTAGAAAACCACTATATGATAACTTTTTTCCTTCTAGACACATTGAAAATTTGCTATAAAAACCTTGCAAGGTTTTTGTATTTCTCTGGATCTCTTGCTGTTGAATGAATAGAGAAGCTATAAATGTTTTGTGTTGTCAAGTCAGAGTAGCTACACCCATGCTTGAAAAAATACCAGGGACTGTTCTGTGTTCTGACCTCACATCCACACAGCCCAGCCAGCACTCCCAGTAACAGACTGGTCCCATGGAAACTGCACACTGGAGAAGTTTATAGCCTCTGAGCCATGCCTGGGGATGGGTGAGTACTGTAAACCCCAAAACCTGCCTGGTCCATGCTAATAACTGGACAGCATGGACTGTGGCAGGTCACTGGCTGGGCCCATGGCACAGTCCTGCTCTATGCAGCAGTGGAAATACAGCCACTGAGTATGTTCTGGGCATCCAGTGTTCTCCTGTGCTGCTGTCAGGTAAATGCAAGATCACTTGCAAGGGAGTTTTGAGTCCTCACAGCTTCCAGCTGACCAGCACAGGGAGGAGAGGGTGATGGCATCCCACAAGAACCCCACAAGGCACAGCTCGGCTCCTCTATGGACTGTGGGCTGCAGCCAGGCCATTCCCAGATTTCTGCCATTCCCAGAAATCCCCACCCAGACAATGAAACAGACAGCAAAGGGCAAAATTTCTCCTTTTCCACTCAGGCACTGGAAACTATTCTTCGCCCTCCCTCCTCTTTAAAGACCGAAACCCACCCAGCAGCCAGTTTTGCAAGGGTTAACCAGCATGAAATGAATGTGGAGAGACAGTCCGGGACTGTAATCACTTATTATTTTCAGGTAATATGCTTTATCTCCGACTAATCTCCTCATCTGGAGGAACACTCACTGCAGACAAGAGTCACTGAGGTTATCTCTGATGATGGGGCTCCACGGGCTGCTGGCTGCGAGGGACCGAGGAGAGGCCAAGGAGAGGACTTCAATTATGGCCTGAACTATGCTCCGGTAGCTGAAAGGCCATTGTTTAATCTACTAGAAATCATCTATTTTAGCAGATAAAGGGATTACTTGGGTTTTCTTTTCCCCAAGAACAGCATGTTATTCCAACTACTAATGGAACATTCGGTATTTAATTAAAGAAAAAGCACGGGGAGAAGCAGCACAGGCATCAACATCACTTCTGGGGAAATTCAAATTGATTGTCACCCTTTGATGCTGCTCAATCACCTCTATCTCACTCACCCTTCCTACAACCCAGATTAAATCATCTGGTTCTCTCCATCCTGAACATTTTTTTTTTTTTTTTTCCTAAGGGATCCCATCCAAAACTTTGGGACTATTCGATGTGAATTCACCGCTCTGCAGGAATCTCCTGACTTGTAAAGAGCCAGATTACAGTCTCCTTGTCAAGAGGAGAGTGTGGAAATTTGGGTTGGATTTTGCCTCTTCCACACGCCTGGTGCTGGTGGCTGTCTGTCAGGGCTCTGTCTGCCTGGCCCATCAGAGTGACCTGGTGACACAGGTCCCACGTTTGGAAACTCAAAGTGGCTTCACTGCTCACAGATGAACTTGAACTGCTGCATGCAAAAATCTGCTCTTTGTCCCTTTTCCCTCCCAGTCCCCTTGTCTTTGTCAGAGAAGTTTGCACTTTATTTTTTGTCCCCAGAGTAATGCCCACAAAAGGCAGCTACGAGTCATTCTCAAGTGCTCCTCTGTGCTCAGCAAGCACAGGTTCGTTTTTTTTTATGTCCTCCACCCCTTCCATCCACAGACTGCGGACCCAAAGGGTCTGTGGGGCAATATTGAGAGGCAGGTGCAAATGCAGGACATAAGGGTCCACACCTCTGTTGAGAAAATTATAAACTAACAACAAAAAATCCAAATGAAAAGCAATAAACTCATTTCTGTTAACATCTGAATCTTAATCCTCTTCCCTTTACCAGAAAAAAGAACAGGGTATGTTCAAAGAGATTATCCATCCATGCAGCAGTCAGAGCTTCCTCGCAGAGATGACTTCTTGCACATCCTCCTGCTGACTGTCCCAGTCCTGGCACAGTCCCAACAATCAGTGACACTTCATTGCAAACCCCAGCTGTCTTCTTTCGTTTTGCCTTCCTGACCATTCATTTCTTTGCACACAAAGCAAGGGCAGAGACCAACTGAGCAGCCTGATTTTTTGCTTCCATCATTTCTCTGTGTCTTTTCATGGCTGTTTCAGTTGATCTATGCCCACATGTGCCAGCTACATCCTCCTTCAGATCTCTGTGAGGGATCTGCTGCTGACCTGTGTGGTAAAACGTCTCAGACAAATGGGGCTGTCCATCTTGTCCACCCGGCTGCTGCCTGTCTGTGCAGTTCTCGTCCTTTCTCCCTTTCCTCCCGGTCTTTGCCTGGCTCATGCCAATGTTTGATCTGCATCATTCATCACGGGACACAGCAGCCTGACTCTGCACATCTGATGAACTGGCACCACCACCAGAGATGTGATCATCTCCAGGTTTTTGATCTTCTGTCTTTGCCCAAAGTCTTTGGTGACTGTAACTCCATCCTTCACTTTCTACAGGCAGCTCCAGAAGTCACTGTGAATTATCAAGTCACCCTGTCTGCTACCAGTCATTGTGTTGAACCAGTTGTTCAGCTTGTTCTTGACCAGCACTGCTGACCTCACCTCTTCATAATGTTTTTCAGCAGCTTCTTACACATATCATATAGCCCTAGGACACTCCACACACCTATTGCAACATACCGGGCCAAATGACTTTTTGAAATTGTGCAACTGGAGAGCTGAAGTGCTTCTTGAGAACTCTGAACTTGTCAGGGATCAGCCTCTTGCACTGCTTTTGCTGTACTGTCCCTCTTGCTTTGTGGAAATGAATCCACCTTCTGAATCCTCCAGCAAGGAACACAGTGAGGAATTTGCTTGGGTATCAGGAAACATACAACATTTGGAAGGTCCCTTGTGGGAATTCACCTACTAGGAACACTTTTCCTTGTTTAAGGGATCTTTTCTTTCCTAATAACATACAGGTGCCTGGTTGGGCCAGTGACCCACGCCACAGCCACATCGATCCATTCTCAGCCCCTCAGGATTCTTCAGTCTCCTGACCTTTAACAGAATTATAGAATGGTTTGGGTTGGAAGAAACCTTAAAGATCATCCAGTTTCAACACCCCTAGCATGGGCAGAGACATTTTCTACTAGACCACATTGCTCACAGCCCCGTCCAACCTGGACTTGAACACTTCCAGGGATGAGGCAGGTTCTCCAGTCAACCTGTGCTAGAGCCTCCCATCCTCACAGCAAAGGATTTCTTCCTAATATCCAGTGCAAACCTGCCCTCTGTCAGTTTAAAGCCACTCCCCCTTCTCCTGTCATGACATGCCCTTGTAAAAAGTCCCTCTCCAGCTTTCTTGTAGGCTCCCTTCAGGTACTGAAAGGCTGCAATAAGGTCACCTCAGAGTCTTCTTTTCTCCAGGATGAACAGTTCTAATTCTCTCAGCCTTATTTGCACCTCTGCTAGCAAGATCTTCTTGTCAATCTGCTTCTGAAGCATTATAATCTCCCAAACACTGAGAATCTCTTAATGTCTTGATGGGTCATCTCTGAAAGCTCTGGTGATATTTCCCCCATCTCTTCAGCCTGTCCTTCTCTGAAAGCAGAGACATTAATGCTGTGGAGGATACACTAGTTCTTCTTCCATAATGTGTAATATAAAAGACCATCTTGACTTGGACTTTCACAATAATGTTTTAATGCTGCCTTGTTTTTAAACCTATTCTCCTTGACTATCCTTGATATTTTCACTTTTGCTCTGTGTATGCCTGTTCTTTTCACCAAGGCATCCTGCTGAGCACTGGCCAGGTGGAGAATGTCTTCCAACACTCAGGCTCAGTGGCTGCCTGCTTTCTTTCTCACCAATCGATGTTAAATAAATGTTATTGAGACAGGTGATGAGGCTACAGCTGCAGAAGACCACAAGGGAAACTCAGGTCTTGCTCTTCCTCTCCTTGCTAATTTTGGTCTTCGTAAATGCCAATCAGAGCTTTTCAGCTCTGTTGACTAGTTTGCACTTGCACTTCTTCTTGCTTACGTAGAGTCTGTAGAGCCTCATGAAAGCCTGGAGGCACTTGTCCTGGTTAGTATTGCCTTTGCCAGTTTTTGACATGTGCCAGTCAGTCAAAAATGTCAGTCACTGGGCACATGAGTGGTTCACTCCCAAGGTAAGGCTTAGGCATGCCTTGACTGGTAGCAAAATCACCTGAAATTCTTCAAAGAAATCAAGGAAGTTCTTCCTCGGCATCAGTCATAGGAGCCCATAGAGCTGTGAGCATCAGGGAACCTGTCCACAGCCCTGAACAGAAAGGCTGATTTCTGTAAGGTGACAAATCTTGAGTTTACCAGGGTTTTCTTTTTATGAGTGTGATTCCTGCTGATGCCTCTCTTGTGTTTTGCATCACAAGGTTTAAAACAAGGTTTTCCCATGCAGTGTCACTCCCTTGTCTGTCCACCTGATTTTCAAAGGCACACAGGATCATGCTGGAACATTTTTATCTGGCTCATTAGCAGAGAGATTTTACCCAAACTGATCTCAGATTCCTGTTTCTGACAGCCAAAGCTTCCATTAGCAGCAATCCTTTTGCTGGACCACTTCCCCTCATCAGACACTGATCGAGTTGGAGACACCAGATAGCCAAGAAGTGTGAACAGACTTCAAAATGTTTCTTTACAGTAGCCTTTAGAGTGTCACTGTGCTCAGCTATCTGTGTGACCAGCTGAATTGAGCCACTTCTCTCTGTCCTGCTTCGGTTCTGGCCCCTGATTCCAGTTCTGACTTTGTCCTTTATCCTTATGCTCCAGCTCTTGCGTAGAAATTTATTGACTACAAACAAGCCACCCATAATATTCCCCTCCTGTAAGTAATTAAAGAGAGCTCCTTGAGAAGCATCAAGGCATAGTTGCACATTGTATGGTGGTATCTGCTCACAAACATGGTCCCAGTTTTAGTTTAAATCCCATAGGGTATTTGTATTGTATTTAACTGGATAATAAACAACTTCATCCCTGTTATTTTACCCTGCTACTCACGATTTTATACGTGCCATCACAATTTCATACAGCATCAATGTGGAGTTATTATAATTTCTTATTCCTGTGCCTCGTTCACCCCAAAAGCACAACAAGGAACAGCTGATTGTTGTCAAGAACCACAATAACCTTTTAAAAAATTATTAATTTTTGAGACAGACTCCATCACCTCTTCAGTATCAGCTTTTTTTCCTGAATGTGTCCTTTCGCTTTTCCATATCAAAAGACACCCTGCCCATTTGCCCCCTATTCCCAGGCAGAGACAGCTCTGTGCTAGTGAACTGTTCTCTTCCTTATTTAACACTCCACAGCCTCAGTTTTAGACTCCTTCAGATTTGGTAGACAATGATTCTTTCTTTTTCCCCTAAATCGGTGACAGAAACAGAATAATTAACCGATTTCCACCAAATTTCCCTGAGAAGAGACTCAAAGATTCCTTTCTCGCAGTGACATTCTGAGATCTTGGTTTAACCAGTTGGATCCACTTAATTTGCACCATGGTGACTTTATACCAATTTGTAAAATCCACCTCCGAGATGGAACTAATAAAATACTTTCAGAAATCAGTTACATCAGGAGTTGTTCCCTCTTGCTGGAGAACAATGGCAAATTAATTTGACAAGGTCTATTTTGTATCTACGCATACTCATTGGCATCAGTTTCACTGCCTTCCTTTAAGAAGGAAATTAATCATTAATTAAGAGATGCACCACCCATTTCTTACCTTTAACAGTGAAGGGCTGAAAGTCCAAGCATCACTAAATCATTTGCCCAAAGCTTTTAAATAATGAGCCAATATCGGCTTTCTTAGTGCTCTAAAGTCCTCCCGGTGTCCCAAAACGAAAAGCCAGCATTAACGGCCCACACAACATCTTCCTGGTTCAGAGTTCTGAAACACTTGGCTGTGAATTACCAGGACTCTCTGACAATAAAATATTTCATTTATGTGGTTGCTATTTAACATAATCCCTAGTTATTAACGGAGCCCAAAATGCTCTTTCGCCAGCACCTGAAACTAACACACTATCTGTTTTTTTCTGCCCCAGACAAACATGGAAAAGAAACACTAATTTAATACTCCTCCGTTTCCTTGTGGTGATGGTGATGGCAGCCACTGCATTTACCTACTAATAGTTTCGATTATTTTTACCTTAGCTGACCATAAATTTATGTTTTTCTGTTTCTATTACTTGTTCCAGAGCGGAGGTGGATTATTCAGATGAATTAGGACCAAAAGATATTGGCCTTTACCTCACCCTTTAGGAGTGATCACTATAGAATAACCAGCCCAGAGCACCAAGCTCTATTTCAAATATCCCATTACACATAAAAAACATTTTAAAAGCATGGAGATGCTTTATTTCAGCCCAGGTCAATTTCTTGCTTTAAGCAGGAGGGAAGAAGCCCCTTGCTTAACACTCCCCCCAGGAAAGACACAACCCAATGGTACCAAGTCGGGCACACGTCATTGCCAAGTGGACTTTTTTACTATTGCAAAAATAAAACGAGGAAGGATTAAATTCGTGGGATCAGAGTGAGGATTTTAAAATACTTTTTATGAATCTCAAGCCTGAGGAGAGGCTGGAGAACTGCTGAGAACTTCTGCAGACGGGTTTCCAAAGCCCTGGAGCGTGTTCTCAATCCAGCCACAGACAGGTGACTTCCTTCTGTCTCCCACCAGGTTTCTTTTCCCCCAAAAACACAAAAGTCAGGATTCTTTCCCATTTTTGGGAAAATCACTTCTGATATGCAGAGTTACTGAAGCCTGGCCATATCCCTCAAAATTCTGAAATTCCCGCTTGCAACTGTCTCACTCCCAAGGTGTCTATTTAATCCCACTTTTATTAGGAGCACAGCTCCGGGTAGTTTACAGAGGTTACAAACAATGAAGCTTTTATCAAAACTTCGGCTAATCAGTCGCTAACAAGCTCTCACTCAGGAAGGGGCTAGGCAGGCCCAGGCTAAAACTAACCTGAGGGGATAAGAAAAAGGAGGGAAAAAAGAGATTGGGAAGAGGGTGTTCTTCTCAAACCGGATTAGTGCCCCAGTCGGCCACAGAAACACTTGTGCGAGCACAGCAGCCATAAAAAAACAGCAAGAAGTGGACACAGAGCAAACACTGCTCCTTTCAGCCATGGTGTTTGCTCCCAGCAGCCTAAAGTGCTGCAGCAACTGCAGCTTATGATGAACTACGATTTTTTCCTTGCTTTGTGGCCGGGTCCAGGGGCTCCATGACACTCAGCAGCATAGAAAGGCACTCAGAAAATATTAATATAAATATTCCAAAACGTTAATCCTCAGTCTGCAGCCTGCAGAGCTTAACAGAGACCGTGAACTCAAAACCAAACCAAGCCTGTTGTTGGTAGCCTGAACATCGTGGGATGAGGACACCTCCCCAGGAAACATCGTAGAGCCTGAAAAATCAAGAAAAGGTTTGAAAACCTCTGATCTTATCATAAGGTAAGCTGGCAAAATTAGATCTCCAGAACTTCAGTCCAGTAGATGACCAGATACAGAGAGGGAGGAATATACATTATTATCCTTAGGTAAGGGATAAAAATTACTTTAACCTGTGTACACGTACACAGAACACCCTTCCCAAATTCACAGCAGTGAAACATCTATTGCACACCGTCAGATATTCTCTGTTAGCCATTTGCAGGACAAATCAGAGGTTGAGTGAAAAAATGAGATGTTCTTATAGCATATTAATAGGTGTAAAGTACCAAGAATAGGGAGGAATATGCTTGGCTCTAAGGAAGGGAATGATACTAGATCTTTAATTTAGTTTGAGCTGCTCTTAGTCAATTCTTTATTGTTCTTGAGGGTGGAGACACTGGAGTACTTCAAGAGAGAAGATAATTTTTCTGTCTTGCCTCTGACGTTGAAGAACTCATTCCCAACTTCACTGATCACTCTGGAGAAAGATATAAAAGAATTTTAAATGAACAGATTTTATGTGAACCATGGAGTTACCACCTTGCTCCTTGCCAGCCCTGGGGAAAAAGCGAGACTTAGATTGCAAATGCAGCCAAAACAAACCAAACCTGTGGTTCCTGCTTCACTGCAGAAATCTGGAGCCATTGAAGGGATCCTGGTTTCTCTGTCCTCCTGGTAAAGCCAACAGCAGCCAATATGGGCTGTTATGTTCTGTTCCCCCCAGCACATACCCTGTGCCTGGAGCTCAGCATCCTTGGGAAAGGGAGACAGGTCCAGGTGGGTGCAGGTATCCGTTCCCACTGCTGGGCTGGGCGCTCAGGTCTGAAGCATTTTCAGGTTTCCGTGTTCAGCTGCACACACCTGAGATCCACACGAGGAAAGTGAAGCTTGTACCTACACGTTCAGAGGAGCAGGGCCTCGGAGGCACAGCCAGTGTCTTCCTGCAGGGGGAAAAGTGCTTGCTGCATGCACAACAAGGACAGGCACAGCCCCTAAGCCAACAGTAGGGACAGCACCAGGCAAGGATGGGGAGGACCTTGCTCTCCTGCAGTGCTTGGGAAGCCTTGAAACACTTTCCGAGGCAGCTGGCTGGAGAGGTTTGCACTTAATCACAGCTGGCTGGGGATAAGGCTCAGCCCAACTCGAGGTGCCACAGGCTCCTCTACCCAGCACACCTCGCTGCCCACTCACAGCACCAACAAAGCTGCTGAAACCCAACCCCAAATCTGCTCCCAGTGATGGACAGCAGCCTCAGACTCTTACCTTGAAACTGATTTCAGTTTTGTGTTTCATCATCTCTTGCCAGCTGCCCGGTGCGTTTCTGCAAGGCGAACGTCTCCCAGAGCTCTCTGGGAAAAAAGCAGCAGTTAGTAAGCAGAGAGGCAGAGTGCTGGATCTCTTCACGCTCTCCTCATGCCTTGGCACAAGGGAACAGCAACAGGTCTGTACTGAGAGCCGATGATGTTTCGAGGCAACACTGCACGCTAGTTGCAGGATAAATGCATTAAGAAAATTAAATGTTTTTACAGCCGTCACACCATCAAAGCTTTATTCTCTCCACTCTTTAAATTAAGTGTTGGTTTGCATATCCATGCCATCCCAGCTATGTAATAACCCCTCTAAAGCTATTTTTGTTTCACATTCCTTACTACTTGGTAAAGCAAGCTGGAGTTTTCTGAGGACACGCATTTTTATTAGAGCTAATTCAGCATTATTTTCTAACCCGTTTCCTTGGTTGGAGGCAGAGAAATCAGCTAAGGGAAACTGGAAGGCAGCACTCCATGCCTGTGAGGGAAACTGCCTTCCCTGCCTCGCCATAGCCGGGCTGTTCCTCTAGATGGCTCTGCCTTTGTCCAAAAACTCCAAATCCTTGGAGCAAAAATCTCAATTTCGAGCAATACGGCGATACCACTGACTGCTCCTCTCCCTCCTGCAACGGTCCCTGGGGTTTTGACCAAACGGATAAACACAGATTTGTTGTAATTTTAGAGAATAATATTTTCGGCTTAGCTCTTCAAACTCAGAGGGAAATTGCTTTTTTAAAATCTACCTGTTTCTTGTCCTTAAAATGTCCTTTCTAGCTGTGATTTCCCCATAAACTGCTTGGTTTGGATGCCTGTTGTCCCATCAGACTTCAAACCGGCATTTTCCAGCACTATCCTGCTCTAAAAAATATGAGGAGCTGTTATAAATCCTAAAGGCAAGTAAGCTGAGAAAGGAAAAGGCACCTTGTGAAATGTAATGTAAACTTTTCTCCTGCTGTTCTGAGTATCCAAATACACACGGGAAGCTCTTTCCCCAAGGGATGCAAAATAAAATCAGCAACAGCAACACTGACGGAAACAAAATAACAACAGAAAAAGAAAAAAAAAACGCGCACACGCACAAAAACCCAACAAAACAAACGAAAAAAAATCAACAACCCCCCCAAACAGCTCTCTTTATGATTAAAGGAGAAAACCCCAAATCCTAATTCTTTAACCCAGTCACTTTTAAGTTATTCTCTGTCTCAAAAAATGTTTGTTGACTTGTTTTAAAACGAAATATGAAGATGAAAATGTTTCGGCTATTATTTCCCTGCTTAGATCACTTAGACCATGCTTAGATCACGTAGGGGATGAAAATTTGGGATTTGAGTCAGCTCGGGAAAGCTTCACTGGTTTACATGTGGATTTATAACTATTTTATGGAAGACATAAAACGCAAAGACTTTCCCAAAAGCTCTTCTCTGCCCCAAATCCAGTTGTTAGACCAAGAAACCCGGCGCTTGCACCCGGCGCCTCGTGTATGCACCAGGAGAAGGCTTTTTTTGGCATTTTCACCAGCAGAAAACTGAATAACAACCCCAGTTAAGAACGGGGGGTGAAATGTACATCTCATGTATCTGGTAAGCGACCGGCAGAGACTCTCTAAATCCTCCCGCACCACTGACCGTATTTTTGTTGTTACACGTGTGCTTTGCCCCGGACCAGAAGATTTGCCGGAGCTGGTCCCCGTGTAGATCCCGGGTGTCGGGATCCTTATGAACACCGAGAGCTTTTTCTCTGCAAAAGGATGTGCTTTTCCTGAGGCTGCCCCGGAGCTCTAAGGCGAAAATAACTTTTATTCACTAAATCTCTCCCCGCGCCCGCCAGCCCGTTCCGCCCGCGGTACGAGCGAACACGCCGGTGGTGTTTGTTTGTTTAATTTCGGGCAATTCCTTATCCAAAGCTAATGAACTGCGATCTCAGCCCCGGCTGTTGGGAGACGGGCGGCAAAACTACACTTCAGGAACAGAGTTGACGCGAATTCCACCCTTGGCGTTCCCGTCGGGGGAACGGCAGCGATGCTCATCCCCCTCCGACCTCAGCGTCGGGGCCGAAGGGATCAGGGGCTATCGCATCCGTGGGAAAGCGGGATCGCATCCCTGAGCGCCGGGGCAGCTCGGACAGCTCCGGGGAGGGGGCGGCCGGTGCGAGGGCGACCGGGCAGAACCGGGAGAGACT